>OY796890.1:21261062-21709905 GCA_963680785.1 Diplosoma virens
GTCATTGTTTACAAAACATATACAGGGTGTCCCAAAAGTAACCGAACCAGGTGATTCTTCATAAAATTGTACAAAATTCTCACAAAATTCTAATCGTTTATCAGGGTCATCCTCATTTAGGACTTGAAAAAGATGAGGTCTCTATGGTTTTAGACCAATGTCATGCAAACTTTGGGTGGAGTAATGTTCTAGAAATGCCCAGCTCTTTCAACATTGGCAGATAGATTTTTTGGGAGAATGAACAAATGCAGCTGTCACAATATCTTTGTTTTCGGGTGAAAAAACAGTTTTTAGACGATCTTTTTTAGGAGTATTTGATACATTTTCTGCAACTTCAAATTTGGATACAAGATTAAATATTGTGGATTTACTCAGTACCAGTGCTTTGAAGCTTGCTTTCCATCTTTCTTTAACATGCTTGTAGGTAGTCATTGCATAGTAATTGCAAAGACAGGCTCATTTAAATCTGAAGTCCTTTGCTGCATTTTAAAAAATGTGGGTATCAGCAGTGCACACTGAACAGGAATTAAGCAATGATGTTAAGCAATAGTAAGAAAATATCATACAAAGACATAAAAAAGAAATTACATTTGTTGGTTTTGATATCTAAATTTTATTTAAGTTTACAGTTCGGTTACTTTTGGAACACCCTGTAGACATTAAAACGAATCAAAACAGTTTTAACGTTATCTAACTGATGTTCACCGGAGAGTATCTTTATATGTTACGTTCGCTGGCAAAGCAAAATAATAAAAGTGGCATAAACGTGCGATCATACGATATATGCGATATAGCAGGACAAAATGCCAAGTTCGAAAATGCATAAAAACAGAGGATGAAGAAATAAATTCTAATTTTTTTTTTTTTAAACAAAATTTCTGACAATGAAAAAAAAAGAAAAGGTTACATAGGTTCAAAAAATATAGCGCGACTTTGTTTAGAAAAACACTTTTTATTTACAGAGTTCCTTGACCAAAGTTCAATTTGTTGCGATGCATTCAAATATAATCGCTTTATTTTATTTTCAGGTAATTGTTACTGGATTTATGAGATCAGTGTCAATTAAGTTTTTTGAACTCTTTTTGGCTGGGAGTTTCCCGTTTGTCATTTTCCAACCAATCCTTTTTCAAGACAGAAGGGCACCACAAGAGCATCCAATATTTGCTTTCACGTCGATCCAGCGTTTTCTATCCAAAACTCTTCGCTGAAATCAACCAGGACATGGTTGGCACCAAAATGGCCTTCTTTTCCTGACTTACAGTCAAACCAGTAACCGAATGTTGATGTAGCAACAGTGCGTTTTAAGTTGTGTAATGAAAATCAATATTTCGCGGCCGAGCACCAACTCTTCACCACCGGTTAGCAACAAATGAAGTAAAAAAACTGCATCTCTTGCGACGTCGAGGAAATTTTAACCTGAACTAGGCAAATACAAGTGCCAGGGTTTCGACTGCTTTTTGACACGATATAGATTATGTATCAAATGAGCATTTGATTAATGCTAAGCAACCTTTAAAAAATGTCGTCACGTGCCTTTTTCATCTCCATTTTAGTCAATGCTTTCAAAGAGTTTTTTTTCAGGCTTTCAAAGAGTTTCGATTATTGCGCTTAAGCAGTGGCACAAAGGTTATTTACAGCAAAGTAGCCAACGGCTTTTTGTATAATATTTTGAAAGAGTAACGTGCGAAGAAACAAAGGCAAACGTCCTTCTTCATCACTTGAGCAAGAAATTTAATCTTTTGACCCATTCCACTTCAGGATTGCCTTTGCGCAAGTCAAATTCAAACATCGGCTGCTGAATCTTTGGTTAACAAAAAAAATATTCAGAAACAAACGGTGGTTGAACAATGTTGGCGATTTCTAAATCACGAAATGATAAACAAACACACGTCAGATACATTTAGTTTATTCGAGACATATCTACATTGTTCGGCAAACTTTCAAAAGAGTACATGAGATAATTGTGATCAATAAAAAACATTTCAAAACAAGCAGAAGTATTACTGGTTTAAAAATGTACATCTAGCAATGATTGTACTGCATTAAATTTATAAATAAGCTTACATCTAGAATTAATGAACGAAATTTGGCAACAAAAACATGAATATTTTTAGGGGTGACATAGTAACCTTTTTTACAGGAGCAATCAGATTATTAAAAAAAAACATATCTTACATAAACGCCAACACTATATCACTTTAAATAAGCAACACCAAAATTACGAAGCTAAATTCTTGTTGCTGTGCTCTAGAATAAAATCCTAATTTATCATGTAAAGGTTAAAATTAATACTGCAAACAAGATTAAAATTAATTCAAAGATTTAAAAAAATTCAATTGATAAAGAATTTGTTTTATCTAAAAGTTCATTTCAAAACAAGTTATCTTTTCTGAATGGCAATAAGTTAAGGAAACCAGTTTAGAAGACTTATTTCAACCTTTTTATTTAGCAAAATCATCTTGAAAAAACTTTTTTTAATGTATTAAAAAAAAATTTAAATGCAATGATCAGTTTTAAGAGGGAACTAGAAATCAGGTTGTCAGGTTTTTATACAAGACAAGCTAGTACTTTGAATGAAGACCAATTAAAAAAAGCTTAGATAGAAATTTGGACAAAAAGTTATTAAATGTAGCACAGATCAAATTTCAGGTATCTCTAAAGCAAAAATATTTGGTAAAGAAACAAAAACAAGAAAAAACAAAAAAACAAAAGCAACAAATCTTTTGTGTTTGCAAAAAACCAAACAATGGCTCTAAGTATGTTCTTTGTGAAACCAGTCACCAATGGTTTCATCCAAAATGCATGTTTGAAAAAAGACATTTAACTTTACTTTGTCACAAGAACAATGGAAAAAGTTTATTTGTGTCTGCATAGAGGTTTCTATCAATACCACAAACAAATTATTTTATTAAGTTTTTAACATTCATTAAAATTTGCAAAACCAATTAACAAACAGTTTCCAACTTTTCATTCAAAAGTTGCTTAGCTAGTGAGCGGATGTCTTGTAGAGTGTAAAAAAAAAAAAAAGTATTTTGAGTGACCATATTTATGTAAAACCAATCACAGTGTTCACAGTACTGCTGAATAATTTTCAAGGTGTGCTTATCTGAAGGTTGACAATGGCAAGTTTAGAAAACAAACTCGACTCTATTTTGACTGCAATTGATAATTTAGTAACAAGAACAGAAAGAATTAAAATGAAAATAAACAATTTTGAAAGTCGACTCAATGAAATTGAGACCAGATTAAAATCAAGAATAGATCAATTAGAAATAAATGTGAAAGCTTTACCTTCAGATAAAGATTACAGAAATCTAGAGAAGAAAATGAATCATTTAGAACATGCCATGCAAAAAAATCAAACGAAGATCTAATGTGTGAATCATATGGTAAGCAACTAAATTTATTAATCCATGGTCTTGACAAAACAAAACAGGCATGGGAAACCAGGACCCAAACAAAATCAATGCTAGCAAAATTTTTCCAAGGACTAGATCTAGATCTGAACTCGATCTCTCTAGTTGACTGTCATTGCCTTCCACAATGTCCAGTATTCAAACAGGGACAGAAAATTACTCAACCAATAATAATGAAACTGATGAATGTTTTCGATAAATCAGTAACCTTAATTCTGCCAGTAATCTGAAGAAATACAACCAACAACTTTCAGGTTTGTTGCCCACTAATGATCGCAGTAGAAAATCAGTCTACATTATTAAACACCTACCACCACAGTTGTATCATCAGAAGAAAAAACTGTTGCCTCTCTTCAAAAAAGCAAAAAATCAAAAGCAAGCTACCAGGTGGGCCACTGTTGATGGGTCTTATTGTTTGTATATAGAAGGCGTCAAACACACAGCTGAGTAAATGTATTTGTTGGATGAGGACCAGAGGTCTTGTGTCCGTAAATGGCAGTTCAAGAGAAACTTTAAAAGTATTTAAAATCAATTAAGATGTATAATTCCGGTTTTTAATCCTTTGTTTAATATTATAATCTGCTTAGTGCTTATACTTTACCATACTAATGTTTTATCATTTTTCGTTTTTTGGCTTAATGTTTACATGGCAGGCCTAAATTTTTTTTCAATTTTTCATATAAACTTTTGTGTATTTGTGTAGTATACATGCCTGTAGAAACTGCTAAAAATTGTAATCAGTTATCAGTGGTAGCCACTCAATGCACTCTGTCCTATTTATTCTTCTTATTTATTTTTTTTGTTTACTTATTTAATTTATTGCGTACTAATCATGCTGAACGTCTCGTGTGAAGGGAACTTGTTACAACCCTTGCGCATGAGTCAAGCAGCAGACAATTTCTTATCTGATAGTGAACCTCAAGAATTGAGTGACAAAATTTATCTTAAGGATCTTAAGGAAAACACTCAAATTTATTCAAGTAAAAACAACTCCCTGAATATTATACACCTTAATATTTGGTCTTTGAATAAAAATTTTGACAAATTTTATGATTTTATTCAGTCTCTGTCATATACACTTGACGTTGTATGTTTATCTGAATCAAGAATTAAAAAACAGCTGTTAATTAATATAGATCTTCCTGGATATACTTTTCTTAATTTTTCTCCTTTAAAAAATGCTGGAGGTGTAGCCATGTACGTAAAAAATCATTTAAAATTCAAAAATGAACAAACCTTTGATCTTTACGGTTGTGAATTGTTATGGTTAACTATTCAACAACCAAACACGCAAAAATTTCTAACAATTGCAACCATTTACAGGCATCCCAACAAAGCAATTGATAAATTTGTAGATGATTTTTCCAACTGTCTTGGAAAATTAACATCAAAGAAAAGAGCATTTTACATTTTAGGCGATGTAAACATTAACATAAGTGAAGCAATTCCGACATTCAAGTAAACAATTACATAAATACTATAACTTCTAACAGAACATTTAATATCATTACAAAACCAACAGAGTTACACCAATCTCAGCAACGCTTATTGACCACGTGATTACTAATGATATCACTATTGTCCCTTCAATAATTTTAAGTGATTTGATGGATCATTACCCCATGTCTTGCTCAATCAAACAATTTAAGTCTCTCAAATCGTTGAGTAGTAATGTGCATTACTACAGAGACAGAAAAAACTTTTGCCAAGAAATGTTTTGTGTAGAATTGAACAATTTTCTTTTCAACTTATATCCACTAATTTTCCATTGCATTTTGAAAATTTTAACAAAACCTTTGACAATTTTGTAAAAACAACCTTGCGAATAATCAACAAGCATGCGCTGTTAAAACGACTTAGTCAGAAACAACAAAAATTAGCAAAAAAACCATGGATAACCAAAGGAATTTTAACTTCGATTAAAAAAAAAAATATTATTTTCCAATCTATGCTTGTTAATGGCAATGAGACTGAAAAAAAATACTTGACTAAATTAAATTAATTCGAATAAATTGTCTAAATTAAAAACTTTATCAAAAAAAAAGTACTCCCAAAATGAACCACAAAGTGCAAACAAAACCCATGAAAAACCTAGGAAATTATTAAATCCACTTTGCCAAACTCATCCTGTTGTCATTTCCCAAACTCAATTAAGATAAATTATACTATCACTGGAAACCCCACAACCATTTCAAATGAGTTTAATAGCTATTTTTGTTCTATTGGTTCTAAGCTGGCCAATAACATTTCAGGAAAAACAAAGAAAAAACTGTATGAATTTTCTACACAAAAAAATCTCATTTTCCATATATTTAGAACCTCCATCTGTAAACAAAATATTGAATCATATTTTATCATTAAACAACAATAAGGCAATCGGACATGATGATATACCAGCTTACTTTCTTAAAGTGTCCAGCACTGCAATTGCTCCATATTTACAAATATTCACAAACTTTATATTTAATAATGGCCTTTTTCCTAATAATTGCAAAATTGTAAAAATAGCTCTTATTTACAAAAATGGCTCAAAAGAGGAGTTTAACAGCTATCATCCCATCTCAATATTAACTTCTTTTTGTAAAATAATCGAAAAAATGATTTACAATAGACTAATGGCTTTCTTCAAAAAACATGAAGTTTTGTATCCTCATCAATTTGGCTTTCAAGGTAAAATTTCTACATCCCATGCTATGCTTGATTTAACCACTACAGCTTACAACAACATTGATAATAATTTGCATACTGGATTGGTTTTTATAAATTTCAAAAAAGCATTTGATACTGTTGGTCATAAAATAAAAATGACCAAGCTAGCCCACTATGGCATTCAAGGAGTGACTTTCAAATTATTAAGTTCATACTTAAGTGGTCGGCAACAGTACATAAATTTCAAACAGACCAAATCCAATCACAAAGAGATAAAATATGGGGTTCACAAGGATCTTCTCTGGGCCCCCTTCTTTTTCTTATATATGTTAATGACCTTCCTAATTCCGTTAACTGCACATCTAGATTGTTTGCAGATGATACCTGCCTCATATTTGAAGCGAGCAACCCTGTATCTCTTCAGAACCTCATTAATAGTGAATTAAATAAAGTAGACACTTGGTGCTGTTCCAATAAATTGACTGTTAATCCGTCTAAATCCAACATAATTTTTATCTCTCCTAAATTGTTACAAAATAGTAATGACAATTATAACATGACATTTGCAGACTCCTTTATTGCTAGACAACAAACTCTCTTTTTATAAACACATAAAGCTACTTGAAAGTAAAGTTTCCCGCTCTGTTGGTATTTTGACCAAATTGAAGTCATTTATTCCCCAACAAACATTATTACAGCTTTATCATTCACTTGTAGACTCACACCTCACCTATGGATTTACAATTTGGAGTTCGACACATACAACGTATCTTCAAAAACTTCAAAATTTACAAAACAAAGCTCTAAAAGTTGTATGTAATGTCCCTTTTCTAAGTTCTGCTAAACCTCTCTACAAAAAATTAAACATTATGATGATTCATGATACCTATAGGCATGAAGTAGCTAAATTTGTACATAACTGCAATGAAACACTTTAACCCTACTCCTTTTCTTAATTACTTTAAAAAAAACCCATCAAGTTTTAATCAGGCACACTAGACAACCAGAAGACAAGGACAACCTATATATCCCTAAATATTGTTCAAATAGATTGCAAAGGTGTATAAAATACCAGGGAGTTAAAGTTTGAAATAATATTCTGTCAAAAATAAAAAGACATTCCTTTAATTCTTTTAAATCTCGGTTTAAACCAGCGGTTCTTAACCTGGGGTAAATTTCTTTGTTATGGGGGGTAAATGAGCTTCCTATACAAAAACAAGGCAAGTTTGAAACTTAGAAATCTGTCGCTGCCCAATGACTGTATTAAAAAGTTATTAAAAAATTAAAATCGATTTCGATCACAAGATCATCATCACTTAACAATTCTATCAATTCTGTGGAAAATACAAATATAAAAACAACAAATTTGGATAAAAATGAGCCTAATAATTACACTGCAGTGAAAAAACTATTTTGAAAGCTTTACAAATTTAAACTAAAATACTATTAACTACAACAAGAAACGTATAACTGGCATCACACTGTGATACAAGCCAAAACCAAAGTGACGTCAACTATCTTTTCAACACGTTACCGCATAACGTCAGTAACTGTTGGTCACTACTCTAGTAAATTGAGAAAGATATGTTTAATTGCATGAGTTCAAACAGCGCAAACATAATATATATATCTTTATATATATATATAATATAATATATATATATCAACATAAATATATCTTAATTTACTAGAGTAGTGACCAACAGTTACTGACGTTATGCGGTAACGTGTTGAAAAGATAGTTGACGTCACTTTGGTTTTGGCTTGTATCACAGTGTGATGCCAGTTATACGTTTCTTGTTGTAGTTAATAGTGTTTTAGTTTAAATTTGTAAAGCTTTCAAAATAGTTTTTTCACTGCAGTGTAATTATTAGGCTCATTTTTATCCAAATTTGTTGTTTTTATATTTGTATTTTCCACAGAATTGATAGAATTGTTAAGTGATGATGATCTTGTGATCGAAATTAATTTTAATTTTTTAATAACTTTTTAATACAGTCATTGAGCAGCGACAGATTTCTAAGTTTCAAACTTGTCTAGTTTTTGTGCAGGGATAGACAGTGACTAGAAATTGTCGTTTTTGCTTTCAATACAAAGGGTTAGATTCTTTTCTATATCAAATGAAATTTTAACTGAAATGAGCAACCTATACGTAGTTCTAAATTTGATTGTGGCAACACATAGCCTTAGTTTCAGGCATGGTTTCAGCCTAGAAAAGTTGACGGGACAAAAAAATTGGGGCAGCTGTAGGTATTGATAGCCTAGTATCTGTGATGTACTGCTTTAACATAAAGATAATGGCAACACTTCAGTGCACATTCCATAATGCGAGATAACAATGATCTTTACCGCATAACAATAACATACTAGATACCGTAACGTGCTAGTAATTGGAACATTGATTTAATCGAAATAATAACGAGTGTAGTCAGACGGTGATTAATGAAAGGCGAATTAATTGTTAGCATGCTCTCGAAGACTTCTGTGAATGTTTGAATTACTGCTGTTTATAATAAATGCAATAAATAAAGACTTCATTAACGAAATAAGAACATAACAGTATCCTTCCTGGTTTAGAGTAATTGCTAATGCGAATTCGAAGCTAGCCTATTATTTGGATTTTGTCATAAATTTAGTCATAAATATAGCATGTCACAAAAAAAGAGAAAGTATCAGGACAATTATTTGAATTTTGGATTTACATATCTTATTCAGGATGGTCTTCAAATTCTTCAGTGTGTCCTGTGCATGAAAACATTTTCAAACAGTACCATGAAACCTGCTCCGCTAAAACAACACCTAGCAAATGCTCATCCAAGTATGATAAGCAAAAACCAGTCCTTTTTTGAGTTAAAACTGTCCAATCTGAAAAGACAAAAGTTGGACAGAACTGGAATGTTTTGGCAGACTAACAATGTGTCTGTACATGCATCATTTGCCATTGCTTTGCATGTGGCAAAAGCTAAAAAAGCACATACGATCGGTGAAACCCTTCTAAAACCTTGCATATTGGAAAGTGTGAAGTTGATGCTTGGAGAAAAAGCATCTCAAACAATGAAACAAATCTCATTGTCCAATGACACTATAAAATCCCAAGTTCATGACATGTCTGAAAATATTAAGAGCAAGGTGATATCAAAAATTAATTCCTCTCCTGTTTTTGCTCTTCAGCTGGATGAAACTACCGATGTTTCCAATCTCTCACAGCTACTTGTGTATATCAGATATGTTGCAGATGACAGGATTAGTGAAGAATTTCTCTTCTGCCAACCTTTGGAAATAACATCAAAGGCAGCCGATGTTTTTCAATTGTTGATGGACTTTTTTGACAAAACCGAATTGAGTTGGAGTAAGCTTGTTGGGGTTTGCACTGATGGTGCTCCAGCCATGATTGGTGCAAACTCTGGATTGGTTTCCCTGATAAAGCAGAAAAATCCAACAATTCAAGGAACACATTGTATGATTCACAAAGCGGCACTCGTTTCCAAAACCATTCCGAAGAGACTTCACGAGCATTTGTCTGTTGTGATTAAAGTCATTAATTATGTGAAAAGTTCAGCGCTCAACACTCGACTCTTAAGCAAGCTTTGCAAAGATATGGATGCCAATCATACCGCACTTTTATATCACACTCAAGTTCGTTGGCTCTCAAAAGGGAACATGCTCTCTCGTATTTTCGAACTAAGAGAAGAAGTCAAGTCGTTTTTGGTTGCAAAACAAAAAAATGATTTATTGTTAATATTTGGTAGCGTCGAATTTTCTACGTACTTAGCTTATCTTGCTGACATATTCGAAACATTAAATCAACTAAACAAGAAACTGCAAGGCCCAGGAAGTAATATAATCGTGCACACTGATGCCATCAATGCATTTGTGGCAAAGCTCAAGCTTTGGACCCAATGAGCAAATAATGATAATTTTGCATCATTTCACCGCTTGACTGAGATAACTGGAGATGATTTTGAACAAAATTTGAAAGAGGACATCATCAGTCATCTACAAAACCTGCAAAATGAGTTTGAACGATATTTTCCCGAGATAAATACTTCTAGCATTTTGATGAAAGTAGCTAGAAATCCTTTTGTATGTAAAGTGAAAGATGTTCCTGAAGCAATTCAAGAAGAATTTATAGAATTAACAAACGATTCTTTTGCAAAAGATGAATTTCACACTTGCAACCTAGAGGAGTTTTGGGTTAAAATCCAACGTTGCTATCCACGGCTAGGTATTCATGCTCTGAATATTTTGGCTCCATTTTCTTCAACTTACCTGTGCGAGTGCGGCTTCTCTGCATTGCTTACTATCAAATCTAAAGCACGAAA
Organism: Diplosoma virens; assembly: GCA_963680785.1. Classification (NCBI taxonomy): domain Eukaryota; kingdom Metazoa; phylum Chordata; class Ascidiacea; order Aplousobranchia; family Didemnidae; genus Diplosoma; species Diplosoma virens. Next base: position 21,271,450 of record OY796890.1, read on the forward strand.
CCGACTTGACGTTGAATCTGACATTCGTTGCACATTATCTACAACTTCACCAGACATTGAAAAGCTCGTTGCCAAAAAACAAGGGCAGCCGTCACATTAAATAAGTATAATTGAAGTAATTTGCTAATTTCGTTTTTTAATAAATGAGCATCATTAAGTATATTGAGGGTAAATTTAGTAAGCACTTTTGTTAAAAGGGTAAATACGTAAAAAAAGGTTAAGAACCACTGGTTTAAACAATACCTCTTATCTCAACATTAAAATATTTTTCTTTTATGGAAAAAATATGTTCTTCAGGTTACAGCACTAGTTCCACAATTTAAATATCCAGGAAATATTTTTTTTATGTATATCACCTACAAATATATCAGAGGCATTCGATAATGGGTGGTTGATTGACTCAATGACCGCAAGGTCTGTTTGCAACTTCCCAGTCACATTGAATTATTTGTTATTTATTGAAATTGTTACTTTCCGTTTTTTGTTTTTTGTGACCAAATAAAATGTCTGTCTATCTGTCTGTCTGTCTGTCTGTCAACTAATCAATTTAATGCATCCCAAGTTAGTTCAAAAGATGTAGAAACACTTAAGCTTTCAAAAAAAAGCAATCACTTCAAAATCAGTGACATCAAAGAAAAGGTTACTGATAAAAATATAATATTAAGTAACAATTCTAGTGGATTTTTTACTGACAAGGAATCTAATTTAATCAAAGCAACAAAAACTTTTAATATGAACAAATATGATGGAACCTTTTAACTAGAGTTAAATATTAAGCCCTTTTATTAACCTAAAATAATATCAACACCAGGGCTGTAACTATCGCCAGTGCAATGCACAGGACCTTGCATTGCTACATTTTATTGTAAAATATTTTCGTTATAAAGCTCAAATAAAATTATTATTATTAAACATCACACTTCATCAATAATTTTAATTTATATTTAACCATCTAATTTATTTGAAGTATTTCTTAATTATTTAAAATTTTGACTGTGATGTTTTAATTGTGACCTAGTCATGACGGAATCAGTACACTACCCCCACTCAAGTTTGTTTAGTAAAATAGGTTTAAGCTATAACGATCATATAGCATCATATTTATTTGCTTTATTTCACTTTGTAATTGTTAATAAGTTTTGCTTTATGACATAATCATGTGATGCAAGCCATGGTTTCGAGATAATTCTACAATTTCCCACCATAGTCCAGTAACTTAATAGTATCACATGCTCATAACTTGTTTACCAGCCTTTTAACTTCATGCTTTGTGGTGTAACAGTAACTGTCTGTCTGGCTTGTATCATCGTAAAATAATTAATTAAGAAAATATAGTATCTTCTCCAAGTTGCTAACTTTTTCTAGTTAATTTTGCCCGCTTCATATACTGTACATAGGTAAATTCATAATTTGAGCTGTGAAGTCAGCATTTTATTGTGTTATTGTTTTGCTTGTGTGACAGGAGTTACAGTTTTAAAGGTTGGTGAGATCTAATGCCTTAGTTTGTGAGAATAGTGACTATTCTATTTGAATAAGCTACTTAGATTTAGTTTAGCATCTAAATGCTAGACGTAATTCTATTAGTCAGTGATCAGATTTGTGATTTCTGTTAATAAACTTCTTTCATTGAAAGAAGTTGTGATTTGAGTGATTGAAAAGTCAGGTTCAAGCTTTCTCTTTGAATCCTTTTTGCTAGACAGTTTGTTACATTAAACTTTACTAACCGTTGTCTAAATTTTATTAAACTTTTTAGGTTTTGAGTAACAACATTGTAAAACTCCAGTTGACTGCAATTTAATATGAAAAGAAATTGTCAAAGCAGAGCACAAAAGAAACAAGCTAAGAGGAGAAAAATAGCTGAGGCAGCCAGAAACTCTCAGTGACTGAGTTTGTGGCTAACTTGACCAGAAACATCCAAAGCACATGAGCAAGATGTCAGCATTTATGAGACAGAATCTACTTCCCAACTTGTTGACACTAACAATTTCAACAATAGTATCAATGAAAAAAATTCCAATACCACTAAAGATACATAGATCAGATGCAAGCAAGAATGACAACTTTCGCACTACTATTATAAACTCAGAGATCAAAAGATCTGCTCCAAAGTGGTCGTTTATTTTCAACAAATTATTATCATTATGTAACACAATCAGGTCACTACAAAGGCATTGGTTATGCTATTCATCAAGCATGGACTGTGTTTACTGCCAGCCCTGCTGGTTATTTTCTCATGAAAATGTCTCTCCAGGGACTTCTTATGCACTTCAAAACCCTTGGGGTACCAGGTTGAAATGACTGAAGGCATTTATTGCAGTGAATTCAAAGCCATGAAAGCTCCACACATCATGCGGAGGTGTGTGTCATATATGAGCAAAGGAGAAATAGGGGACAATAGAAGAAGCATTGCATAAGTCTTTGCTGGAAAAAACAAACTTTCATGCAATTTTCATGCAGTTTATGTAGCAATACAAAGTGCATCATTATCTCTCTTTTCAGCAAAACAACTATGAACCTTTTGAAATTATTGTCCAGTGACAGTTCTTCCAAGCAAAACACAAATATGTTTTACTCATGCACTTGTGAAGCAGCTAGGGCACTACATTTACAATTGCCCAGTATACTTCAACGTGATGCACAAAGACAACGACAAAAATTGATTGATGATGTTTCAAAAACAGAAGGGATTCAGCAGTTTTTTGTCAACAAAAATAGAGAAATTACTCTGAACTGCAGTGAAATATTTTCAGAAAAATATACAATGGAAGACATAGAAATTGCATTGCAACTTGAATCAGTTCTTAGTTTTACTGCAGAGAAAACTACTGTTTCCACTGTGTGTTATTTCTACAAAGATGATGTTAATGAAGAACAGCTGTTTTGCGCAATGCAGCAATTGTGGTGTCAGCAAAATGTGGAATTAGTGATTTAGTGCACTTACAAGCCAAGAGTACATGAATAATGTAACTGACTTTTTATCTTTGTTAGATCAGGTAAATATTGCTACTCAATTGGACACAGGATATCAACTGTACGTAGCCAACAATAACAACAAAGTAAAAAAAAAATAGACAACTTTTATCTAAAGGTATTGATAATTTTGTGGTAAATATGAACTGCCTCTCAGCAGGCATGATAAAAGTAGTACTTCACACAACCCAGAAATATTGAGGGTATTAATCAATTTGACTTAGAGTTAAACTCTCTAATTAGTTCTTGTACAATTTTTATAGGCTTATCAAAAACTGTTCATTCATTCATTCATTTTATTCTCAATTATTATTAAATAGTTCAACACAAAAATTATAAATATTAAAAAGATCAAGAAAAGGAAGAAACTTGAGTTTAAAACAATATTTTGGAATCAATTCTACATGTCTGTAAACAAAATGTTGCAAAAAAAATAGAAAATGCTTCTTTTTTGGCACTTATGATTGATGAAACTACAGACATATTTGACAAGTCACAGGTAGTCATTGTTTTTAGATATGAAGTTAAAGTAAAGCCTGTGGAAAGATTTTAGGGATTTTTCAACCCAGTAAATCAAATGGCAGCCAAATTATCCCGTCTACTTTTAGATGAGCTTAAGCCATTAATCAGCAGTTTTTCAAATAAACTAATTGCACAAATTTATGATGGTGCAGCTGCTCTTAGTGGTATTAATAATGGTGTACAAGCTAGAATAAAAAAAGTTCATAGCAATGCACACTTTGTACATTTCTATGCACGTCAACTAAATTAGATTTTGAAAAAAGCAGTTTCTCAAAATAAAAGTACAGTAGAACCTTTCAGTACGAGTGCCTTGTTGTATGAGAAATTTGCTTTGAGCTATTCATAAAAATTTTTGTCTCATATGACAAGTAAAAATTTGTATCAATCGTAGGCAATTGTAGGCCCTTGACGTCCAGGGGTCTCGAAATTTGATTTCAAAGTTTCTAATTCTATTAAAAACTTGACAAACTTAAAACCTACCTAAAGTATATACAGTACATATCAAGCTTTTCAGACTAGAAAAGTCTATACAAACTGATTTCAACTATGTTATATCCTTGACTGCCTATGTATCACATGACTTGCCTTTTTCTTTTTTCAGTTGTATGTATTTTCGTTCATTGCTTTTATCAGTATTATTTTAAGCTAAGTCCTGATGAAGAGTGTCTGCAATAATGCTTGAAATGTAGACTGTTTTTAAAGTTTTTAGTTCAATAAACTGAAGATTTTAAGTTAAGTCTATTTACCAGAAAAGCATAAAAAAAAAATACTAACTCATTTTTCATCACATTTAAACAAATTTCATATCATGTTAATCAGGAAAAAATTGCTTTTCAATGATATATAAGTTCAAGAGATTTTCTAAACATGCAAAGTGTGATTAGTTAGGTACTAAAAACAAGGATAATTAGAGAATTTTTCCAATCATAGCTGACGTGCACAAAATTACGCTTCAGTTATTTAAACATTTAGAAAATGCATTTTGGTCCAAACATTACATGGCAGGCGTTCATGAAAGTAACCAACTGTTGAGCTATTACAGCTTCAATATACAGATGACGAAATGGTGGAAGAAGTTATTCTTCCATTTATTGAGTCTAGCAATTATTAACCCCCATAAGGTTTTCAATCTGTATAAGGAAAAGCAAGGAGAGAGACCCTTTTTTTTTTCAGTGTTCTTCACTTAAGCATGTTCTGATTTTGGCTGTGAGTTTTTCAATGCACTGCATCATGCCCTCAGAAAAATTCCATACCCCAGAAAGTACATATTTCCAGTAAAAGAGTGCAACAAGCTTGTGTGATTTACGCTGACAAGCGTGAATTAGGGGTAGGTAGATATGCAGTCATGGATGGTCCATCACGATATTGTACAACCTGGTAAAGCTAGAGGTGTAACATTTGTCATGTGAGCTTATGTGTGGAAAATTGCTTTACCAGTCAAGCTAGAGATGTACCGTTCGTTATGTGACCTTATGTGTGGAAAATTGCTTTACCGCTTATCACACAAAGGAGAAATACTGGGAGTATGGGCTAACCTTATTACTTTTTTAAATTGGATGTGCTAAACAGTGAAGTCGTTTTCTTTACAAACTTATTCTTATACCTCTTTTAATTACTTTTGTATTTTTTCATGACCTGTTGCACAGTTATATTTGTTCTGTTTTTGTTGTTTTGTCTTTTTCTAGCACACTTTTTTGTTTTTGTTGTTTTTTTAAAAGCAATTTGTATTTTCAATTTTCTTTGGCACGTTTTTCCTGTTTCTGTAAAGGCAATTTGTGTTTTAATATTTCTTCTATTGCAGCATAGAATAAAAAATCCAGCCATCAGAGGCACTTTCCTGTTTTTCTGATGCCGGTCCCAAGCCCAGATAAATGGGGAAGGTTGTAGCAGGAAGGGCATCCGGCATAAAACCTTTTGCCAAATTCTACAAATTGCAGATGAAAAACTATTCCATACCAGATCAGTCAACGCCCAGGTCCAGGGTGCTATGGAAGAGCATTATCTGCTGTGGCAACTCCTGATTAAAGAGAAAAGCAGAAAGAGAAAAAAGAATGAAAAATAGTCTTCATCTGTTAACCAATTATAGTTGGTTATTAGCTGCTAATCCTGAAAGTAATTACATTTTGTGGTTCTTTTTCCCATTTTTTATATTTTCATAATGCTTATTTTTGTTTCGTATTTTATATTTATATTTTATTCAACCCAGCCATCAGAGGCGCATTCCTGTGTTTCTTGATGCCGGTCCCAAGCTTGGATAAATGGGAAGGGTTGTGGCAGGAAGGGCATTTGGTGTAAAAAATTTTTGCCAAAAGATACAAATGCATTACAATCATCAATCCATACCAGATCAGTCACGCCCCAGGTTACCAACGACTGCCTCAGTAGGGCACCTGTGGAAATTATGCTACTGCTGAACATAGTGAAAACAACAGAAAGAGAGGAAGGTGAGTGAAGAGGCAGCAGGAAGTGTGGAAGGGGAGATGCTCACTTGTAAGAGTGGGTACCTTATATATTGGAACAATGACTGGAAGGGGAAGAGAGCTGGCAGACTTGATGGAACAAAGGAAATGTAGACATATTGAGCCTACAGGAAACAAAGTGGAAAGAGAGTAAAGCAAGGAACATTGAAGGTGGCTGCAAACTGTTCTACAATGGAGCTGATGGAAGAAGAAATGGGATAAGGATAGTGGTGAGGTAGGAGCTGGTTGAAAGTGTCTTGAAGGCAAAGAGGGTGTCAGACAGACTAATGGCCATGAAGCTGGAAGTAAAAGAGTCCATCCTAAATATAGTAAGCACATATGCTCCACAGTATGGAGAAAAATGATTTTTCGAAAGACCCGGATGGGTTGATAGAAAGTGTATCAAAACAGGAGAGGATAGTTCTAGGTGCGGAGCTTAATGGACATGTGGGCAAAGGAAACACAGGGAATGAAATAATGGGAAGGTATGGTGCTGAAACAAGAAATAAGGAATAATAAATGGTTGTGGATTTTGTGAAAAGGATGGATTTGGCAATTGTCAACACTTAGTTCAAGAAAGCTGAACACAGGGTGACATCTAAAAGTGGCAAAAAAGTATCCAAGTAGATTATGTGATGTGTAGAAGGAGGAACTTGAAGGAAATGTGCGATTGTAAGGTAATACAGTGCGTTCAGAAAGTCACTGTGCACCTTTCATTGTCTGCTTTATTTTTAGATAACACTGGTCAACAAAAAAAAATTTTTTTATTGGTGCCTCAAATATTAGAGCTGTTTTGGAATATATTTGGGGCGCTGATTCCGAAAATGACGGCGGTTTTTTTGCATCAGCTCTAGTTTTTGAGATACGGTATACCGCTCATATTTGTTTGCTTGTAAACCTGTGTAGAGAATTTACGTCAGTGGATTAATGGAAAGAGACGAAGTTTACAGTTTGGTGTCACAATGGTTTGGAGGGAACCTAAAAATCCTCACGACGATTGCTATTTTTGTATGGTTAACATTAAGTGAATCAACCGTAACAATAGAAGAAAATGGATATACCCCGACTTAGAATCAGCAAGACGGCCTGTCCCGCATTCAGACGAAGTTCCCATTCCTGTGTTTGACCACCTAACAGAACTAATAGAAAGCTCTGATGAATTAGTTCTGTTGATGCAGCAGTGACCTGTAGCACTGAAAGTGAGTTTCAGGGCGCAGTTGCTACACTGCTGCGATTTAATCAGTTCGAGCTGAATGACCTGGTCAGAGACCTCAATCTTTCAAAAGAGACATTGGAAATCCTCACATCCAGGCTAAATGAGAAAAATCTTCTTCAGCCTGGTACTAACATTACGTTTTATCGTAGAAAAGAAAAAGATTTACTGCCCTATTTTTCGAAGGAAAACAATCTGGTTTTCTGCAATGATGTTGGGGGGCTTCTACAAAAAATGGGACTAGCAGAATACAATCCACAAGAATGGCGCCTTTTTATTGACAGTTCTGCAAGAAGTTTAAAATGCGTTCCACTCCATAATGGCAATAAGTATGCTTCCATTCCAATAGGCCATTCAATTAGTATGAGAGAAGAATATGATTCGATTAAACAAATTCTGGAAAAGGTAGCATACCTTAAGTATCAGTGGAAAATATGTGTAGACCTAAAAATGGTAAACTTTCTTCTGGGCCAGCAAAACGGTTATACAAAGTATCCTTGTTTTCTCTGTATGTGGGATAGCAGAGCAAAAAGTGAACACTGGACAAGAAAAGAGTGGCCTTTGAGGAAAGAAATGATTGCAGGCGAGAAAAACATCATTCATCAACCCTTGGTTACCACAGAAAAGATCATTCTCCCACCGTTGCATATAAAACTTGGTCTTATGAAGCAATTCGTCACGGCACTGAATACAGATGGAGCATGCTTTTGATATTTGTGCAGTGCATTCCCAGGGATGAGTATGGAAAAGATTAAAGCAGAAATTTTTAATGGTACACAGATCAGGCAGCTTATAAAAGATTCGCAATTTGCTAGGCATATGACCGAACACGAATCAGCTGCTTGGACCGCATTTGTGCTGATTATTAAAAACTTTTTGGGAAATTACAAGGCAAGCAACTATATAGAGCTTGTAAGCAATATGTTAAGCAGCTTTAAAGATCTTGGCTGCAACATGAGCATCAAAGTCCATTTAGACCATTTTTCAAAAAATCTTGGTGACCTAAGCGAGGAGCACGGTGAAAGGTTTCACCAGGATATAAGAGTAATGGAGAAGCGGTACCAAGGAAGATGAGATGAAACGATGCTAGCTGATTATTGTTGGAGTTTGCAAAGGTACTGTCCTGATACTAAACACTCCAGAAAGTGCTACAAAGGACACTTTTTAGATGTTATGTAATTACTAGAATAAAGTCTTGCATTTTTCAATGTCTATTGCTTTCATCGGGGTATTTTATTATTTTGTGTTGTTGAAAATACGTCAAACACGTAGTTACTTTGCTATTGCGCATTTGACATACCTTTAAACAATCTTAAACAAATTCTTTGTTGCTTAAAATCCATGTATAACAGATAAAAGTCAAAATTATAGGGGTATGCCTTAACTCAAAAACCAGAGCTGATGCGAAAAAACCGATGTCATTTTTGGAATCAGCGCCCCAAATATACCCCAAAACAGTTTGAATATTTGAGGCACCAAATTGTGTGTTGACCAGTGTAATCAGCGTTTTTCGTTTGATCTTTTTCAGCGTTTTTTGGTCGTTTCTCGTATTTCGTCTTTCATTTTTTTTAAATGCACTTTTCGAGCACTTTTTAAATTTTTCTTTTTCTTTTTTCTTTTTAATTCAATGTAATCATTGACGAAAGTCAATTTATTGCGAATTTAAATCCAATTTAAAATGGTTTTGTCAACGGAGGAGAGAATATTTTTGATTGAACATGTCTTTCGTGCGAATGGTGAATACACAAAAGCAGTGAAGGAAAAATTTGCCAAAAAGTTTCCCGGAACAGCATTACCTCATCGAAATGCAGTTCGAGCGTTATTGAACAAGTTCAGAGAAACTGGATTCATCGAGTGTTCGAAAACTTGAAACGTCGAATTAACGTTTGTATTCACGAACTTGGTGGGCATTTCCAGCAGTTGTTGTGACTCTATTTTTGTTATTTTTAATAAATTAAGAGACGGTCATTGTTCTTCACATAAAATTGACAATTCAAAATATTTTGTTATTGATTTTTCGAACACAGGATATCGTTCTTGTTTTAAAATTCCAGGTGCACAGTTACTTTTTGAACACACTGTAGTAAATAAGTGCATCACAAAGCAGCATTGTATGGTGGTATGCAAAATGGCTCTTATGCTGAAAAAGAAAAAAGCAAAGAAAAGCCAAAGATACAATGGTGGAAACTGAAGAAGCTGTCAAAAAGCATTTAGACAAGAGGTGACCAGGATTCTGGGAGGCAAGAATGGGTTACCTGATGATGAGTGGGACAAAACAGTGGAAATGCTAAGAAAAACAGCTGAAACTGTGCTGGGAGTGACATTTGGGAAACAAAAAGGAGACAGGGAGACATGGTGGTGGAATGTGGAAGTTCAGGAGAGCATAAAAGAAAAGAAAGAGGCAAAAGCATGGGACAAAATAAGAGATGAAAATACTAAAAAGATATACAAAGAAAAGAAGAGTAAGGCAAAGAAGGCAGTTGCAATGGCAAAGGGACGTGCGTATGATGATTTGTATGCTAGATTGGAAACAAAATAAGATGAAAAGGAGTTGTACAGATTGGCTAGGCAGAGAAACAGAGCAGGAAAAGATGTACAGGACGTAAGGGTTATAAAGAATGAAAACAGTAATGTCATGGTAAATTCAGAGGCAGTGTTAAAGAGATGGAAGGTGTACTTTGAGAAACTTATGAATGAGGAAAATAACAGAGACTCTAGGACAGAGGAAGCAGAAGTGGTTAACAAAGATGTAAATTGCATCAGTAGAGAAGTGAAAAATGCACTAAGGATGAAAAAAGGTAAAGTGGTTGGGCCTGATGAGTTGCCAGTAGAAGTTGGGAATTGCATGGGAGAGATGGGGATAAAGTTTTTGACCAGTCCTTTCAACAGACTATTAGTGGGTGAACGATGTCAGAAGAATGGAGAAAGAGTGTGCTTATCCCAATCTATAAAAACAAAGGAAACGCACAGTGCTGTGGAAACTACAGAGGAATAAAGCTAATGAGCCACACAATGAAAGTATGGGAAAGAATTATTGAAGCCAGGCTAAAGGATAGAGTAGAGATCCGTAAACAGCAATATGGATTTATGCCAGGAAAGGGAACCACCAATGCCATGTTTGCTTTAAGAATGTTGATGGAAAAGTACAGGGAAGGTCAAAGAGAGCTTCATTGTGTATTCGTAGACTTAGATAAAGCTTACAGCAGGGTTTCACGGGAAGAGCTGTGGTACTGTATGAGAAAATCAGAAATAGTGGAAAAGTATGTGAGATTTGTACAGGATATGTATGAGGGAAGCGAAACAGTGGTGAGGTGTCCAATAGGAACTATAGAAAGTTTTATAGTTAAGGTTGGACTGCACCAGGGATCAGTGTAAAGTCTGTTCTGTTTGCAGTGATAATGGACAGGCAAACTGATGAAGTAAGGAGAGAACCACCAAGGAGACAGGGCTGCCAATGAGATTTTTAGTAAAACCCAAGAATACGGTCCTAAAAAACCCAAGAGACAAGTAAACCGAAGACTGAAAAAATTGTATAAAATGTACAGGGTGGGGAAAAAGTTTCTGGAATTATTTTTAAGCTTTAAATTTAAACAAATTTTAATTGCTCTAAAGCATAAATTGATAATCAATTGAAAGCTGTATTATCATTCTTCATTTACAGTTTGGTTTTTTAATTTTAATTGCCATAAAATTTCTCAAAAATGAGTAAACGTCATGCCATTATTGAGATTCATTGCGTGGGAGTGTCCAATTCCATGATCATCAAGCAGAGCTTGATAATGACAAAGACCATCCTAAAAGTGGACACCTTTGCACAGCTCGTACATCCAAGATCATCAAAAAGGCTCGTGAGAGGGTCAGAAGGAATCCAAAACGATTATTTAAAAAAATGGCTCAGGAGAGGAACGGCTCAAGAAGCGCTCCATGTTTCAGTTGAGAGTTTCAGAGGAAGACTCGAGAGAGTAGTAAAAGCTAAAGGAGGACATATTGAAATATAGACACATATTTTATTTTGTGATAGTCCCAGTAATAATATTATAATATATTTATTTAATGTTTCTTTACCATAATTGAAGTATTGTCAATTCAATTTTCCAGGAACTTTTTCCCCACCCTGTATAATAAACAAAATATTTATTTTTTTTATTATTCAGTTGTTAAAAATCATCCTCTTCTTCACCAGTTTCCATTGATAAATTGTTCTTTTGATGCTCCATTCTTTTCAAATATCTTTGACTTATAGTCCCAGTTTCCAAATCAGACACCAATTTTTTACTTGGAGTCCATGTCGTGCAAATATTATTTCCTCTTGTAACTGCCTGTTTTGCAAGAATTCTATTCTTCACAGTCTCAGCTTTTAATAAACTTGTTTGCCTTGTTTTAATACAGTTCATTGAAAAACAATTATTACCAGTAAAGTCATCACACTTGCATTTTGATTTGTCCCACAAATTGTATTGAACCAAGGCCAACTTTAATTACAGGCCTGGAAGCAGAGTCGCTTTTTCTGTGATGACGTCACGAATGCAGTTTGGTAACTGCTGGTTTACAAAAAAGATTCTTTGACAATCACAGTTTACTTTAGCAAAATTTAATAAGCAATATTATTATAGATAGCCTCTAAACCTAAAGCTATGGCAGTTTTAATAAACTTGAACAATTGAAGTCTAATTTAAACTATAAATAGAATTATCTGTAGTATGGACAACTGACAAACAATGGGTTTATCAGTTTATTGTAGGTTTATATACATGTGCTTGAAGAAAGAAGTTTGCTAAAAATTTTTGTGATTCATTAAATAGCTCATAACAAACTGAAATTTATACTAGCTTTTTTATAAAGTTTGATGAACTTGATAAGAGCTTTACTTATGTTAAAACTAATATAATCTTGATTTTTTCATGTTTTTTTTTTTTTAAATTTAGTTACTCAAGAACTCAACTTTATTTTACGTAAATATAATGAATCTGTCAGGACTGCAGGCAGGGCAACTGTTCCAAACTATCACATTGGCTTTTTGCAGTGGGTAATTAGCTCTTCTGTAAGTCTGTCTTGCCCTTTGAGTTACCTGATATTGTAAGACTTTTTGTCATACATGCATCTTAATAGTCAACAATATTTTTAATGTAAGCTAGAGTGACAGCAAATATATATGTATAATGACGACAAAAATTTGCAGGATACAAATTTGCATCATTTTATTCACACTAAGGGGAAGGTCACCTGACAAGCCTTTGAAGCAAAACCATATATTATTTTCAATTAGATATATATATACTGCAGACAGTACTATTTCGATCTTTAGGGTCTCATCAGTGCAGTGAAGTTGTGCTGAGAAAGAACATGGCACAATAATTAGTACCTTGTAACTAATCTTTTACTTGTGGTTTAAAGCCACAGTAAAATATATTTTTAAATGTATATATATAGAAATTTTGAAAAATTTTTTTTGGTCGGTGCTCATCAGGAAAGTGTATACATATATATATATTTTTTTTTTAAAAAGCAAGTCTCTCTTCAGTAAAATTATGATTTTGTACAACTACTGTGGTCCATTTAATCAGTAGCCCATTTAACATTTTTTGCTTTTAACTTAAGGTAAGCTTGATTAATTTCTTAAATGTAATCAATCTTTCATAATGTACAGTTTGTTTCAGTTTGATTGTTATTACCTTTTATATTACTTGGTCTTTTAATTTAGCAAAGAAGTTTGATGGTTAATAAATGTTGTGTTCCTAATTGTAAATCAAATTATGATAGTAATTCTAAAAAAGGTTATGTTACTTGCTTCAAGTTTCCTATTGATAAAACTTTACAGGAAAAATGGTTAAGAAAAATACCAAGAGAAAGACTTAGTGTGTCAAAATATACAATTCTTTGTATCAAACATTTTCAAGAATGTGATATTATTACATATGACATTCTACCTGGAAAAAATGGTGACTCAGATGTTAAGATACCACGAAAAAAATTTGCACTTCAAAAAGATGCTTTTCCTTGCATTTTTACAAACTTATGTTTTTACTTGTCAGCTTCAACTACCTCTGTACAACGCTCCAGCCCATCAAAACATTGCAAATGAAATGAGGAATACCATGAAATTGTGCAAGAACAATGGCTTAACTCCAAAAAATTACTTCATATGAATCATTTCTTGAAGGATTAGATAAGCATCTGCTAGAATTTCGACATTCTGCTATTGCTCAAAAAAATAATGATCATGTGCTTATACGAGGTCTGTTCAAAAAGTATCCGACCTTTTTCCCTCTCGCCAATAAGGTATGAGCAAACTGCCCGTGCAAAGCGTGGCTGCACACACACACATTCACGCGTAATCATGAAGCGTTTCAGGCCGATTCGTCATTCGTATCTCTCTGTGTAAAGCATTTAGTGCAGGCGTGTAGTACGTGTTCATCGGTTTTTTGATTTTCAGAAAATTTCATTTCAATGACAGAACGCATCGAACAGAGGTATTGCATCAAGTTTTGTCAAAAACTTGGTGATACTCAAGTTGAAACAATTCGAAAGATTCAACAAGCTTTTGAAAATGAGGCCTTAAGCCCAACTCAGATAAAGCAATGGTTTAAACGCTTTAAAGATGGCCGTGCATCAGTGGAAAGTGATCCTCGCTCAGGAAGGCCATCCACAAGCCGAAACGAGGAGGCGATGGATCAGGTTCGTGAAAAAGTGTTGGAGGATCGTTGTTTAACAGTGCGAGAGATTGCTGCAGAAATGGGAATAAGCACAGGCTCAGTTCATTCAATCCTAACTGAGGATTTGAACCTGCGGAGAGTGTCGGCTAAATTTGTCCCCAAGCTGCTGACGGAGCAACAGAAGGAACTCCGGAAGGAAATTTCGGAGGACATGCTGGATGTTGCAAATCATGACCCAGAATTTATCAAGACAATCATCACTGGTGATGAGACCTGGGTTTATGGTTATGACCCAGAAACCAAGTTTCAATCATCACAATAAAAGCATCCGGAATCACCACGCCCAAAAAAAGCTCGTTTTTGATTCCCGTGGCATCGTGCATCATGAATACGCACCAGAAGGTCAAACAATCAACAAAGAGTACTACCTGGAGATTCTACGTCGCCTTCGTGATGCTGTGCGAAGAAAGCGGCCAAACATGTGGGCAGCAAAGAATTTTCAGCTTCACCACGACAATGCTCCCGCTCATTCTGCACATGTGGTCCAAGCTTTTCTAGCCAAAAACAGCATGCCACTTATTAGACAGGCTCCTTACTCTCCCGACTTAGCACCGTGTGATTTCTGGCTGTTCCCTAAGCTAAAAACAACTCTGAAAGGGAGGCGATTTCAGTCAAGAGAAGACATTATGAAAAAAGCGACGGAGGAGCTTCAGAGCATTCCGGGGGAGGAGTTTATGAAGTGTTTTGAGAAGTGGCAGAAGCGCTGGGATAAGTGTGTGAACCACCAAGGGGAATATTTTGAAGGAGATTGAATAAAACTTGCAAAATTTATTGTGTTGTGTGCTTTATACAAAAAAGTCGGATACTTTTTGAACAGACCTTGTATATCACATTTCATTTCCAGTAATTGAACATTTCCCCTTCCTTAAAGTTTCTGTTTTTGTGCACAAATCAATGAATTTAGATGTATGGTTTCAAGACATTAAGCTTGATTTTGACGACCTTAAATGGCTACAGTTAAAAAATAATTGTTTGGAGCATTGGAGCCAGTTAGAAAATCTTCTTGCTCAACTGCACAACAATGAAGACACTGGAAAATTTTCTACTGTAGTGAGTGACATGTCATTGGTTGAACACGCAAGTAAAATTATTTTAAATATTTCTACTGAAGCCAATAAAGATATTTGCACTTTTTTAGTTGAACAACTAAAACTTTTAATGGAAACCCCAAACCAGCAAAGGTTTTCTTCTTCATTAATTGTATCTGCTTATACTTTGTTAATCAAATCAACAGCTATTTATGAGCACGTCAGAAACAACATGCTTATATTACCCAGCAGTTGGCATCTTTATCAATTGTCTATTGTTATGAGTGAAAGCAGTGAATCAAATTCATATTTGGCAACAAAAGTAAAATACCTGAATCCAAAAGAATTACATGTTAATATTTTGCTTGATGAAATCCACATAAAGCCTTACATCACCTACAAAAACTCAAAATTATCTGGAGTAACAGATGAAGGTGCAACAGCTACGTCGCTTCACTGTTTTATGATCTCATCTTTGCTTTTATCCAACAAAGATGTAGCAGTTCTAATTCCTGCAAAGAACCTAACTGCTGAAAATCTATGTAACATTTTAAAAAGCTTGTTGAAAAGACTTGTAGAAGCTCAATACAATGTGATCAACATAATTAGTGATGGTAACAAAATTAACAAAAAGTTGTTTACTCTGTTTGCTGGTTACTCTTTGATGGCTGAATTACCTTCATGGGTAGTAAATTCGTTTAATGACCAGCAATGCATTTTTTTGCTTTTTGATTCTGTTCATATACTTACCCTTGTAAATGCATTAGAAACAATTGGTTAAATTTGAAAAACTGCAAAAAAACTTTTATATTTCCTGATATTGCTGACAACAATAAAGTTCTGTATGCATCAATTGCAGAACTAGAAAGTATTTACCTAAAAGAAGCTAAATATACATTAAAAAAAGCTCCTACATTGTCATGGAAAGCACTCCACCTTCACTCGTTGGAAAGACAAGACGTTAAATTGGCTTTAAAAATATTTGCAGATACCACTGTTGCAGCATTAAAGTCCTATGGCCCTGAATCAGAAAACATGGAAAACTGGAATGAAACATCACATTTTATTTCATTAATTTGGAGGTGGTGGTGTATTGTAAATGTAAAACATCCTTATAAAGAAACACACTAAACAAATATGCCTGTCCTGTTGATGCTGCTGATCATGAAAATATGCAGTTCCTTTCTTCCATGGGCACTTGGCTAGATGCGTGGTCAAATCTAAGCTTGCTGCAATGCCACAGAGACGGATTTCTCACTAAAGATACCTATTTGATTTTGCACCATCTTTGAAGGATGTTGCTAAATATTTGTTGGGAGAATTTAAAATTTGGCTTTGTTCTTTATGGCAAATTCCAGACTGACCATTTAGAAAGTCCATTTGCCCATTATCGTCAGATGTGCGGTGGCAACAGATTAGTGTCTGTTCAAGAAATAAAAGAATGTGAAAGAAAACTTAAAATTAATAGCTTGCTGAGATTACATTCTCCATTTTTCACCATTTCAGTGAAGAAATATTTATTGGAATTTTCGAACTCAGTTGAAAGTACTACACTATCAAAAGGCAACCAAAATTTTATTGAAGAGTTTCCATATGACCAAGTTGCATGTGATGAAACTCAACTACCAGTTTTGCTCTACCTCGCAGGGTATGCTGCCAAAAAAGTCACTTCAAGACTGTCTTGTGGTGGTTGCAAACAACTGCTTGTTGATGAAAGTGGTGAAGTTTTGCAAGTTGACATAGACAATTCTGTCCTTACATATTTTCAAGAACTTAACCGAGGGGGATTAACTTATCCTTCAACTATTTTATTACATGTATTTCAAGCTGCTCATGCTTTATTTATAATATGTATCTCAAAAAATTATGAAAAATTTTCATTCAACTAAATAATCAAAAGGTTGTGCTTACGAAAATTCTAAAAGAGTATACGCAATTTGTTGATGCTTTCATGATGTCTGAAGATTGCAATTTATGTTTAAATAGCAATTCTATTATTTTATTGAAATGTGCCAGTGTTTTGTTTAATATAATGTTGAACAACTATTCCAAAGCTTGAAGCAACAACGTTAAGTATTCTGCGGTAATTACTAAAAGAGCCAGCAAATTTTGAAGCTACTTTTAAAAGTTAATCAGTTTTTGTATATATTTACTGTTTATGATTATAAAAAAGGTTTTCTCAATCTATTACCATTTTTAAATTATCTATTGATTTACACAACTTATTGTGCCCATTTAAATTTTTTGTTAATGAGTTATCCTACCTAAGCATAATTAACAAAAATGATTTGTAATAACCTTTAAGTGATATTAATAAAATTATTACTGTTTACAAGTAGTAAGTACAGTTTTACCGATAGAAGTAAAAAGTTGTTCAAGTTTTTAAAAAGCATTTGGAATGCGAATGCCTTTTTTGATCTGTGATGCGTCAGCCTTCATTGTCTGCCATTTTATTTTCACTTCCAGGCCTGTAAGTTATAGACGGCCTTAATTGAACACATATTTGTAATTCTCACTGTATATTAAGAAATGGGCATGGTGCACACCAGTTTTTGCCACATCAAACTAAGAATGATTACATTGGTCTGCAAATTTTTTGAGGTTTAAAAACTGTTAGCTGTTCCTGGTGTAATTTTTACTGCTGATTTTAAAAATGCAAGCAGTTTAGCTATATCAGGTCTGGTTTTTCTGCAATTTTACTTTTTATTCAGAGAAATAAAAAAATTAGCATCATTGTTTTTCATATGCAAACGTTAGATGGGTGGTTTATGACATTATAATTTTAGCCCATTATGAGTTTAAGATTCACAAGCGTCCATTTTTAATTCATTATTATTTAGTTATTTGTGTCAAATTAGTCAAATTTGTTAATATGTTCATTTATTATATGTGCTATATTTTATACCTCACAATGACAAAATGCAAAAATGACTCTGATTGATTTTGCTGTATTTGTGGAAAAGTTACACTTCTCGACTGTCAAGCACTAATCCCAACCCTTTGTAAAAAAAGTTATCATACCTACTTTGAATAAAACTGGGTGATCAAGATAAACCATTTGCACCTCAGATTTTTTGCAAAACATGTGTGGAAAACTTGAGAAATCAGATGAAAGAAAGATGAAAAAGCTTCCATTTGGTGTGTTGATGGTATGCAGCAAGAGAAAAGTTCATGTAGTAGATTGCCATTTTTGCATGACAAACTTGAAGGTTTGTTTGAACATACAGTCAACCCTCTATTTAACGGATTAATGCGGAAATGCAGTTGTCCGTTATTGGAAAATGTCCGTTATTCGAAAAGACACGGATTTTACGTAGTGTAAATGCACAATACACGTTTTGGTTAGAATCACTTTATTATTGTTATGTAGCAGAAACATACTGCGCCTAAAAAATCGAATAATTTGGCAGCAAGATCTTATATGAAGCCTATGCACCAATGCAGTATAAAATAGAGTACAGTACATAAATTTAGTCCGAGTCTGAGATGACCATAGGCTCCTGACTGGTGCATGGTACAGGATTGATTGATGTCGTGAGACCAGAATCGCTTTGCGGAGTAAAAAAGCTGGTAATCTTTCTTTGACGTCCCATCATATGCTGTTCTTTGATGATTAGCTCTTTAATCATTCGAAGACTGCCATAGTGATGAGCCATTTCAGGTAGCTGACTGTAGGATGAATAATCAATCAAAGCATCAACATAAGTGCGTAAGGTAGACAGCTTTTTTCTTGGGACAGCTATCTCTTCATCGTCAGTGCTCTCTTTCTCCTCTTCTCCTAGCACAGATGACACTATGTCGGCCTCAGACAAAAGTTCGTATCCTGGATCCAGGTGCAGCTCGCTAAGCCAATCTGTGACGTCAGCAATGGAAGTTGCTACTTCTCCTCCGCACTCCAGCATATGAAGAAAGTCTACTGCCTTGATTCCTTCGAAGTTAGTTTCTGTGTTTTCACCCTCCAACAGCTTTTTCCATGAGTTTGCTAAAACTGAAGGCCTAAGATCCTGCCAAGCTACCGCAAAGTTAAAAATGGCCGAACAGATATTATATCTTTTTATGTTGGCCAAAGTGCGTTCTCCCCTGTTGTCAACGAACCCATCTTCGATGACCACCAGAACCTCATCCAAGTAACGGCGAATGTAATGCCTCTTCATAGCGCTAATAACTCCTTGATCCATTGGCTGCAGAATCGAAGTCGTGTTGGGAGGCATGAAGAGCACCTTAATTTTTCCATCTTCACTGGAAAGAATATCCTCACTGGGATGTGCAGGAGCATTGTCGAGAATAAGAATTGCGCGTACCTCGTCCGGAGAAATCTTCAGCACTTCTTCTTGATAAATGCGCACAGCTGGCACAAAATGATTTGAAAACCAATTGGAAAAAATTGCGGAGTTGAACCAAGCTTTCTTGGAGTGATAGTAAAAGACAGGCAAATCACGCTCAATGTTTAGACCTGCAAATGCTCGTGGTTTCTTTGACTTACCAACCACAGCAAGCTTTAATCGGTGTTCTCCTGTAGCATTAGACCCAACAAGAATTGAGAGTCTCTCCTTGCTTGATTTCTTTCCCGTGGCATTTTCCTCACATGTGCGTATCTGGGTATTTTTAGGCATGGAGCGCCAAAAGATGCCTGTTTCATCTGCGTTATAAATTTGGGAAGGAGAAAGCCCTTCATCACTAATAAGCTTTTTCAGCTTCTCACGAAAGGGGGCCATGCTGCTCTCATCTGCATCACCAGCCTCCCCATGAAGAACTTTGTTAAACAATCCGTGACGATTTCGGAATCGCCAGAGCCACCCTTCACTGCCCTTAAAATCGCTAAAGTCAAGGTGAGCAGCAAGCTTTCTTACAGCTGCCAATATCTCGGTTCCTCTCACATTAACGCCATTGGAGCGTTCCTGCACATACCATTTCATAACTGCCGCATCTAAAGACTCCTCCTTCCCTGTTTTCATATGCTTTCTGTTCCCAACTTTGCCACTCTTAGAAGACGTGGCATCAATACAGTATGAGGCTGCAAATTTTTCCAGCTTTTCCTTGTTCTTCCTAATGTCAGAGACAGTCTGCTTTTTTACTCCGTATTTCTCACAAACACTTTTAACTGTCGCTCCTTTCTCGATGTCTTTAATGAGTTCTAACTTTTTCACCACAGATAAATTTACATGCTTACGCTTTACAGATTTGTTAATATTGCTGCTCATCTTGTACAAAGGCTAAATGGAATGAAGGCTGTAGCAAGCTAAATTGTAAAAGAAAGTCAAACCACAAACTCACACTATTGTTGCCTAACCATTGTTGAAACAAAGCCCATTATGAAACAATACATCGGAAATTAAAAAAATGCTCTATACATTAATTGCAATTACAGTATGGCATAATAGGGCAATAATGAAAGTTAGTGTCCAAGGCTGTATGATATGCATTGCACGCTTGCTTGCACGTAAGAAGTATTTTAAAACCAAATATTTTGCTATTTATTTCAAAAAATACAAAAAATTAAAAAATTTGGCAGCTCAATTCAATGTCCGTTAAATCCGAAATCCGTTAAATCGAGGGTTTACTGTATGTGTTTTTTGTTTAGGTTAAAATGATTGTCTGACTTCAACATTTTTCATTTACAAGTGTAAATTGAAAAAACAAGCATTGTGTGTGAAGTATCCAGATGTTTCATCGGCCATTAAGCCAGTTCTACATGGACTAGGAATTCCCACACTAAATCGCTCAAAAGACTGATCTACAGTAAGTTAAGTCTTTGTCTACCACAGATACTGATGAAGGTAAAAATGATCATTGACATCAACCTACATATGATCAACCAAATGACAAGCACCCAAAGCATCTTATTTAAGCTCAGCTAAGTAGCTTCACTATGCATTTGTATTTTGTCAAAAAAATAAGCTCAGCTATTGAGATTTAGACTCCATGAACATAAATTATTATTAGCTTGCAAACTACATTTTATTGGTACAAAAATTAGAGTTTAGAAACTTAGTGTTTAGAAAGTATTTTACAAGAGATGAACAGCACTCTCTAAAGTATTGCAATGATGTTTGTGGACTTATAAAAGCTTTGAGCATGGAATACAATGCATTGTTTGTAGAATCTTCTTTACAAAGTATGAAGGCAGTTCTTCTACACTTTGGCAATAAAATTGTCCTGATTCCCATTTCTTATTCAGTTGTTCTTAAAGAAGTTTAAGGAAAAAAATATCTTCTTAAGTCCAGTACTACAATTTTCGGAAAGAATTGTAGTAATCCTAAAATGATATTCATTCTTCTTGGGCCTCAAGGAGGGTATATGAAATATCCTAGCTTTTTATTATATGTCTTAAGATTTCAAAGCTGATAATTGACATTATTTGTAGAAAGGATGGCCAACTAGAGATGCTTTACACCTGGTCAATTTAATGTTAAATCATGCTCTTTGGTTAATCCAAAAGATGTTTTACTTTCTCTTTTACATATTAAACTTGGTTTAATGAAAAACTTTGTTGAAACATAAATTGAATACAGCCCATGTTTTGATTTTTTTTTCTTTAAATTTCCAGCTTTGAGGATGTTAAAATCAGAGCAAGTATGTTTATTGGGTCTCAAATAGGAGAATTAATGAGAGAATCTTCTTTTGATTAAACTTTAATTAAACCTAAAAGAAAGTATTGAAACCTTTTAAAATGTTACTACTAAATTTTTGGGAAAAAATGTAGCCCAAACTATGAAGATTTGGAAGCATGGTCAAGTGGTTAGAATGCCAGGATTGTGATCAACATGGTCCCAGTTGAAAACCTATTTACACCATTCTGTTGCCTCCATGGGGAAAGACACTTAACGGCACTTTCTTCTGCTTGGTGGTCTTGGCAAGCAGTTCTAAATTAAAAAGTCATATCTCTATCAAATTACAAGTGGGCAGCAATATCTTGGCATCTTTGGAAGCAGGTCAAGGTAATTACTTACCCTATGTATTAGCACCTCCACATTGCTTTCCTGCAAGTCAGGAGGATAAATATAGAGATTAAATAAAAAATAAAAAGATATGGTTGATGTGTCAATGCACAACTTTCACGCTTTAAGTGCATGAATGTCAATTAAAATCCTTTTCCTAAATTCTCATCTGGATTAGTTTTCAAAAAACTTAGATAATTACGGTTAAGAGCAAACTGAACGTTTTCATCAAGATATTTGTTTGATGGAAGAAAGATATCAAGGTCATTGGGGTATTGATATGTTAGCTGACTATTTTTGGTGTCTCAGAAGAAATATCTTTGTTTCATAGCATAAAAAGAAAGTTTTAAAACACTTTTTTTCTTGGGTCAAAATTACATTTTAATTCAATTAATCATTAATGTTTCAAAGAAAGCATTAGAAATTCAAAGACACTATAATAGGTTATACTAGATAGTTGTTTTAGCATAAATTTAAAAAAT
This sequence comes from Diplosoma virens, assembly GCA_963680785.1. Taxonomy (NCBI): domain Eukaryota; kingdom Metazoa; phylum Chordata; class Ascidiacea; order Aplousobranchia; family Didemnidae; genus Diplosoma; species Diplosoma virens. Next base: position 21,293,775 of record OY796890.1, read on the forward strand.
GGAAAATACCATAGCAAAATTATTTGACCTGATTCGAAATAACTGATTGCATATTAGAATTCTACATGAAAAAACAATCTAAAATCAGCTAAAAATCTTTCAACCTCTGAAAAAAAATTTTAAATGTAGACCAGTGTTATAATCAAAGAGTATATAGGTAGCTCAATGCTTACAGTGGTGCAGCTAATATGAGAGGAAATATTGGTGGTGTTCAAGCACGCATAAAGGAATCCAATAAAACTGCTGTGTATGTTTACTGCATGGGTCATCAATTAAATCTGGTTGTCTAAGAATGCATTACTGATACTGTGGAAGGAGAAAACGCACTAGAAATCCTTAATAAAGTGTCAAAATTTGTTACTGCTTCTCCAGAAAGGTTGGAGAGCTTTCATACATTTCAACTTAGCATGTCAGAAACCAAAGATAATTTAAATTTAACTTTAAGACCACTTTGTCCTACCCGTTGGGTCCTACAAAGGTGTCCCTAGATGCTTTTCTCAACAACTACAAAAAGCTGTTGGATTGGCTGTGTGACATGTCTAACTCGACAGATGTAGACACCAAACTAAAATGTCAAGCCCAATCGTATCTTTTATCATTGGAGAGGTATTAAGTGTATTTAAGAGTCATAGTTTAAGCATTTAATGGCAAAACAATTGATTAGCAAACTCTCAAGTGTGTTGGAAATTGAAACTTCTTGTGATAAAAATGCCACAGATTTTTACCAGTAAGTAACTCGAAACACCAGCAGCATTGGAGTTGGTTTACCAAGCTTGCTACAATGTTCTGGAAGTCGAAGTCAACGACAAATATCATTACTTTCAGTGAACTCCCACTACAGCAGCCTCTTTTCATTTTCAAATCTGCATACAATATGCTAATCTGTGCACAATCTGCAAACTACTCGATTTTTAATGAATTGGAGTTGTAATTGACCTTGAAAATGTTCTCAGTCTTGCTGGAAATGAACAAATTACTCAAAGTATAGCCGAATTCTATGAAAGCAATGTAGATTTATCTATACTCAACACAGAACTTGCACAAATTTGTTTGTTGCGCAGTAACAACGTGAAATCAACAGATGATTTGCATGTGCAGTTTTGCAGTAATAATGAGCTGCCCTTGTTATTTCCCAATTTGGCAACACTACTAAGAATATTTCTCATCTTTCCCTGCACAACATGTGAAGCAGAACGTACCTTTAGCCTTGTCAGATGCATAAAAATGTATTTGAGGAACACAATGACCCAACCTCAGCTCAATCATTGCTGCCTGCTCAATGTCCATTCTGAAAGTTGTGACAGACTTGTCCTAGAACAATGGATGCATGGATCAATAAAACAGCCATTTCAATTAACACATTTAAGTGATGTTGTTGATACAAATGTGCAATTGTGCATTGAACTTTTGCTTTGAACTGAATACTTTGTTTCAATTATCATACAAGTATTCAATATTTGTAAATTATCTGTACTGTTTATATTCCAATATAGGGCAAGCTTTTTTGTACCAAATATTCAAGCAAAACGTAGGTGCATAACATAGTATACACAAGGTGTAACTTGTGCATAGAATAATTTTCTTTTAAATTTGTGATCTTTATTTTTTATATTGTTGCAAGTGCGCTGCATCAGCTAATGTGTTTATATAATATGCGGTAGATTGGGCTTTGCACCTGCGAGTGCATGTGCATGTGACAACAATTGCAAGATAAAGACAAAAATCACAGACTTCTAAACAGTAGCATCATGCAAAGATCAATCACAAAGAGCATCATTAAATATGTGACAAATCTTCCATTTGATAATTCATTTGTTTCGATGTGCACATGTGGACAATGGCAAAAAGTAAAAAGGTCAACCAAAAGTGCACACAAAAATTTTGTACATTTGAGCAGGTCAAATTTAGGGGCGCAATGGATATAATGCTTGTGAGGTATAAATTTGCTCATTTTCACTGTATCTTAGGTAATCAAATGGTAATGTTTTAATTTTGACATCATAAAGTTTGCGCATGCCCAGTAAAATCATAAATCGATGCCTATGTCTTTAGATGAGCATTAAGTTAGGGGAGCAGAGCAGACGCACTAGTGTTACACAAGAGCAGCTGACCCTGCAACATACAACATTGGCTGTTGCAGTTCAGTACAGCACCAGACACTATACAGTAGGTATTGGGTGTTTGTTTACTGCATGTGTCTGCAGAGTAAGCAAGAGATATCTTGGTCACTACTCACTAGGCATACTTTATTTAGTAATTCATATTTCTATTTAGTGGCAGGAATGAAGAATATAATATCAATATTGTTATTGGAAAAAATTCAAATAGCTTCTAATTAAATTTTATTTTAAGAAATTAATTGCAGAAAGCAGCCATTGGACACTTTGATAAAACAAAACTTTTTTTTAGCACTGTGGGGTTAGATCAAGAATAATGTAATTGTATATTTTTTGTAAAGTTCTTAGACATGCAATTCTTACTAATCATTAACACACTAACAAAAATATAAAGTATATATTTTTTGGCTGTGTGTCATTATCAACAAAAACAAACAGAAAATTAGTAAATTACCAATACTGTCAGTTATCTTGCAACATCAGTAATTATTGTGGTAAATAATCAGTGAGTTCACTCCAGCAGGGGCATTTGCTTTGATGATAAACTATGTTTCAAGTCCATTTGTACATTATAATATTCTATTTATGTTTTCAAAAGATAGTTTAAAGTTACTTAATAAACATAAATTTAATCTGTGATTAGATAAAGTATATCACTATTGTTCAATTTATATTTTGTTTAAATCCTTCAAATAATTAAAATTAATTAAGGATGCCAATGAGAAGTGAAGAAAGGAATAGAATGGGAGCATGTATCTGAAATTGAAGACAGCATTAAAGTAACATACAATTATTGCCATGAATCAAGTAGTAAAAAAATGGAAAGAATAAGAGTCCATTTGCAAGATTGCCAGAAGAAAAAATAATATGTAGAAAAAGTGAAGATGATGTTTTAGACATGTAAGACCATCAAATAGAAATAGTGACATCAGTGTCCTTAGTATTCTAAATCTCAGGGATACCTTTGTCCCATGAGTTCACCTTAACTGGTTATAGGTTAAATAGGAACATTTATTATAGCCTAATTATCTAACTAGTTGTAAGTGCAGTAAAATGCATTAATTGAAGAGTTGAATTGAGGCTGTAGTTTTATTCCACTCTTATGACTGACATTAATTACGAAGGTCATATTTAACAATTGGTAGCATGTTATTCATAGGATATGTGAGTATATACATATATTTTTCTACTATTACAAGGTAATATGTTCAGTAATACTATTACTATTAATATAATTAATGTAAAATGGTTTTAAATCCTTAAAAAATCAAAAATTAAAAAACACTTGAGGCCAGGTTTTATTGGGTTTTTTCAGGTAGGTTTTTTAGGGTTTTATTGGGTGGGTTTTTTAATGCCAACCCTGAAAAAGAGGCCAATTTAAGCCATATGACAATTCAAAATATCCTAAACACTAGAATTATTGAGGTGTCCTATACAACACCAGGTCAGTTAAGTTGATTTATTTAGCTACTAGTTGCAGCATGGCAGTCACACACCTTGACTTTTCCTAAAATTTAGTTTGAAAATTCTAGTTGTGTTTATATGCCCACTTGAATGCATAAAGCTTTCAGACATGACTTCTCTGTCTGTCATGCTCGTTTGAGCTGCCTTATTAGAATGGCTTTCTCTCTGGTCATTAACTTCTAAATACAGCAGCAGCAAGTGTGCTCCTTGACATTTTTTGCACATTTTCTTGTTCATACAGCTTCTAGCGAAATGTTTCTGCAAACAATAATAGCACAGGGCGCACGCTCTTACAAGCTTTCTTCTTTCTTTGATCATGACAGTTTTGTGTTGTGCCAGGGGAAGAATGACACAATTTGATTCATTACCTGCCTTTCTAAGATTTTGAGAGGCTACATTATGCATGTCATTTTTGGGTAAGCTGGGATTGGTTTCTTTAATAGCCACCTGCAAGTTGTTAGCCCTGGCCCTTGTTTGTTTTCTTTCTAAATACAGCCTTTCTGTGAGACTTGCTGGTCTCATCTTTGTCAATGATGGCTGATATGTTGTAAGAGTGACTTTCCCTGAATTGTAAATTGGAAATTTGTCTGTTTATAAATTCAAGAACGACTTCAAATGTCTATCATCTGCAGTCTCTGTATTCTTGTGCAAATTGGGCTTGTAAAACTGGATTAAAACAATCTACAATTCTAAACAATAATTTTGGTCTTGAGAGCTCTGCTGCATGCTTATAGACAATGCTACTCTTTCCAGATTACGCAGTTTTATCTGGTAACACTGTAGAGCTGACACTTTGCTTAACAATGATTCTCTGCCATTTAATTTCCTGAATTGCATTTTCTAGTAATCCTCTAGGATCCTAAGTCTTTCAGAATTTCCCATATGCAATCTAAAGTCTCTCATGGATTTCTCATCACCCATGCACTTTTGATGTGTTCATACACTGCATCTGTAACCAAATTTGCTATCTTTTGTAGCAAAGAATATGGATCTGATTCCCACAGCAAACTATAGTCACAAAGGAGTTGCTGTCTAAACATTGAATAATCAGATCTCTTTCCTGAAAATCTATGGTCAACCTGACCATTTCCTATTTTGTACATTTGGGAGTACCTGGCATACAATCTTTCTTCCAAGTTCCTTCTCTCATATTTCCCCCAGGGCAGTCTGTATCTGTTGGCTTCAAATGATTGTTCACTTGTTTTCCATGGATAACTGAGGCCTTTCATAGACCTTTCTTGCAACCTTTCTTCTGGTTTCCTCCACTGAGAGTGCTCTCCAATCCTACTGTAAGCATCGACGTCTGGTTTGAAATTATCCCTGTATAGAGACTGGCTGTGTCCAGCCTGGGCTAGGTCAAACTCATTTGGCTCTAGCATATTTATCTGATGCTCACCTTGTGTTGTTACCCTTTGCTTTAGAGCAGGGGTTCTTAACCAGGGGGGCATATGCAAATTTTTAGGGGGGCACGAGCCCTAATGCATTTACAACACATTTTTTATTAATTTTGAGATTTTGAGCTTTGCACACGAAACTAACCTTCTGCACACATTCTTTAGTTTTCCGGGTCAAAAATTACTTTAGGTCAGTTGTGTGTTAGAATTTAAAAATCTTCAAATTTTTAATTGTACAAAGTGCGTTTTTTCTTACCCTGGCTGAAACATACAGAGTACAGCGTGTAAATGCTTGCTGCACCAAAGGTCCTAAACCTAAATTCTGTCCAAGATATTCTTGTGAGTGATTGTAGCCTGCCATTAATGCAGTGGTTCCCAACCGCTGTGCTGCAGCAAACTGGTGTGCCACAACAAGTACACTGGTGCGCCGCGAAGCAATGCCCTGAGGCATCATAATTTTGCTTGGCTTTTTTTGACTTAATTTTTTGGCTTCTAAGTGCAAAGTAGGCATAATTTTGGGATGAAAATCGAGAAATCATTGACAGATTTTAATTGAAGATCTTTTTATTACTAACCAATATAATAGGTGTGCCGCCATATAAAAAAGGTTGGGAACCACTGCATTAATGGCAACCCTGCTTCATAAACTAAATAGATGTATGATGTCATAAAATAGCTAAATTATCGATTCTGTTACTTTATTTTGATTAGCAGTAGCAAATCTACACAGCAGAATAGACTGTGTCATGTTAAAATCAAGAAATAAAAAATCTGAATGGATTAAGGCAGCTATCAGAAAGTTTGTTAAAATGGTAGAGCGGTGTATATGTAAACTAAATTTATAATTAACTAAATTTATATTTTATCATGTTGCAGTGCCTGCGTAGATAAGTAATAAAGTAAGATAATTAAAATGGCAACGAAAAAAAGAAAGTAACTTGATGACTACATTGAATTTGGTCTTGTATTACTGCTAAAAGGTGACACAGAAGTCCCGCAGTGTGTAATATGTTACAAGACTTTTAGTAATGATGCAATGCGTCCCTCACGTTTGAAACGGCATTTGACCAAAGGTCATTCCGCTTTAGCCGATAAGCCTAAAGCATTTTTTGTTTGAAAAGTCATTCCTTGAAGAAAGCTAAGTTGGACATGAGTGGGATGTTTCAGCAAAGATCTTCAAATGTTGTTGAGGCTTCTTACGAGATTGCCATGTTGATTGCAAAAAATAAGAAAACAGAAAAGTTATAATACCGGGGAATCTCTTATAAAACCTAGTATACTCATAGCAGCAGAACTCGTACTGGGCAAAGATAAAATAAATGTGCTTTCTCAAATTGCATTATCTAATGATACAGTTAAAGGAAGAATCGATGAACTATCTCACAATATCAAAGATCAACTTCTCGACCAAATAAAAGAGTCTCCTTTCTTTGCTATACAATGCGATGAAACGACAGATATTAAAAGTTGTTCTCAGCTTTGGCTTTATGCTTGTTTCTTGTCAGTGAACACAATAAAAAAAATGCTATTCTGCCACCAAATGAAAAGTCGTGCAACATCAGCCAAAATTTTTAATGTTGTAACAAACTTTTTTCAGGAAAACCAACTAACATGGGAATCATTAGCAGGAGGGTGCACGAGTGGAGCATCAGCTATGACTGGTCTGAAGTCTGGCTTTATTAAAAGAGTAAAAGAAAAAAATTCAGAAACCCATTTCAGTGCGAAATAGACAAAATTTTTGATGAAGCTCAAGAAGAGTTTCTTGAGTTAAAATTTAACTCCACAGCCAAGGACAACTTTTAGGAGCTGGAGCTTGAGGCGTTTTGGGTCAAATACCTTCCTGTTTACCCTCTTATTTCCACCCAGGCACTTCGTGTTCTAGGTATGTTCAGTTCAACTTATATGTATGAAGCTGCATTTTCTACACTAATTGCCATCAAAACCAAGTACAGAAACAAGCTGGAAGTTGAAGGAGACTTGTGGTGTGCGCTGTCTGGGATTAAGCCATGTATTAAAGAGCTAGTTGCCAAGAAACAATATCAAGTGTCTCACTGATTTCTGATTCTTAAATAAAATGCAATTGAAATTGTACTTTTGTACTAATTTTTAAAGATGGGGGGGCGTAAAATGGGTGATTATCGCTCAAGGGAGGCACAGTACCAAAAAGGTTAAGAACCACTGCTTTAGAGGTTGCGACTTTGGATGATCTACAGGTGCCTGTCTCCTCCTAGCTGACTCTTGCTGGACCCTATTGCAATTTCCAAGCCTTTCATCCACCAAGCAGTTATTTTTTTTTGTTTCTGTCATGACTGATGTGACTGAGGGCAAGCTTATCTCATTCAATTTTTTTGCACTTAGTGGATGGACATGCGTAATCTCTGAATCGTAGACTAGCAAATTATAAGAAAATTTCTATTTCAACAGAGGTAAAAAGCAAAAAAGCTATGAGTAGTAATATAGAAAGAAAATTGAATGAAGTACTCAAAACAGTAGGCAATATCTCAGAAAGAATTGACAAGCTAGATGAAAAACTAGAAAACTTTGATCGGCGCAATACTAAATTAGAATATCTAAGTCAAAGAAAAAACAGGGAGTTAAACCGAACCTAAACGGTAATTTTATAAACCAGTTTTACACCATTTTTTTTGAACCTGAACAGTAATTTTAAAAATCACAAAGAGCAAATCAGAACTCAACCGAATAATTTGAATAATTGTGAACCTTAACCAAACCTGAACCAGTTGAAAAAACCGGTTTGCTCTGTGACGTCACCCATATCACTTAGCAACTGTTTGAAATCAAAATATTGTAGCATAAATAAAGTAACATGGATTCATGTGGGTGATAAAGTGTTTTATGTTTTAACATTTTTGAAAAATAAGCTTTATTTGAAGTTCAGACTTTTATCATAAAACAATTCACTTGTACTAAGATATGGCAACTCTTTTTTCTATGACTGCATATTATGCCAAGCCTTCTCTAAGCAGAAACTAGTTTAAGAGCAAGTTGCTTAAATTGTTAATAAATAAAATTTGTTGTAAATCTGATTAATTTCAAGTTTAGAGAGCAGAACAGTTAGTTTTCCAATAGATTTGTCATTGAGGAACTGTGGACATACATTATTGTCAATGTGCAATTGACACCTGTAATTCCAACAGCTTGTAGGCTATGATTTAAAGTACCTGCAGCTGGTTGATCTGAGCAATGTCAATATAGTGATGTTGGGGTTGAGGGCTGGTTGGGAATCAGGTAATAAAGATAATATAGGCAATTATTGCCCAATAGCCTTACTTCCTAACTTATTAAAAATTCTGGAAAAATTGAAAAAAATCACTTTACCAAATTTTTTTGTAAAAATAAAATTTTATATCCAAATCAGTACAGACTTAGAGAAAACCACAGTGTAATCCACACCTTGATGGACATATTAACTAACGCATATGATGCCATAAACAATAAACATTACACTGCTTTAATATTTAGGGATTTTGGTAAAGCTTTTGACACAGTTTTTCACAAAATTTTTCTGGACAAATTGTATCACTATGGCATAAGAGGCCCAACTCATTCACTAATTGAAAATTATCTCTACAGAAGACAACAATTCGTAACTATAAACAATGCATCTGCCTCATATAAAGCTAAAGAAGTGGTCCAAGATTTTTTCATTCAAGACTTTTTATCCTTTACAAGCAAAATGAAAAATGCAGTTTTTTTCCTTTGGATACACAAGTGTTTATTCAGCTTCATCTGTCCAGTTCAATTTTGTCAAAAATGATGATAATGACAAAGTAGCTCCAGAACTTGCAGTATCTGAAAAATTTTTAAGTGAGCTACAAATCAAAGCTTTTGCTTTTTCTAACTTGATACCAAAAGATCAATATATGCATTAGCTTTCATGTGGTTCTCTGCAGAAAGTAACTGAATTGTCTAATATTCTTGCTTGGTTTAAATATTTCTTAAGAATTTAATGCTCTTCCTTTATTAGAAACCAGTGGTGATAATGGAGCTGAAGAAAATGATGTGCTTTGGCATAATGATGTATTCGCTGATGTTTCTTTGGATGATATAACATGTGCTGATGCCAATATACCATACTATGTGAGTGGCTATGTTGGCAGAAGTGCATCTTTCTGCCACAAATGCTCTACCTGCTAAGAGTTGCTCATTGCAGGTAATGATTCCTTTTCAATTCACCATTACCTGCCAGATGAGTACAAACAGTTGTTTGAAAACATAAATTGTGGGGGCCTGTTGCAACCTAGGACAGTGCTGGCAGTGCAACATTATATGGTCATTCTATCCACTATAGAATGAACAAAAACCAAGTTTTTATCCATGAGCAATCCACGATCTGATTTTCTCAAAGCATTAATTAACATTGTTGCAGAAACTGAAACTCTAGTGACCTATTGTTTCAGCAATGTTCTGCCAGTCATTTGAATTTCAAAGAAGTGGTTAAATTAACGTTTAATTGTTTTGCAAAGGAACTTAAACAGATAAATGCATTTAAAGTTAAATTGCCAGAAATATTAGTCAAAAATCTATGAAAATTAACTTAAAAAAGCTCTCAGTTTTAATTCTTGTATAATAGTTTCTTTTTTGTTATTTTGATGGTTTTGTTGCTTCTTGTTGTGTTTTAAGCTTAATATTTGTTTATTTTTTTTCTTGGTAGGCTATTTTTTCATTTTTTTGCATGCCAAATTGTTAGTTAGTTTTATTATTTTCACATGTACAAGTTTATTTTTGTTTCCTTAAATAATTGTAGTTAATATATATTTAGTTTTCAGAATCTGGTATTGCTTAATGCCTTTATTGAAATAAAGATTTCAATTTCTTTGAACAAATGACTGTGAAAAATTATAACTAAAATGCGCTCAACATTCAAACGAAAAATTTCGAAGTTTTGTATGACTTTTGACACTATTTTCGCAGTAGCCCTTCTAATGTAAACAGTGAAAATAAGTTGTTGATCTAGGTGTTCTAATATCCCTAACCAACCCTCATCTATTCGCTGATGATACTTGCTTGTTTTTAAATCACTCTTCTCTTACATCTCTGGAAAACATTTGTGCAATCAAAGTGTCTTGCCTAAAAGACTGGTGTAATACAAACAAAATTCAAATTAATTCACAAAAGTCGTTTATACTACCAATATCTCCCAATCTTAACGTACCTAGTATAAATCTAAATCTTCCTTACGGAAACTCCATAATAAATTCTAGCCAAATATGCAAATACCCTGAAGTGTTATTAGATGACAAATTAAATTTTAAACCTCATATTCTCCAACTTGAAACCAAGTTAGCTAAGGCAGTTGATATCCTTAGCAAATTGCAACATATTCTTCTGTTATCTGCTCTTAAGTCTTCTTTATTTCTCCTTGATACACCCTCATTTATTGTATGCTCTAGCAATCTGGGAAAGTATGTTTCTATCCTACTTTAAAAAACTGTCTTCAAAATAAATCCATTCGTATAATTTTCACCATATTATTACAAACTAAAGATCTTCAAATTAGCAGACTTGTATATTTATAAAATCGCTAAAATTATGCACCAGCACTCCCAAAAAGCACTGCCTGATTATCTTTTTTCCTTCTTTATTACAACCCACCAAATTCACAACCGCCCTACCAGATCTCACTCTAATAATACCTTATATCTTCCTAAATTCTCTATGTCCGTTGTCAAAGATCAATAAAATTTCAAGGAACAAAAATTTGAAACTCTATCCCTATTGAACTACAAAATCAATTATTTCACAAATTTAGTCTAATTTTAAATCATTTTTATTACAATTATACTGTTGACAACCTACTAACATATAATCCTTGCAACTAATTGCTGTGCACTACTAGCCTATTTGTTTGTTTTTTTTTCTCAGTGACTGCTTGACTTGATGACCTTAACCAGTCCCTTTGCAGTCTCCATCAAGATTGTCATTTTTCATTATTATTTATTTTATTTATTTATATTTTATAACAGTGTTACAAATTGTTGTACATTGTTCTTTTGTCAAATAAGTATATTAACTGTGCGTTTTGTTTCCACAATCCTAGTAAATAAATTGGTTTGTCTGTCTGTCTTATACTTTCTGTAGTACTTGTCCCTTCCAACCTGTCCTGCTTCAGCTATGGATTTCCTTTAGTTGGCATCCCAGTGATGCCACCATCCAGCATAACTTTCCTGAGCACACTTCTTCTAGTGTGCCTTTTCTCATCCTCCAGACCTATCAAGGAGCCTTTAGTCTCTTCTTTATCTGACAACAGCATCTCTAGGGTTTCCTTTTCTATTCTCTTTTTGTTTAATTTTGCTGAACATAGAGAACTATAAGCTTCTGCCTTCTCAGTCATGGGCCTTTGTTCTGTGCTTTCTGCAGTTTCCTTTGTGTCAAACAATAGATTGCACATTCCTGCTGCTTTTTTTATGTTCATGCACAATGTGGCTGACTTCCTGTACTGACTCAATGCTTGACCTTGACTGATTTTTTGTGATTGAACACTATTTACGGAGGATAATTTGCATCTTTCTGTCATTATTTTTTAAGTTTTTCTTTAATCAAAGGATTATATTGTGATAGCAGCTTTTGTAATTCTAGGCAAGGCTGGTACTGAAACACCTTCTTGTTCCTTCGCACTTTCCCTTTTTGATCCATGAGTATAGCGCATTAAGATAAACATTGTGTACTTGCATGACGTATTTAAGACCACATTTATGACGTTAAGCTCATTGTTATTCCCATTGTAAGCATACTCGCGCAAGGTAATCTGCATCACTGTCAGTTCTTGCAAGTACCTAAATAAACGACGATGACTTATCAGTTGCGGTATGCTTGGATGGTCTATCCATTAGGGTGGAGTGAAAAAAATTTTTTTTTAAAATGATAAAACTAGGTTTATTGAAGTAGGTGGTTGATCTAAAAACATCTTCCCAAGTTGTTTTGGGGTTTTGCCACTTACAACCAGGTGGCTAAACACTCCCAAAAATTTTGTGCTCCCCCAAATTTATGAAAATCTCATAACTTAAAAACTAGTTAAGCTAGAAAGTTGGTTTTGGGCTTAAAATCAGAAGATCTATGTTTATATCTGCTCCAATACAACTTTTTCTTCTAACTACTTCACACAAGCCACAAATTGGCAAAAATGATGTTTTTGCTAATGGCAAAGTACAACTTTTACTTATAATGTAAATCAGCTTGTTTATTTACTTTGTATTTTATATATACATCATTGCTTTTGCAGTCCTAAGTTGGTCTTGATTAACTACTGTATTACTAGTCAAAATTAATTAGGTACCACAAGTTCAAAATGTTTTTTAGGAGATTAAAAAAAAACTAGAGAAAATGTTTCTTTCTCTCAAAAATATCTTATAAACTTGGTACTCTTACTGTTTCTATTTGAATAAGGTAAGTTGAATAAGGTATCTTATTCTATTTGAATAAGGTAAGTTGACGTCTTGCTTTGCTTCTTTTTTGAATAAGAAATTCTTGTTGTGTAAATAGTTTAAGAATTATTATAGTGTTTTTGGATTATTGATTATTATTAACTACAATAGGATTATCAAGAAACTTCAAGACAAACAAAGTAAAGAGCCTGAAATTGGATTATCATTAATGGATTTATTTCTTTACTTACAATTGGAATATATAACATCAAGAAATTTAAAGAAAAAAGTAAAGGTAGGAAGATTTCTTTTTCAATCATGACAACAAAAAAGAACTTGCTCCTTTTTAAAATTAAAATAGAAAATGAAAAAATTGATTTCCAAATAAATGATTTCATAGACTTATTTTTAGAAGGCGGACTATTTGAATCATATCTAGATTAAATTTTTGGTATAGCTACACACAATTTTAACCTTAAAATTTACAATGTAACGTTTAAAGAGTCAACCCCTAAATCCTTACTAGAAGAATTATATGAAACCTTTAAAGATCCACAGGAAATTACCTCTAAAAATAACATCGACTTCTCGATACAAATAAACAGGCCCTTGGATATAGACAATCTGTAACTCTCTATCCCATGCCTTTTGATATAAATTTGGATCATTTAAGGACAATAATGAATAAATGGGAAATTATAAAGCACTTCGAATTTGGTAAACATAAGAAATGCCCTATGATTCATAACCCTTATTTGCATATATATATTGAAAATTTTAATCAAAAGGAAGTTTCAGACAGACTAATCTTTAGAAACCGTTTCATTGCTATAAACATAGATGGTGATCCTGCTAAATCAAGATGCAACTACTGTAAAAAAACTGACCACCTTATAGAAGAATGCCCCCTAAAAACCCAAACAAAAGAAAATCAACCTCCTAACAATCTACCCCAACCTAAACAATCCTATGCCCAAACCGTAACATCTACCCCTAAAACAACCCAACCCCCTTTCTTCACCTTTTAACCAAAGTCAAACTAACCAAACAGAATATAAGAAAACTACCCAAAATTCCCCCCCCCTTTTACCAAAACCCCATAATCCTAACCAAAGAAAAAAATCAAAGTCCCAACACCAATATATCATCCCTCAATATTAGACAGGAATAGGTAATTCAATCATTTGATAATATCCAGTATGCTAAACTTTAACAACCAAAGAAAACAACCCCCAAAACCCCTTCACCCCTAAACAATTTCCAACTACAAAAGAGAAAACTATCTCCCTCCTCACAATCATCTACCATATCCATAGATCTAAAACCAAGAAAAAAGAAGGCAAACTTGAAAGAAAAACACTGGAAAAATAGCATATAATTGTCTTTGTATATTATCATATAAAAATTGTTTGAAGTGTTTTAAAAATTGAAATGTAATTATGTTTTTTTTATATATTTGTTTTTTTCTCGTCATGATATTATGAAGTTGACAGCTAAGGTAAGTCCTTTAAAGCTTTTCTTTTTGTTAAAACCTTCTTTTCTTCTATTGCTCCATAACTTCACAAAAATTTTAACCACACTCAATATGCACATGACACTAACTCATTCAAAACAACACCATATTAGGTCATTTCACATAAATACTTCACATGATCCAAATTCACGCATTCGAATCCTGGGGTTTTTTTTCTTCTTTCTCTTTTTTTCACATGCACGCATTTTATCCACACTTCCCCTTCACATGTCTCAAAAAAAAAAAAAAAAAAACACGAGTTTGATTCCTAGACCTTACGTTTTTTTTTGTTTTTTTTTCACTTAACACGTTGACTGCCAACCGGTTTTTTCCCAAACTGCTCAAAAATGCCAAACCTAGTACTGTTGATATAAGACTGCTAAGAAACTATAAAGTCGATTTTTGGTAACAGTGGTGCTTATTTGTCAAGTTTCACGCAAAATTAATACCCACGAACATTCTCGTAGTTGGCACCTGAATCAATAAATTTGTCAAAAAATGTCACACTACGAGATAACTCGTAGTTGAAAATAACCGTTGTATTTTAGACTGCTAGTATAGAACTTACCGTAATAATATACCTTCTCTTTATTTATTAAAAAAATAATTGTCCGATTACCACATAATTTTTCCCACTGGTTATAGCGTGGTCAGTTGGTCTCTCATTTCTTTGTAGTTGAGTTGAAGAGTTCATAAAGTTGTCAAGTCAAAAATAGATTTGAGTTTATTTTTACACCAACTTGCCGCCATATGGTTAGAAAAAGATTTATATCTCAGGATGATTTGGATGATTTATTAGATTTGAATGACTCTTATTCAGAAGAGTTTTCTGACTTATCTGACTCTGAAGATGATGTACATGCACTATATGTTCCATCAGATTCAGATGAATCAAGTTCAGATGAAGAAGAGGCAACAGTGCGACCACATGTACCAGTATCTAGCCTATCTGCTGATCCGACAACAGTGGCTTCAGCAAGTGCTACTAGTAGTTCTACTTCCAGTAATCCTGCTACTAGTACCGGTAGTAGCTGTGATGGCTGGGTTGAAATTGCACGTGACCCACCAAACTTTCCATTCAATGAAAATGTGGGTTTGAAAACCAATTTGAGCAATCTTGCAGATTTTGTTGACCTTTTCTTTTCAAAAGAATTGCTTGAAATGCTAGTGAAGCAAACTAACCTCTATGCTTCCCAGACAATTGCTAAAATGGGTCCACTTTGCAGAAGCTCTAAGATGAAGCACTGGAAGGAAATTGATGTGGCAGAAATGAAAGTATTTTTAGGTCTTATGCTGCAGATGGGACCATGTTCTTTACCTTCCTTGGATGCTTACTGGAGTACAAGTGTGCTATATGACTTCAGTTTATGGTCATCACTAATGAGCAGAAACAGATTTCAAATATTATTGAGATTTTTTCATTTTGTGGATACCTCTATACAGAGTGAAGATAGGCTGTACAAAGTTCGACCAATTATGGATTATTTTAACAATATTATGAAGAAAAATTATGTTCCAGACAAAAGCCTTTGCATTGATGAGTCAATGATGTTGTGGAGAGGTAGGCTAATATTCAGACAGTACATCAAAAACAAAAAACACAAATATGGCGTTAAGCTATACGAATTGTGTGAATCGAATGGATTAATCATCAAAATTAAAATATACTGTGGAAAAGAAGAAGGTGCACAAAGTGAGATGGGACATGCGTCAGATGTAGTACTACATTTGGCGGAAGATTTTCTTGACAAAGGATATGTACTGTTTATGGATAACTTTTACAACTCAGTATCTCTTACTAAGGCCCTAACTTCCAAGAGCACGTACGTTTGTGGCACTTTGCGAAGCAATAGAAAAGGAAATCCTAAAGATGTGATAGCAGAGAAACTAAAAAAGGGAGAGATGGTTTGGAGAAGAAATATGGATGTCACTGTGTGCAAGTGGAAGGATAAACGGGATGTTCTTACTATTTCGAACATGCATCAAGTGGAGATGGTAGAAGTGAGGAACCGCAACGGAAAAGTCATGATGAAGCCCAATATTGTGAGAGATTATAATGCTGGCATGTCTGGAGTGGACCGATCTGACCAGATGCTTTCTTATTATTCTGCGTTACACAAAACTATCCGTTGGCCAAAAAAGGTTGGCTTGCATATTTTTGAAATGATGATACATAATGCACACTCGCTTTATTGCCAACAAAGTGGTTCCAAAATGAAGAGACTGTCTTTTAGGGAGCAGTTGGTATTGCATCTTTTGCATGATAAACTTCCTAATGCAAAACGCCGAAGAAGAGATGGTGGATGTGTAACCCAGCATTACTTGGAATATCTTCCACCAACAGAGAAAAAGCAACGACCAACCAAGCCGTGCCGGGTATGCACCAGAAACAAAAAACGAAAGGAAACACGATATTTTTGTGCTGCCTGCAAAGACCATCCACCTCTTTGTGTGGTAGAGTGCTTCAAAACCTACCATTCGAACGCCTAATCTTGGGTTAATAATCTTTAGACTATACAAAGCTCTAAGTTGGCAAGACATTTGTTGCATACACTTGATAACAATTTGTGCTTATTCATTCGTTCATTTATTACACTGCCCTTATTCCAGCTACTCGACACTTTATTTATACCGTATTAAATTTTATATGTGAAAAATTCCAAATTAGCATACTGGTAATGCAATAGAAACAATTGGTAAAATTCGCAACTTTTTTGTTATATATAAAAAAAAGTACATCCCAAATGTATCCTACTTCAAAAGTCTATAGTGAGACTGAAAAACTGTTACGGGTGAACTGCTCAGCAATTTTACATATTTTACTCAAGGAGACAACAATTAGTGCTTCATAAGCGTCATAAGTATAGAATGTATTGCAAATAAAACGTTTGTTTGGTCAAATTTCGTTTTGCATCCCTTTACAAGTTTTGCGATTTTTGGCAGCTGTTGTTGGTGTTTAAAGTGCCGAAGTAATTTTTGTGTGTTGCTACAGATGCCGAAGGGTTGATTTTATGCATTAAAATCACGAATATATTCTTAGTTATTCTTGTAGTGGCTTTTAGAAAAAAACGAGTATACTTGTAGTTGGCACCAGGGAACAAACGCTACACTACAAGTTATCTCGTAGTTGGCAGTCAACGTGTTAACCTTTTCACATGCACTTCTTTATCACATACATACTTCACATGTTTCAAAAACATGAGTTCGATTCCCAGGTCTTATTATTTTTTTTATTTTTTTAAATTTCTTTATATATTCATGTCTTTTACTTATGCACCTAATATTTTTTTATATACAAATTATAAAACTCATTAATCATGCAAATAAATTTTGCTTCTTTAAACATTAACGGTTTTAACAAATCCTCAGATAAACTTGCACTCTTTATTTTTCAACACAACATACACGCCACATTTATTCAGGAAACGCACACAATACAGCAGCAACAATTATCACACTTCTTACACCAGCACACCCTTCTAGCTTATCCTAACACTGATCACTCACTAACACCAACAATTGCACATAAACAAGGAACACTTATACCTATAAATACCAAACACATACACCTAACCTCACAAATAATCACATCCCATCTAGTCCTCCCTAACTATATTCAATCTATTTCCTTTACTTTGTCCAATATAAACTACACCCTTACAAATTGTTACCTCCCCTCTGGAAAAACCTCTACTCAAACCTCAAACCAAATTAAAGCCATCAAAACCTTAACTTCCTACCTCCAAAATTTAGATTTCAAAAATAACTACGTAATAATTGCAGGCTATTTTAATTTAGTTTTAAACCCCATCGACAGAACTGGACACTACACCCCAAACACAAATGATAAAATATTATTTCAAAAAATCCTCACAAATTTCAACCTAATTGACTCATACTGCTACCTTTATCCTAATTCCAAAACTTTCTCCTTTTTCCGTTCCTTTCCCACATCAAGACTTGACTGGATCTATATCTCTTCACCCCTACTTGCCAAAATAATACACTCCTCCTATCATAACATATCCTTCTCCAACCATAACAAAGCTCCTATTCTCTCTCTCTTAAAATACCCTCTAAAATAAAATACAAATCTTCTCACTGGAAATTAAACAACTCTATCCTAGACTCCTCCTCAACAATTCTTTACATCAACTTATTTATTAAAAACCTCTTCCCTCCCCTAAATCCTATTTAACAACCCTTACAGTGGTGGGATCTAATTAAATTTAAAATTAAACAACAATTAATATTCCAACAAAACTAAATCATAATAAAACAATTAGAAAACAAAACATTTTACAAGAAAAATTAATTAAGGCAAAACAATCTGAACAGCATGAAGAAATATCCAACATTACAAATCAAATAGAACAACTAGAACAAAACAAAAAATTAGGTCCACAAATTAGATCCTGCCTACCCCCATTGATAAGTATTGACAATCTCTCTCCTCTTGCTTCTGTGACTGAAAATTTAATCCAATCTAAATCCCTTCTTACTTCTGACTCAAATACCTCCCCTTCCTCATCTACAAAACAAAATGTTTCAAATAACTTCTATCTATCTATCTATCTTTCTTCAAAAACCTATGGAACCCAACACCTACTCTTCCTAACCCTTCTATCTATCTTGATCAAATTTTTACCTCTAATCCAAATGTCTTTATTCAAATTCTCTCAGCCTCCCCTTTGATTACCCCAAATGAAATTTGTGAAGCTATACAAACCCTTAATATAAATTCTGCCCTGGCCTTGATGGTTTTACCCCAAGCTTTTATAGTTCTTTTCTGTTGTTAACTCCAATCCTGTGCCAAACCTTCAATAACTCTTACCTTCAAAAACAAGTTACTTCTTCCCAATCCCGTGCATTAATCAAATTAATCCCTAAAAAACCTAACCCTACTTCTGTCAAAGATTGGCGCCCTATCTCTCTTCTAAATACTGAATACAAAATTCTTTCTTCTATTATCTCCTCTAGACTCAAACCTATCTTCAACTTGATAATTTCCCTAGAACAACAATGCAGATTACCAAACAGACAGATCTTTAATAACCACCTAAACATCCTTTCTGCTATCAACTTTACAAATGACTTTGTTCAACCCTTAGCTATTCTCCAAATCGACTTTTACAAAGCCTTTGATACAATATCTCACGAATTTATTCTTTCTACTGCCTCAAAATTAGGAATTCCAGTTACTCTTTTAAACTGGATTCGAATCTTTCTCACTGACTTAACAGCCCAACTTAACCTAAATGGCTACCTTTCCAATCCTATTTCTGTTAAGTGTGGCATTCACCAAGGGTGCCCTCTTAGCATCTCTTATTGTTAATTGGCATTGAACCACTAACAAAAAAAATATTAGCTTCATCTAAAATCCAAGAAATCTCCATTGGTAACTCTTCACTTAAAGTCAGTCATTATGGCAATGACCTGACCCTTTTTATATTATCCCCCCAATCCTTTTCTGAAATTCGTGAGATAATCGAAGAGTTTTCCTCTTATTCTGGTCTTAAAATTAATCATTCCAAGACCTTTATAATCTCTAACTCCCCAACTTTACTATCATCTTTTCGCTCTATTTTTCCCCAAGGTAAAACTTTTACCTCTACTAAAATCCTTGGAATAACTTTTTCTTTTCACAAAGAAGATCTGTCAAAAAACTGGGACGACCTTATTTGTTCACTCCCTCACACCTCTTTGACGAATTTAAATCCTAAAGATTCCCTTTACTCTAAAACTATTCTTTAAATCAACACTTTTTACCTAGAATTCTCTTTCTTTCTAGAATTATTCTTCCTACACCCAAACAGATTAAATCTCTAACTACTCTTCTTTTCAAATTCTAATGGAATTTCTCCCCTTTTGAACCTATTAAAAGATCTTCCCTTTACCTACCCAAACCAGACAGTGGTATTGCCCTCCCCAACATAGGAATCAAAACATCCACAGCTTTTTTATGGAAATTTATCTGTCTTCTTAAAACCCCTAACCCTCATTCTTATTTCTGGATGTCCTATGCTATCTATAATATTGGCATTAAAATCATACACATAAAACCTGAACTCTACTCTAACTCTCAACCCCACCGTCCTAAACCGAACTCCCTCTGGTCCAAAACCCTTTCTCTTTTCACAAAAATCTCTACTCCCCCTCAAGACATTGATAACCTTACCTTCAAATCTCTATATCAAACCTTACTACAACCTGAATTTAACCCTATTCCTATTTCACATACTACTACCTCCCATACATTCCTACATCTAACCCTTGTAAAACCCCGTCCTTCCCTTTTCTCTAACCTGGAAAAAGAAATATCCTTTAGGACAGCCTATAAAGGTTATACCTGGGGATGTTTCTTTTCCAAACACAACTTCAAACCCCAACGATTTTCTTTGTAAACTCTGCTCCTTCCCCTCTGATGATCCTCACCATCTTTTCTTCTCCTGCCCCTTCACCTAAAAACTAATTGTACATCTAGAACCGCTTCTTACTTCCATATTTAAAAAACCCACTCCCCTTACACAAGACACACTACTCTTTAATTTCACAAACACAACTGGCACACTCCACATCATAACATCTAAATTAGCTTCATTAATCAGATTTTCCTTATAAGAAACTATATCTCTCTTTCTATTAGGTTGTACCATAATTAATGTCCTTTTTTAAAACTAATTATATTGCAAATTAAAAAATTTACAAAATTCTTTTTTAATTTTCTTGACATTTATTACTAAAATTTTATGTGTGAGAATGTGTAAATAAATCATAAATATTTTTTTCCGCAAATTTAAACAATTTATAATAATGAAAAATCTCCCCAAAATTCATTGCCAACACCTGCTACTTTTCTTCTTCCACCAGTCTAAAGGAAAAATTTCCACATTCGCAGCCACAAAAAAAATGTGATGTTTATGGAAACGACACCATTACAGAAAAAATGTGCCAAAGATGACTCAAAAGATTTAAGGAAGGAAATTTTGATCTTGAAGATCAACAACGCACTGGAAGGAAGAGAAGACTCAGTCTTCTAGATCTTGATTCAAGAATCTCGAAGAATCCAAAAACCAACACCAGAGAGTTAGCTTCTTCTCTCGAATGCTCAATAATGACAGTGTCTAGAGGTCTGAAAAAACTTGGAATGAAAAAAAAGTTAAGCCAATGGATTCCTCATAGCCTCAATTCTGCACAAAAAGAAGAGAGTGCAAATTTGCAACACTTTACTCGAAAGACACAAGATTAAATGTCGTTTGAGTATTTTTACATTTTTTTGAATCATAAATATATTGCACAAATTTTTAAATAAAACATTTTTAAAAACAATTTTTGAGCACTATTCTTCATTGAGAATAATATTTTTAAAAAAATTTTTAATTTTTAAATTTGTAACATATTTAGTTTTTAAAAAAGGACATTAATTATGGTACAACCTAATAATATCCCCATCCCTACTTCCTCCCTAATTGATGAAAAGTATAAAATTAAAACAAAATTCAAAACTTGTAGAAAAACTTCCCTGACTATTCAAAGTAAATTCTTTCTTCCCTTATTTTACCTCTATACGTATATCCTTTTCTATATTATCACTTCTTTTCGTAATAGTAACTGGAAACTCTTCTTTTCTATCTTTACCCCTTGGGCTTACCAAAGCTGTCATTTCAATCAATTGAAAAATATAAAATTGAATAAAAATAAACAATGATTATGATACCCAACATACTATTAACTGTATATTATTTTCTTTTTTTGATATTAAATACTTCTAACGTACCACATATAAATATCATTTGTTTTTTTTCAATTGTTATTCCATTGTAAATTTCGCTTTTTCTTTGCTCGCCAATTATTGTGTAAAATTATTTATTATTGTTAATACATTATTAATTGTTATGCCGCTTTTTTTGTTCCTTTTATGTTTTGTATTTACATGCAATATCTACACCTTATCCATTCACTAAAGGTAAATATTTAAAATTTCTTTTCATCGTTTTGTATATATAAAAATTTTTTTCTAGATTTTTGTGCATCTATTATATTCATTATGTTAAACATCCTAATTATTTTTACAAGTGTATTGGTTAATTTTTTTTCTTTTCTACTATCTAATAATCCCCTGCCATAATATCAAAAGTATACACATCTGTTTTTAATTTTATCTTGTTTGTTATGTATTGTGTTGATCATGTGTGTTTTATAACTAAAATTAAATGTCATAATAAAAAAAAAAATTACTGTGTAAAGTGTTATCATTTTGGAATGCTTACAAGAAAAGCTATTACTAGAGTTTGTGAGTGTCAATGAAAATATCTTTTTAAAAGCTGTGACTCCTTTCCAAATGGTGTTCTTCCAACCAAAAGAGATGTTTTGCAAAGATTGCTTCATGAAAGAAATTGGCAAACAAGAGCTGCAGCTGTCATTGTTGCAAATGAACTATATGAACGTTGGATCCACTGTAATGTTTATTGCATAGTGTACATGGCATTGTATTTAGGATTTTAACTCTAGTCAAAGATTTTCAACAGATTGAATCTCAGCCAAAAAAAGGGAAAAAAGGATTCAACACCAGTGCGACATTTAATTATAATATGACAGAATTTTTACGTGATATTGAAGAATTGTTTGATATTTTTTGTAATGACCAGAAACTTGAAGAAATTAATAAATTGAAAATGAATAAAGATGATTTTGCATTTTATGAAGATCAAATAGGTCCTAGAAAAAGAAAATTTTTGGATGTTGTTGAACCAATCAATCAGTCTGATATAAATTTTCTTCAAAAAAATGTCTCAAAAGCAATCCAATTCTAATAATACAGTTTCAACAAGCTCAGCAAATATTGATATTGTACTTGGTTTTGCATCTAATACAAGTACTAGTGAAAATTCAGAAATATCAGTATCATTTGATTCAGCATTACTTTGCTCCTCAAAATCTACTTTGCAGCAGAATCGAGTTACATTAAAATAACTTGCAATGGTTTGTGAGCGATATGAAGTGTCTGATAGAGCTGGTGCACCTATAGCTTTGGCTACATTAAAAGCTTTTGGAATTGTTACTGAAGAGGATAAAAGATATGTAGTGGATAGAAGCAAGTTGCAAAGAGAAAGGCAAAAATACAGAGAAGAAATTAAAAATAAGGAGCAAGAATTAGTGGATTCTATTTTTGTAGACGGAAGGAAAGATGCAACAATGACAATGGTTGAAGTAAATGAAAATTATCATCGCCAAACAGTCATTGAAGAACATTATGTAATTGTAGAGTTTTTATCTCTTACATGTAATGCCAGAAGATGGGACTGGTTATAAAATAGCAACATCAGTTTATTCTGCAATCAAAGATACAGCTCTGGAACAAAAATTGAAGATTGTTGGATCAGGTGGAACTGGTGTAATGACTGGCAAAAGCAAAGGATTTATTGCATCATTAGAGACTTTAATAGGAAGACCATTGCAATGGGTTATATGCTTGCTCCATTTAAATGAGCTTCCTCTCAGACATGTTTTTCAAAACTTACATGGCATAACTTCTAGACTAGACTCTTTTCCAGGACCTACGAGGGGCATTCAAAAAATATGCAAAATTCTTCTGTGACAAGAGTGCCAGCAAGAAAAAACGTATTTTAGTATGCTAGCCACAAAAAGCATGTTCTTTGTGATCGAATAATTGCTATCACTTATTTTGCACTTGTAAACGAAGTTGTCAAGAGCTAGTTTATTTAAGGTAGTTTTTTAACCCATGGAGCATAAAAATTCCAACATCAAATTTTTGGTAAAATTTGGTTGGAAAGGAACAGAGATCATTCAAGCTCTGCAAACCATTTATAAAGATGATGCTCCAAAGAAACCTTGTGTTTACAAGCGGATTGAAAGATTTCGAGATGGTAGAGAAGCTGTTGAAGATGTTGAGGATCGTGGAAGACAACAACCTCAAAAAACAATGAAAAAATTGATTTTGTTAGGAACTAAATAAGAAGATGGACAATTGACGGTTTATCAGATAGCTGATACTGTGGGCATATCAGTTGGTTCAGCTCATTCGATTCTGCATGACGATTTATGCCTCAGCAAGCTTTCGGTGCAATGAGTGCCAAAAGCGTTGCACCCAAATCAGCTCAATCTCAACGGCGATTTTGCTTAAAATTGAAGCAGATGAAGACAGCTTTTTTGATGGAATTATCACAGGAGATGAAACATGGGTCTAGCAGTATGATCCTGAAACAAAACAGCAGTCTAAACAGTGGCTCCCACATGGATCATCTGGCCCAATCAAATTCAAGTCTGAGAGGTCTGTCAAGAAGGTAATGGTAACTGTTTTCTGGGACTCTAAAAGAGTTGTGCTAGTAGATTTTTTAGAAGGTTAAAAAACTGTTACAGACGCCTATTACATAGAAGTTTTAAGGAAATTGAGAGCAAAATTAGCTGAAAAGCATCCATGAAAACTCCATCATGAAATTCTTTTCCATCACAACACCCCAGCGCATTCTTCTCGGATCATAAGAGATGTTTTGAGAGAATTTTGGTGGGAATTGCTGCCACATCTACCTTATAGCCCAGACCTTGCCCCATCTGACTTTTTTTTATTCCCAAAACTCAAAGAATACTTGAAAGGCATTTATTTTAATGACACTAATGAGGTAAAGCAAGCAGCAAAAACATGGCTCACAAAATGGTCAGCAAATTACTTCGAAAATGGGATAAAAGGATGGAAGCATCACCTGGAGAAGTGCATCAACCTTGATGGAGACTACCTTGAAATGTAGATTGATTGTATCAATAAATTATAAAAAATGATCAAAATTCCGGGTATTTTTTGAATGCCCCTCGTATTGGTAGGCAGTTGAATGGTGCTGTTTCTGAGTGGAAAGTAGTGAAGTTCAACTCTATCCCAAATTCAAAATTTCCTGTTATTCCAAACTTTTTGATGGATGATTTAAGTAGTGATCAATATTATGCTTACAGGATTTGCTCTGCTGTCATGTTGGGATCAGTTGATGCTAATCTTGAGTTTTTCGAAGTAGGAGGGTTAAACCATTCATGCTGGTTAACACTTGGATGTCACATTCTTTCATTTTATGTTGCCCAAGAAAAGCTGACATCCAATTTAAGCACTTTGGCAGAATTTTTAATTAAAGTTTACTTTCCTGGTTGGTTTCAAATCAAATTCAACAACAAGATTACTGATGGACCAAAGAACTATCTCAATATCCTTACACATGTAATGGGATTTTCAAACAAAATTATTCAGAAAATTGCTGTAGCGGTTTTGCAACGAAATGCTTATTTTGCTCACCATGAAAATATATTACTTGCAATGCTGGCTAATATTGATCACAATGTCCATCTTCTTGCAGTCAACAAAATACTTAGCATCAGAGTATCTAAGAAAAATTTGGATAATGTTGGTCATGATGAAGAAGTAGATGTAAAAAAATTCATAATACCCAAAATCAATACTTATGCAAAAACTTATTATTCCTTGTCAAGCTTGAGTTTAAAAGACATGCATGAACCACCTGCATTAAAACACTGATTGAATAAAGAAATTGAGGCTTTTCAACAACATAAACTCAACCTGCCACAATCAAGCTGTTGAAAGGCATATAAAACTGATTTCTGAAGCTTTAGCAGCTGTTGCTGGATTCAAAAATAAAGATGGACTTATGAGACAGAAAATACGATCAAGAAAACAAATGAAAACTTTTAACACCAAAAAGCAATTTAATGCCCAAGGGCAACATTTTGTTATTCTATATAGTGTGTGACTATTGTTGAGTAAATAGTGTTGGCAGCATTTTTATCAATTTTTTTTTGCTTCAAAGACTGCTAGATTAAAATGCTAAGTGAAAATTTCTTTATTTGTGCAAATAGTAAAGAAATGACTTTATTTAAAATATGAATTTCACAACAATTTCTAAACAATAAATAATTTTTATAATAATTTTGATCAAAAAACATCATTTGCTAATTTGTGGCTTGTGTGAAGTAGTAAGAAGAAAAAGTTGTATTGGAGCAGATATAAACTTGGGTCTTCTGAGAATTTATGCCCAAAACCAACTTTTTAGCTTAACTAGTTTTTAAGTTATGAGATTTTCATAAATTTGGGGGAGTGCAAAACTTTTGGGGATGTTTAGCCACCTGGGTGTAAGTGGCAGAACCCCAAAACAACTTTGGAAAGTGTTTTTAGACCTAACCACCTACTTTAATAAACCTAGTTTTTTAATTTGACAAAAAAAAATTTTTTCACTTTACCCTATTACTCATGCTGTCCGAATTTCATCTAAAACAGCACCAACTGCTTCAGCGTTCTGATTTCAACTAACAATCATAGGGTTTTCCAAGCCCTCATTAACTTCCTTATTCTCTACAGTGTTTAAGTTCATTTTGTAGAGTTTACAATTGCTTAAATTATTAATTGCTAAAATACAGCTAAGCAGCTTAAATGTGTCATAACAATAAAGAATATGCTAATAAGTAACCAATATGAAAACGATAAATTATTTAATTTTAAATTAAGCAGAATTATAAGGTTTCTCTATTATTGTAATGAATCACAAGGGATTATTGTAAAGGGATTATTAAATGAATCACAAAATCTAGGGAATACTCTTCCACAATTACAGCATTGCAACAATTCATGGCATTGTACTGCTTCCATTTTGGGAGCAGTTTCCCATTAATAATTTATACCCCATCAATTACCCAGGTGTGGTATACATATGCATTGTGCAGCTATATTTTGTTCTAATTGTTTTCAGCACCTCTATCATTGATCTGGTTACACTTACAACACTGCTTCTTGTCTTCTTAGAAGCCACTTATCTCTTTCAGGAAGCATTCATACTTGCAGATCAGAAACAAGTGTTCTAGTTTTTCTCAACAAATCATCTTCAAGTTGCTTTCAGCTTAGTTGTGGTGAACTGTAACTTTGTCACTACTCTATTGCAGTTTAGAAAAGTGAAATTATGAATAAAAGTAAAAAGGCAGCTCTTTTATGCCTATTTCTAATTTATTACAAAATCAAGTCACAATGGACTTAGTGGTGTCATAATAAGTGAGCAGTCGCAAATATGTTTTACAAAAAGATGAATTTATTTTCTACAGTCACATGCAAATAGATTTTATAACTGTTTAGTTGAGAATAGTTTGACTGGAGGTCGTAATTTTTGTTTTATTAGTAGATCAATAACAAAAAAATATACCAGTCATTGTAGAAAATGAAATGGATCCTATATCCTGCTGCTTATTAGTTTCCGTTTGGTGGTGTGGTTTATGTCTTCGACCACGAGATAATTTAAACTAGATTTCCTTTTCTCTTTGAATAAGATCGTGGAAGGAATAACCTTTTCTTTAGTGTTCGTTTTTTAGATTAAACACTTGGTATGTTTTGATCGTTTGTGCCTTGTGTGTTATCATATACATTATACCTGCTTTTCTGCCGACTCACTGCGACTGATTTAAGTAAGTGCTTAGGGCTAGGAGGCAGTGTGTAATAGTCATTCTGCTATAATTACAATTTATCTGTTCAAAAATATTGTATTCATCAAGGAGCAAAAACAAATTCAAGCAGAAGAGGTAGCTGACATAATTACAAGCTAGGATATTGATGATGAGTTATATGATGAAGACAAGATACTATGCAGTTGGTTGATGATGTTTCTGCAGTAAGTTGCCAGATTTCAGATGACAGCAGGGATGAAGACTCAGACAAAGAAGAACAAAACATAGGCACAGCACCAATGCAGAATTTGCAGACTTCAGATCCATCTGCTATTTTAGGCAAAAATGGTTCAATCTGGACATCTTCACTGATTACTTTTAGTGGAAAAATGCAGACAGGCAATGTTTTTACTTCCACTCCTGGAGTAGCTCATTCCATCTCTTCTGCAATAAGCTTGCCTTATTGTGCTTGGAAGCATTTTCTTTATCAAACGATTCTTCATTCCATTGTCAAGTTTACAAATGTAGAAGCTAAGAGATGGGGAGATAGAGATTTTTGTGTAAGTGTAGATGAACTGCAGAACGCTCAAGGTTTGTATGGCAAGAATCACCCGGAGCACTTTTTGTAGAATAAAGAACATGGAATTGCTATTTTTCAAAAAAGAATGTCCAAAAACAGATTTGTAACAATTTTGAAATACCTTAGATTCAATGAATATAACAAATTTAATATTGAATCAGACATGGAATTGGTGCTGACAAGTTTGCTCCAATAAGAGAAATTTTTGATATATTTGCATCTATGTGCAAGACAAAATATACTCGTAACTATTCATCTACAGTTGATGAACAACTCTAGCTAGTAAAGTCAGGATTATGCCCAAAAAACCAGATAAATACACAAAATTTAGGGTTTTAGTTGATGTGCAAACAAAATATGTTTCTATTATAATCCCATATCTTGGTGCACAAGAGGAACAGCATGGTGGTCTTCATGGAGAGTTGCTGCTGTTAAAGCTCACTGAGTGCGTCAAAGGCAAAGAATACAAGGTGTGCTGCAACAATTTTTAAAAAAAAAGACAAAAAATTTCACTAAAAAAGACCTTTTGATTGTATTGCATGGATTGGCAAGTGTTGTAATTGTTGTTGTGCCAGTGTTTGAAGATTGGTTCTACAGAGGTAGAATTATTTTTATTGGACAAATTAAGTTGTAGCATTGATCTTCACTTCGCAGTGGCAGAGCGTGGAAGAGAATTTTCATCGATTGTGAGTTGTGAATTTTGAAATACATTCATTTTAGTTAGAGACAGTGGTCTCTATTTGTTTGTGGAAAAGAGTCTTTGACAAATCAATCTGAGCTTGGCTCAAGATAACTGTTTAAAAGCTTCAGGCTCATAGCAAACTACTTCTTGAGCCAAAATAAAACTTTAAGTGATTTTGGAAAAATGTCCAAATAAATTTAAGTGGTTTGTTCAAAAGTTTGATCTATAATTGTGCTTGCTTTTTTTAGTAAGTACTACATAGAAGAAAATTTCCACATGATGCTTTAACTATACACTAAACATCATTCACTCTATCTCCAATTTCCCCATCGAAACACAGCAAATGAGTTTTAATTGCCAAAACTATGGTAAAAACTGTTAATTACATTTTACTGCATTTAAAAAGAAGCTTTTGTGAAATTTGCTGCTAGCGTGCCAAATGTAACATTGCTAAATCAAGGCAATAGTCATTTTATTCCAACTTTTTTTTTATCTACAAAATACTAATTATCCTAGCGTTTATTATGACATCATACTCATTTTTGTGACATATTTTGCTTTTAGAATATTATCTTGAATATTGTAGTTTTGTCATAACTTAATTTCATTACTTGATAAAGTAGGCAAATGCCTACACAAGTCAAATTTTACAATCTTAAATTATTATTAATTGTGACATAACAGTTTACCTTACAACCTTAAAGGCTTGTTTCTACTACAAGTATGGAATGAAGTATTTTTGGTTTGTTTTATTGATTTTTTTTTCCGTGCTTAAAATCTAAGTGAAGCAAAAAGAATCAATAAAACAAAAAATGCTCCAATCCATGCTCAAAGCAAAAACAAAAACAAGAAATAATGCCACCAACAAGATACACAATGCCATCATGCAACGTCAAAAAATACAATGACGCAAAACATAGCTTACTAAACAAGGCAGCTGTTAAGAGAAAAGTTTGAGGGGGAGTGAAGTTCCCCACTTGAAAAGATGTTTAAATTGTGTAAGCCCCCCCCCCCTTTTTGAGGCTGGTTGCACCCCTGGTATGGGGCAACATTTTGGACATTGCAGGCATAAATGCTTACATATCATACACAAAGTTGACAGGCATGTGCATTTTCAGAAAATTTTTATTCTGAAATTGATTGAAAGTCTGCAGCATTAACCACCAGAAAATGCAGCTAATGACAATATTTCTGATTTGGTTGAATCAGTTGGATTGCAGGGAAAATGAAAAAAATGCCACAGAAATGGTTGTAAAAATGCCACTGAGTCTATGTGTCATTACGGCAAGAGACCTGGCTGTGAAAAGTGCTCTCGAGCTAATTCAAAATTGACATTTGTCAAATGTAACAGCTGGTTGTAATTATTTCATTTGAAGATATATTGTGCATCTCGTTGAATAAAACAAAAGTTTTACCAAAATTATGTTGTAAAATTGTTTTCTAAATGTGTTTTAAACAATAACAAAGTTTAAACTAATTTATAACAGTAAAAAACTTAACTAAAGTTAGAAATGTCCTATACAACATCACAATAGTAAAATTTTGTAGTAATCCTAGTGTCAAAAAGGATCTCAAGTGCCATCCCTACAAAAAGGTGAAGTGACAGCTTCTGTCAGGTCAACCACAAGAAAAAAGATTGATTGGAGAACAACTGCTTCTCCAACATTTGAAGGACTGCATCCAACCAACTGTTTTGTGGACTGATAAGTCATTTATAGTTCAGGCAGTCCACAATCCACAAAATAATTGAGTTTGGGCTCAGAATATTGACAAGATACCTGTAGAACAACTTATGTCATTCCAGTGCTAAAAATCTGCATCCATAATGGTATTGCTGGTGTGACATCATGTGGGCAGAAAACACCTCTTATCTTCATTGAGCAGGGTGTCAAAATCAACAAGCATGTTTACTTTGCAATGTTGAATGATATAGTGATTTTCTGGTTAAAAAGACATTGGAAACAACAAGTAAAACACACAAGCAAGCCAGAGTGACCTCTCATAGTGCCAACTGGGATCAGAGCTTCTGTTAGAATAATTTTAAAGGATTCTGGTCAAAGGAACTTTGGCCTCCATCTTCACCAGATTTGCACCTGATGAGCTTCGGTACATGGTCAATGTTAGAGCAAAAAGCTTGTGTGATCTCCCATAAGAATGTTGACTCACTTAAATGCAAGCTGCTGAAATGCTGGGATGAAATAGACCCTAAAACCTTGTGTGCAACCTGTTTCCTGGTTAAAAACAGACTTCAGCATGTAATTTGTGCCAGAGAAGGTTATTTGGCACAGAGGCACAACCAGAAGGCTGATTTGGAGGTCATGTCATCCCCCTTTCCACCTGATGTCAGTCCTCTTTGAACACTGATACACAACAAGATAAAACTTAAGCGTTAATAAGTGACATTTTATGCCAATTTAACCATACTTACCGGTTTTCATTTTTCTTTTCTTTAAAAATAGAGACAATTGTGTTTTCACTATGCTCCCTTAGTGTTTTTTTTAGACATTTTCCAAATTTTTAACAATACTCAAAAAAATTTAAGTGATTTCAGCAAGTTGTCTGAAAAAAATTTAAATGGTTTGTACAAAAGATTGCTCTATAATTGTGTTTGCTGTTTTAGTAATTGCTACATTCAATAATTTCACATGATGCTTTAACTCAGGGGTGGGTAAATTACGGCCTGCGGGCCAGATCTGGCCCACTTGTGCCTGCTGAAATCACTACTATAGTTTTTACGAATATAAATTTTCATTAAAAGTATTGATGAAAATAATGAATATTCAGCCAAAAAAATACCTTATTATACTGTGACGACGAGTCTGTTTAAGTTTATGCTGTCATATGACATCACAATAATGTAATTGTAGTCAACGTGTGCTACTGATGTAAATAGCTATGATGTATCCTAGTTAAAATTTGCCTACCTAGTACCAGTTAAGTAGCTTAAATACAGGGTGAGTCACAGGAAATGGATGTTTTTAGAACGCCCCTTGCTCTTCTAGAGTAAGTGGTTAGGGAGTGAGAAAGGTAGTCTTTAAACCTGCTTAACCTGTTAAGCGTCAGTTTTTCAAGCCTATGGGCAACTCAAAATGACAGGTTTTTTTTCCAAGATATCAAATATTTTAAACTATGCAGAGTGTATTATTTTATGTACATAATGCAATTCTATTATTTTTTTAATTATGTAAATGAGTTGAAATAAAAAATAATTGTACTTACTATTCTTTATTGCTTAGTGTGCCACTCCTTAAAACATGGCACTACGCAAAGTGCCACTTGACATTTTTCACACCAATAACAGGATTGATGGGTTTTTTTACTTTTTGCAAACTGGGCACATTTTCTTTGTCCAACCTTTTTCTTTGCTGAAGGTGGACATTTATCAGGAAAATGCCTCCCAATAAGCCTAGAAGGCTTTGCAATAATTTTGGCAGGTCTTCCTTTACTTGTACTTGGAACAGGCAAACTTGCTGCATATGTACGTAGTTACTAGGTTTTCAGCCAGAGTGATAATAAAGTTGATTCTGTCTAGTTTGCCTCCAAGTTCTCTATAGCAAATAAATTTATCAGTGATGATCTAGCGAGTAGCGACTGCATTCAATTTGGAAGCTCATTCGATGCCAAGTACTGCTAATTACTTGCTATAATGAAATGGGTGTAAAATTACATCGAAAGCATTTGTGGTTTAGTGTGCAAATAAACAAATGTAAATATACACCACTGTCATTTTGAGTGAACATAGGCAAAGTGTAAATATACACCCAAAACAGTTAACAGGTTAAGATGCCGTTTAGTTTGTTGTTATTTGTTTACCTTTTACGTTAATTTTTGTATTTGTTAGTCATTAATTTTGAATTGCTTTTCTTTTCAGTTTTCCTTTTAATTTTAAATTGATTTTAAATTGCTTTTGCTCATGCTACTGTGGAGTCTTGAACACCATGTGTTTGCTTATGACACCTATGTGAAAAATAGTGAATCAGTGACAGAAACCCAACATCTCTTCAAGCACAGATTCAACTTGGAGAATTGAAGACTGCAATACGTGAAAATATCCAAGAAATAGGTGAAGCTTTAGTGAAAGTGGAAGCTAACTTTAGAAAGTGGCTTAAATTTGTGCTTGTGAAAATGGCCATCATTTGTCAGACATAATTTTTCGCTCCTAAATATTCCATAATGGCATAGTTTAGTGAAGGTTTTTATGTACATTATAAAATTTTTGTTAAAATATTCACAGAGTTTTGTTTTCCTTAAAAACATCCATTTCCCGTCACTCACCCTGTATAAAAGTAGTCTCAGTTTAGCAGGGAGTTTGGTAGTACTGTAGAATAGCTTCTGTAATGTTAATACTGTTTTCTATTCTATATTATAACTGATTCTATTTGAATTAACTGGTTAATTAAATAAATGGTTTCATAAATATTTTATTGTGTGCAGCTGCCGTAATTTGCAACCCCTGTAATAAATTCATCAGTATGAGTACAAAGAAATGCAAAGTGGATTCCGAATGCCATATTTTTAATAAAGAATAAACTGAGAAGTATTTTTTTATAGACACTGATCAATCAAAAGCTGCCTGCTTAATTTGTAATGAAACATGTGCAGTGTTCAAAGAATATAATATTAAGTGACATTTCATAGCAAAACATAAAGACTTTGGCCAACAATTTTCAACACAAGAGCTGAATATCAAGGCTGCAGATATGGTCAAAAAGCTGAAAAAACAACAGCGTATCCTTATCAAGTTTTCATCTACCCAAGAGGCTGCTACAAAGGCAAGTTTTGTTTTGGCACACAAGATTGCAAAAGGCAACAAGCCTTTTTCCAATGCAGAATTTTAAAAGACTGCATGGTTGACACTATCAACATTGTGTGTCCAGAAGTGAAGTCAAAAATCGAAGCAACTCCCATATCAAGGAAAACTACAGTTCGTAGAATAGAAGCCATTGCTGCCAATTTACAAGAAAATCTGTTGAATACTGCAAATACATTCAAATGTTTTTCAATTGCTTTAGACGAGAGCACAGATATATTGGATACAGCACAGTTGCTGATTTTTATCAGGGGAATTGACGAACATTTTTGCATCACAGAAGAATTGCTGTTCATGGAGAGTCTCAAAGGCACTACTACAGGGCAAGATATGTTTGACAGTGTTATGCACTCTCTAGAAAAGTCACAGCTATATCTTGATAAGCTTGTGAACATAACAACAGATGGTGCACCTTTATTAACAGGAAAACATTCTGGACTTATCAAAAGAATAAATGATAAGATTCAAGCTGATTACCCACTTCATAAAGTTCTTTCATTTCACTCTATAATTCACCAGGAAAGTCTCTGCAAATCCAGGTTAGATTTCAAACATGTTATGGATCCAGTAGTATAAGCAGTAAATGTAATTAGATCAAGAGGACTTAATCACAGACAGTTTCAGATTTCTTGCAAGACATAGATTCCGATTTCTCTGATGTACTGTACCACACCAAGGTAAGGTGGCTTAGTTTAGGAAACGGGTTAAAAAGAGTTTGGGAACTCAAAGAGATTGTCATGTTTTTTGAAATGAAAGATATATCTGTAACTTTTCTACCAAAACACAAAATACAGAATGGATATCTGATTTTGTGTTTGCTACAGATATTATGCAAAAAATGAATGAACTCAATAAAAAACTCCAAGGAAAAGAAGTATTTGCTCATGATTTATATTTGGAGGTCAAATTGTTCCAAACAAAGCTTACACTTTTTGGAAAACAAATGTCTAATGAAAACTTTGCGCACTTTCCTCTCCTAAAAAGTCAATCTGTTAACGTTACATCTGCAAAAAAGTACAGTAAACTTATTACAGGCCTGAGAGAAGAATTTTCCAGAAGATTTGCTGATTTCAATGCCATGGAGCATGAATTTGATTTAGTGAAGTCCCCATTCTTGTGTGATGTTTAAATAGTTGCCAATGAGTTGCAGGTGGAACTCATAGATCTCCAAGCTGACAATGCTTTTAAGAATAGTTTTGAAAAGAAGTCATTGATTGAGTTTTATAAATCACTTTACCCAGAGAAATTCAGAAATGTCAAAGAATGTGCAAGAAAAATGTTTGTGGTGTTTGCATCAACATACATATGCAAGCAAACTTTCTCAAGTATAAAGATTAACAAAAGCAAAAACAGATCTCTTCTAATGGATTCAAAC
Source organism: Diplosoma virens (assembly GCA_963680785.1). NCBI lineage: Eukaryota > Metazoa > Chordata > Ascidiacea > Aplousobranchia > Didemnidae > Diplosoma > Diplosoma virens. The sequence goes on from OY796890.1 coordinate 21,328,538, forward strand.
CTACAAACTGTCTTGCGAATCAGCACAAGCAGCTTCAAGCCTGACTTAAACAAACTTTTGGACACGTGCAGTAAGCTACATCAGTCCCATTAATTGTTGTGCCACTTGGTATACTAGCTGTATTGTTGTGCATTAGCTGTTATGCTAGTTATTTGTAAATAAATTGTTTTTTAATTATGTTTCAATATTGAGTTTTGAGCCTCCAGCCCAGTAACTAAGTTTGTTATCTATAACTGGCCCACTCAGGAAGGTAATTGCCCACCCCTGCTTTAACTATACACTAAATATTGTTCACTCTATATCTGATATCACTATCAAAACAATGGCTAAAACCTTATTTACATTTTACCATATTTAAAAAAAACTCAAAACCTTGAAACTTTTGTCATATTTTCTGATTGTGCACCAGATATGGCATCTGATGCCCTGTGTGACAGTCATTTTATTCCAATTTTTTATATCTATTAGATATCTAGCTATCCTAGCTTTTATTATGATGATATCATACTCATCTTTTGCAACATGGTTTGCTTTCAGAAGATTATCCAGGATGTTTTAGTTTTGCCTTAGTTTAATTGCAGTCTCTAAGCAATTCACAAACCTTTTAACATTTGGTTGTATTTTGATCGTGTCATGGAGCAAAAATAATAAGAAAATTCAACTGAACTGAATAAAGTAGAAAACACTTATAATGCAAGTCAAATTTTACAATCAAAAATTATTGTGATGTAACACTTAACCTTATAACCTTAAAATAGTCTTGAACTTGGAAACTTGTAGTACAGTACTGTATTCTTTCTCATTGTAACAATTTCTATGACATATTAATTTAGCTTTTAAGTACATTCTGGCAAATTCTGATGGCCTTTTATATATAAAACCGAGATTAAGATTTAGTCAATTACATTAAAAATTATTCTGGTGTTTTGGTTATATTGAGTTTCATATTATTACAAAAACCATTAAATCCAAAAAAATCTTCCAAATTTTTTAGTTTAAATTATGCAAACTTAAAACTATATTTATACAAACAAAAATTTTTCAGCATATATAAAAATTTCAAGTAGCCTAAACAGTGGCATACTAAGGATTTTTGAAAGGGGAGGGAGATCATACAACCAAAATCAAATATGCGTAAATAGAAAAATTTTGATAGCAAAGTGATAGCTAAAAAAAAGGCTTCACTTTGAATCTGCCATGGTTTCGCCAATTTTTTGTCCCAAAGCCCCCTCTAAATGCACTGCTGAGCCTACATCTCTTTGATGTTGTTTCTGTCCAGAACTCTTATTTTGTGAAATGAAATAAGAAATAGGGTTAATGAAAAAACAAAACTTAAGTTTTTACTTCCCTTTTCAAAATGTTTGAATGATTGGTAGCACTATTTGGCTTTTATTGAACTTAAGAGCTTGTTTTTACTACCAGTGTGGAATACAGCACTCTTTGTTGGTTTTATTGATTTTTTTTTGCTTAGCTTAGCACCTGTTTAGATTTTAAGCTGAGAAAGATGAAAAAAAAACAAAGAATGCTCCATTCCTCAACAAACATAAAATGGAGCATTATTAGTGTTTTTCATTGATTTTTTACTTCTTTCCTTGCTTAAAAAGGCAAAAAGCACTAAGCAAAGCAAAAAAAAATCAATAAAAAAAACAAAAAATACTCCATTCCACGCTTGCAGTGTAAATGAGCTTTAAACCTGCAGAAAAAACATTGCTAATGAGACACACAACGCCATTGTGCAACATCAATAAATGCAATGGCACAAAGCATAGATTGTGAAGACTAAAAAATTGTTTGTTAAAAGAAACCTGAGGGGGGTGTGGAGGAGCACAGCCCCCAATATTTGAAAAGATGCTGAAAATGTGTCAGCCCCCTTTTTTAAGGCTGGTTGCACCCCTGATTTGGCATAAAGCTTGAGTAAAATCTGTGTTTTATTGCCTTTAACTTGAGCCCTCATTTGATAAGATTGGTCATGTTATAAAGTTTTAATAAGGGTTTTTATTTTCCTACACCTACCATTTACACCCTGCAGTTTCCAAGCTTCAATTTTCAAATCTTTGTCCTTGCTGGGAAAAAGAAAAAACGACCAATACTTGATATGACCACAAGATGGGGTTCAACATATTCAATAATCAAACACTTGTTGGAATTGTGAGAATCTATTAAAGCTCTTTGTAAAACTTTTTATTTCACTTTCTATGTAGTGTCATAATATATACCAACCTATTGTATTTTCTCCTGTATGCTTTGTTAATCATGCCATAAGTGTTGAGCAATGATTACTTAGTTTCTTTCATCTTTTCAAAGTTGAGGGTCTTCAGATGCTTATCGATTGTTGAAAGATTTGTTGATATGTGTAACCTTATCTTTGTTTTATTATTTTATAGATTTCATGGCAATGATTTTAGTTAATCAAAGGCAATACTTGTGTGCTTAATGCCAAATTACGAAAATTTAATTATCTAAATTGTTAAAACTATGGATAAGTTGATGAGACCTCAGCATTTTAGGTTGGATCCCAGCTTCCTGTCAGCAGGAAAAAATGGAAGCATTGGATCTGAACCTTCAAGAATTATTTGGTGTCTTTTCTTGAAAGAGCCAAAAATGATGCACTTGTTAACAAGCTATGCTTTCTAACCAACATAGTTGCTTGTGTTGTCTATGATTTTATCAAAGAATAACATCACATGAAGACATAATTTGTATGTACAGAAATTGTACATCAAGACATCACTGAAATATTTGCCTATCACTTGTTGGCAACAACTTCACAAGCTTCAGGACAGTTGCTTAATGACTTCTTGCAAAGGTTGCACTTCCATCCTGTCACCACTCAAGTGTATTGGGAAAAAATGGTCAAAGATGCATTTAGTAAAGAGATTCAATTTGACAACACTTATTTAAAGAATTGCTGAGAAAAATCAAATAATTTTCTGGACAAATATGATCTCCTATCAACAACACAATACAATTTTGACATGCACAATCAACTGCTGATGCTGTGCTGAGTATATGTGAGAAATTTAAAAGTATCTTAACAACAAAATGATAACTTGCTCAATATTTTTAGATCTTACAAAAGGATTTGATTTAATGAGTCATGGAATTTTAATGGACAAACTTTTGAAATATGGAATTTGAGGATTGCTTTACAACTATTTAAAAGTTCCTTACGCAATTGCAAACAATATACTGTTTGTAACAATACACAACCATCACTAAAAAGTGTAACTTTAGGTATTCTCACAACTCTACTCTAGGCCCACCATTATTTATCAGCTACACAAATGATTTACCACTTGTATCCTCTTCTAAAACAAACCTTTTTGCTGATGACACAAATTTAACTCTTTCTGGTAAAAATCCTGAAATACTACAAAATAAACTCAGTTCACAACTCATAAAAATTGATAACTGAATGAAAACCAATAAATTAACTATAAACTACAATAGAACAGAATTTATGTTAGTTATCAAAAAGAAAATCAAGAGTTTTGATGTCAAAATAAATAAAATAATTATTAATAAAAAAAATTTTATAAAATATTTGGGTATCTTAATTGATAATAAACTAAAATGGAAAAATTGTATTGAAAATTTAGGTCTCTTTAAGAAGTCACTGTACGTGATTTTTTTCAGTAAAACTAACCCAGGTTCCCCCTTCAGCACCAGGATAGAATAAAGAAAAAATCAAGAGAAAAAGGATCTCCATAGAAGTGATAGTAACTGCAGGGGGATCCAGGTTAGTTTTATGAACAAAAATCGCTTACAGTGACTTTTTGAAGAGACCTGAAAATTTATGTTCAAAATTATCAAGAGGGTCCTGAGTTATTAACAATATGCCTCATTTTGTTAATAATAACACTTTATTAATTACATAATATAGTTTAATATATTTTTAAATACCATAAAACAGGCAACTTTGAACTCTTTAAAATCTAGCTTATTGGTTGGCATTGAACTGTTAGAATCTCTATTATATGGTTATCTAACTTCTAATTTAACTGAATTTAACTGACTTTTTGGATGAGTGATTTTTAGTCACACAATTGTAACAACACCATTGTGGTTGTTTAACCATAGCAGCATCATTCTCATGAGTGAAGGGTAGGTTTAGCTTTTTTCTTTGTTTATAGGATTAATTTTAATCATATTTTTGTTCTAAACATAGATGTAGTTTTAGTTACACTGCAAATTTGTGATGGTACATGTGTTTAAAAACAAGCAATTGCCCAAGGAATTATTGTACTGGATATAATGATGCAACCTTGAAGTCAGCTCTACATCAAATTTAATGTGGAAAAATATCTCTACAAAAAGTTGCAAAACATTATTCCATTCTGGCTGGAACTTTACATAACAAATTGAAAAAAAATCATACTGGTAAAGCTGGTGGCCAATATAGACTGACACTTGAATGTTAGAGAGAACTTTTCATGATTATTGATGCTTTTTGTGAATGAAAAACTCTACTGAATGGATATGATCTTTGCTTATTAGTGAAAAATTATTGGATCATAATGGAATAACAGATGCACTAATCAAATCAAATCTTTCTGGTGTAGACTGGCTTAATTCATTTATAAAAAGATATAATCTTTCAAAACAAATCACTGACAACGTTACTAGTGCTAGAGCAGAAATCACTCCTGATGTCATAAAGAAATATTTTTGATTATTTAACTGACTCAACAGAAGGAATTAGCCCTGAAAACTGTTTTAATTGCGACAAGACAAATGTAACAGACAACCCAAGAACTAAAAAACTTACTGTGCCATGGATTAAAATGAGTAGAGTGCAAAGCTGAACATTCAAAACAATTAATCAGCATCATGTTTTATGGGAATGCTTCAGGCAATTATTTAACCCCAATGGTGGTGTATAAGGCCCAAACTTCAATTTCAAATGGGAAAAAGGGAGTCCAAGGAGTACTTTGTATTACATTACTTGCAAATGATGGTGTGATGCACAAACCTTTGAAATATGGTTTTAAAAATTGTTCTTACCAGCTGCAGCAGAAAAACCAGGACCAAAGCTGATCATTGGGAACAATCTCCCATCTCATTTTTCAAGTCAAGTAGTAGCAGAAGCTGCAAATCATAACACCAGATTTGTTACATTACCACCAAAAACAACACACATCTGTAAACCCCTTGATGCCACTGTATTTTGTCCAGCTAAAACTGTTTGGAGAAATATTTTAGATAACTGGCAGAGACCAGAAGAAACAGCACTATATTCATAAATCAGTTTCTGGCTTTGTTTAAGTGTTTGTTTAACCTACTCCAAACAGAGAACTTAGTCTCTGGTTTTAAAGCAAGTGGAATTTTTCCTTTGAACCACAATGTTGCCTTGAAACAACTTCCACAAGCAAATCAAGATCAAGAGGAGCAAACACTTTAGCCACCTTAAATGATTCTGTTGTGGACTTGCTCAAAAATCATTGTGGTATGGGTGACAGACCTCACAAAAGGTTAAACAAGTGAGGTCAAAAATTGTGCCAGAAAAACCAGTTACTTCTCTACCTTCCACCAGTAAGTCAAGTTCCAGCACTGGCAGCACACATGCAAAAATGCTGCCAAGTGCAAGAATCCGGGGATCTTCTACTGGTACTAGTATTGGTAATCATTCATTTTCAACAAATGAGGATGAATGTGTGTGTGCAAACTGTGGGAAACCATGGGACGAACATGGTGACGACAGATGGATCTTGTGCCATTTATGCAATCAAAAATTTCTTTTACAGCATTCTGGAGTTCAGTATCAAAAAAAAAATTACTACACACTAGATATTGAAAGGCCTTTTCATGTGCTGATTGTGAATGACTTTAAACTGGCTATTATTCATATTTCTTGTCATTTAAATAACGCAAAAGATCTCAGGCAACTAGATCTTTGCTTTAGCAATGTTTTGCCAGTCCAGTTGTCCAAGCATTAAAACACCATTATTTTGATCTCAAAAATCAGTTTTGCATGGCAAAAATCTTGACTTTTGATTTTAGCTTATTTGGCCCAAAATTTTGTTTTGATCCATTCCAATACTCTGCTGATACTTTGATCCAACAAAGAATTTTATTAAGACATAATGCATTCAAAGTCATCCCAGCAAAAGGCAAATTTGAATGAATAGTGCAAATGCTGCAGGGTTCAGCATTCAAAGTCACTCTGCTCTTTTTGACTTAGAATATCTGGAATAATAATGCAAAGAATATTAACCCTTTGTGGTCCTCTTTTTTTACCATTGCAGTCACCACAGGTCTGATTTTTTCTGAATTTACCTTTAGTTTAGCATGTGTATTTGATGCTTTTGAAAGTTTTTGTTGACCAAAACATGGTAGATGTCGGTGGAAAGTCATCCCAGGGATGATGGTGGAAAGTCATCTCAGGGATGATGGTAGACCGTATTACATAAATTGCATGATTATCCCAGGGATGACGGTGGACCACAAAGGGTTAAGTTTTGCCAGTTTACAGTACTGAAAGCCTAAGTGTTACATTTAGCTTATCAGAAGTTTCCATTCTTCAACATGTCAGGAGTGATGCAATAAAAATCATTCAAAGTCGCCCCATTTTGTGGTACAATACCACATTACAAGTTGGGGAGAAGCATCAGGAAAAGCATTGGATCCATCAATGAAACTGTAAAATGAATAGTTTGCTTAATAACTTTCAGCAAATATGCTCACAAATTATTGTCATTTTTCAAAAATCTATACTTATAAAATATATCTAACATTTATAAACTTGAAGTTGGAAAATACATGCACAGAATCCCATCAGAATTTATCAAATCAGAATTTAATACAATTTAACAATTATAAGCAAACTTTAAAATTACATAAATTTAAGACACAATTATCATTACTAAATAACTATTTTATAAATCAGTGTTTTCCAACCTTTTTTATATGGTGGCACACTATTCAGCTATTTAAATTTTTGAAGCACACTCATTATATTGGTTAATAATATAAAGGTCTTCACTGAAAATTTCTCAATGATTTCTCAATTTTTGTCCCAAAATCATGGTATCTCAAAAAAAAAAAGGTTTTCACTTTGAATCAATCTTGTATTTAGGTCTCATATTACTGAAATACAAGATTGATTCAAAGTGAAGAGAGCTCCGCAGCCCATACTTTGTATACCCCTGCCCTAATTAGTCCTTTTCTGAAATCTTTCATGACACACCTGGAGACCTCTCACGACATACTAGTGTGTCATGACACACCAGTTGGAAAACACTGTTATAAACAGAGCCTTAACAAAACTAGGAAAGAAACAAATGCAAATTAAGGAACTGAATATATGGTTTCAAATACCAAATAAAATCAAAAAAACTTTCTCCAAATTTATTTAAAAATTTCAAAAAAATATCTACTAAATACATTTCCAACTTAGCACAATAACTATAATAATTTATTAAATTAAAACAAGTTTATCAGAAAACAGAACTTTTATTATTATTCTTCTTTTTTTTTATTTTTTCGTTACTTGTCTGTTTTCTTTTGTTACTACTGACATAATAGCATCACCAATTCATTCAACAAAAATGAAAAAAGCCTTGCTATTTTCCTGGATTTATTAAAAGCATTTGATACAATTAGCATTGAAATACTACTAAAAAAACTCGACCACTATGGAATAAGAGGACAAGCATATATCTGGTTCAAGAACTATCTACTCAACAGAAAACAACAAGTTGTGTGTTCTGGTATTTTATCATCCACAAACAATTCATCAACCATGGGTTTTCCACAAGGGTCTACATCACCAATTCATTCAACAAAAATGAAAAAAGCCTTGCTATTTTCCTGGATTTATTAAAAGCATTTGATACAATTGGCATTGAAATACTACTAAAAAACTTGACCACTATGGAATAAGAGGACAAGCATATATCTGGTTCAAGAACTATTTACTCAACAGAAAACAACAAGTTGTGTGTTCTGGTATTTTATCATCCACAAACAATTCATCAACCATGGGTTTTTCACAAGGGTCTATTTTAGGCCCACTCCTGTTTCTTATATATATGAATGATTTTAACAGTTGCTTAACTAAAAGCAGAGCCATTATGTTTGCTGACGATACAACTGTTTGGACTAGCCATAAAAATACATCAACTCTATTCCAACTCATGCAATCAGAGATGGAATTAATTGATTGATGGCTAGTTTCTAATAAATTGTTAATAAATATTGAAAAAACTAAATTTATGCTTTTTAGTAGTCCAAACTCAAATGTTGGAGGTAAACATTCTTTGTCAATAAGAAATAGACAAATTGATCAGGTAAATTCTCTAAAATTTCTGGGTGTATTTATTTACAATAATCTTTCCTGGAGTCTACACATGAAATACTTGATTTCAAAGCTAAGAAGCTGTTATGGTGTAGTGTGCAAAATAAAATCACTTGTAAACAAGGATTCACTACTCCTTCTGTATCATTATCTAATTAACAGTCACCTCCAATATTGCATTTCAAACTGGTGTTTTGGTAATTCAACTCTAATTACAAAGCTTTAGCAAATTTGTAACAAATTCTTGAGAATGTTATTCGAATTGCCCTATTGTTCCAACATAAATGGCATTATGAAACAATGCAACATTTTAAAAATAAATCAATTATATAAATTGGAAACTGCATCCCTTATGTTCAAACTAATACAAGGTGGAAACAAATCTCCTGCTTATAGTTGTAATTTGCATTCAAATCCATGCAAATACAATACAAGAAACAAAGCTCAATACATAACACATCATTGTAAAACAACTGTTGCAAACAATCTTCTTCTTATCAAGGCCCTTTTATTTGGAATTCTCTCCCAGCCAATTTAAAAACTAGCAACCAGACTTTCAAATGTTTTAGAAACAATCTTAAAAAATTCCTACTCAATGAATCAATATAAATAAGGATCAATAAAAGATTTTACAAATTAAGTTATTTTTCGACGCCATAACTTGACAGTGCATGAAGGTATTGCTTTTATACATCTGTAAACTAGAAATAGTGTATAATTAAATATTCAATAAGATCACTACTTACTGCAGGAAAGCATTTTTATCTCAGATAAGAATAAATTCAGGAAGTTCAAGCACATGTCTTTCTAAGGAGCAATTATCAACATTGGTTCTCTTATCAATTCTCAATCAGGCCACAATCTTCAAAACAGTTTCAATCTACATCAAGAAAGAATGTATGCTACACAAGAGAATTGGAATCAATTGATATAACAAATTCAAACTGTTGAATGGACAATAAACCTTATTTTTAACTGATTATTCAAATCAATTTACACAGTTGGCATGTTCTATTCTTTTCTAAACTTTATACTTCTTTATTCTCTCTTTATATTAATGATATATATATTATTAATATTATTAATATATATATATTATTAATGAAAGTACTAAAATAGATTAAAAATTAACAATTTAATATCTATGACAGTCTGTTTCATCCTAAGAATCGTCAGGTGGAAAATAGAAAATTAAAAATGCAGTTAGTTTTAGTAAAAATAATATGTAGTTAAATTAGTCAAGCAAATAATACAATTCCTGTGACGTCATAGAAGAAAAAATATAAGAAATCCAAGTATGGAGGCTTGCATTCACCTAAAAATGAGGGAAGGCGAGTTTGGTGTGCTGAAAAAAGTATACAAGGAAAAAACTCTATAAAGCAACAACAAAAGTAAAAGGGGGAGCACTATTAACTTTACAAGGTAGAGAGGAAAAGTGAAAGATAGTGCAAACGATAGTGAGAAATACAAGCGGATTAAGATGGACAAGGAAGTACACAAAAGAGAGGGGCAATTTTTCAGTCAACAGGTCTATAACAATGGCGTAACACTACGGCTGTGATCTCATGGTTTAATAACTTCCCCAACAAAGAAAAATGCAAATTCCTGTCTTTTGACGTCATGGATTTTTACCCTTCTATCTCAGAAGAACTGCTCACAGATGCCATAGATTATGCAAGACAGTTTGTAGGAATCAATGACGATGAAGTTAACATAATTCTGCATTGCAGAAAATCAATTCTATTTGGCAGCAATGGTGCCTTGATAAAAAAGAATGGCTCTCTATTTGATGTTGCAATGGGTTCTTTTGATGGAGCCAAAATATGTGAACTAGTTGGTCTCTTTCTTCTTAACAACTTAACGCAGATTGTCGGGAGCAACAACATCGGCATCTACAGAGACGACGGTTTGGCGATTCTGGAAAATGCCTTTGGTCCAAGATCAGAACGCATTAAAAAACGGATCATAAAGCTCTTTCAACATCACGGCTTAAAAATAACAGCAGAAACCAACCTCATCCAAACTAATTTCCTCAACATCACCTTAGACCTGAGGTCGGAAAGATACTGGCCCTTCCGCAAACCCAACAACCAACCTCTGTATATACACTGTTTATCTAACCATCTGCCAGTCATTAAGAAGCAACTGCCACTAATGCTTGCTACTCGCCTATCACAACTCTCATGCGACAGCAAAGAATTTTCCAATGCAGTCCCAGAGTACGAAGAGGCTATGCATTGAAGCAGACACACTGGTAAGCTGGAGTATGCAGATAACCTTGACTCCAAGAAAAAGAGGAAACGTAACATTACATGGTTTAACCCACCGTTTAGCGAGCATGTCAAAACCAACATCGGCAAGGAATTCTTGTGACTGCTTGCTAAACACTTCCCTCGCCATCACCGACTGCACAAGATCTGCAACAAATTCAACATCAAAGTGAGTTATAGCTGTACACCAAACATGGTGGCGATCATATCGAGGCATAATAAAATTATGCTGTCCAATAAGACTACTGCTAATAGCACCACACCACCGTGCAATTGTAGAAACAAAGTCAGTTGTCCGTTGGAGGGAAAATGCTGCGAAAGCTCTGTTGTTTATAAAGCATGCTTAATATCAGGCAACACTGCCAACAATTATTATGGTTGTTGTAAAATGGAGTTCAAAGCCCGTTTCAATAACCATAACCAAAGCTTTAAATACCGGAGAAAGAGTAATGCCACCAAACTCTCCAAAGCTTTTTGGCAGGCTAAAGATGCAGGAAAAAACCCCTGCATAAAATGGAGTATCATGGCCCATACAGCCCCATACCATCTGGGAGCAAGGTCTTGCAATCTATGCCTCAAAGAAAAACTTACAATCTTGCAGGCAGATACAAGCTCAACCTTCAACAAAAGAACGGAACTTAATGAAAAATGTCATCATATGAACAAATTTAAATTATGCAATTTTACTTAAATCTTTTCAACTTACTCTTCCTGCTCCTTTTCTGTGTCGCCTGACCAAACCTTACTCGTACCTCTTTGTTTCTTTACAATTTCTACCGTATGACATTTTTTATGCAATGTTGTGTGTTTCCTTGTTGCTTTAAATCAGACCAAGTTGTTTATGCTCAGTGCAGACTTAGCTGACTTGCGTGTGTAACTATTGACGTTTTCTTAGAGAGTTATTTGTTTTAATGGATAAATCGAGTGACAGCCAATATAAAAAAATTTCCGCCTTTTAATATTTTTACATTCTACGTTTTTTCAATTCACAAATTCCATCTAATGAGCTGTTTTTGGCGAAGCAGACTGCTGTGGATTTCAAATTTTTAATTTTTAATCTATTTTAGCGCTTTCATTAATATATATATAATAATAATAAAAGTGGCAAGACTGTCAGTAAAGAGCTCAATGAAAACTCAGAGCATTAAATTAAATTAAATTACAAAAGCCACAAAAGAGATTTTATTAAAACCTCAACAGTCTGTTTCGCCTTTTTGGCTCATTATATTAAAACCCTTATTCAAATAGAATGCAGGAAAACCCCTATTCAAATAGAATGCAGGAAAACCCTTATTACGTATATTAAAACCCTTATTCAAACAAAAATTCTATTTGAATAAGGGTTTTAATATAATGAGCCGAAAAGGCGAAACAGACTGTTGAGGTTTTAATAAAATCTCTTTTGTGGCTTTTGTAATTTAATTTAATTTAATATATATATATATAACTGGAGACAGTACTGTTTCGACCTTTCGGGTCTCATCAGTCCAGTGAAGTTATGCTGAGAAAGAACAAGGCACACCAATTTGTACCTTGTGGCTAATCTTTTACTTGTGGTTTTTAAGCCACAAGTAAAATCAAAGCCCAGTGATGCCAAAAGTGCTCAAATCATATAAAATGATGAGCAATGCATAGTGCAACAGCATCACTGTCTTCTCAGCCAGAGTGCTCGACCTGCAAGATCAGGGAGCATAAGTAACTGGAGACAGTACTGTTTCGACCTTTCGGGTCTCATCAGTCCAGTGAAGTTATGCTGAGAAAGAACAAGGCACACCAATTTGTACCTTGTGGCTAATCTTTTACTTGTGGTTTTTAAGCCACAAGTAAAATCAAAGCCCAGTGATGCCAAAAGTGCTCAAATCATATAAAATGATGAGCAATGCATAGTGCAACAGCATATATATATATATATATATATATATACGTACATAGGTTTTTGGCCGGTGCTCTTCAGAGAAAAGTGCTCTATGACGCCAGGTCATAGCAGTTTCATCGATTTTTAGACCATACTTTCACATTATTTTATTTACCACCGCATACTGTTTTGCCTGTCTGGGTCCTTCAGAAGGTAATTGGAGATCTTATTCAAATGGAATTTTTATTTTTTATTTGAATAAAATTTTTAATTACAAACTAACAAGATATATGCCGCCACTAAAACAAATTCACTTTATATTAATAAATGACCTACCTGATTTTGTGCACTTGAATTGCCACTCTCTTTTGTGTACTTCCTTGTCCGTCTTAATCCACTTGTACCTCTCACTATTGTTTGCACTATCTTTCACTCACTTTTCCTTTCTACCTTGTAAAGCTAATAGTGCTCCCCCTTTTACGTACTTTTATTGCTTTATAGAGTTTCTTCCTTTTATACTTTTTTCAGCACACCAAACTCGCCTTCCCTCATTTTTAGGTGAATGCAAGCCTCCATACTTGCATTTCTTATATTTTTTCTTTTATGACGTCACAGGAATTATATTATTTGCTTGACTAATTTAACTACATATTATTTTTACTAAAACTAACTGCATTTTTAATTTTCTATTTTCCACCTGACGATTCTTAGGATGAAACAGACTGTCATAGATATTAAATTGTTAATTTTTAAATCTATTTTAGTATTTTCATTAATAAATAATACTGCTCTAACTATTTGGTTATTGAGCTCTGTACCAGCAAAGTAAAGCAAACAGATATATAAGCATATTTTGTTTTATTTCCATGTTTGTGTATTTGCAGTGCATCCAGAAAAGGTTTCCGGACGTGGTGAGGTTTCTTTTTGGGAGGTTTTTTTTTACTCATCATGCTCAGTTGAGCTAAATTCATAGTTAGCAATATAGGGCGGTTGTGCCTCCCAATGATTTACATAATCGTTCCTGCACTACACATTTTGTCATTTTTTGTCTTTTTAAATATTAATATTTAGTTTGAATTAGGTAATGCAGCTGTGCTTCTTATTTTTCTCTTTCTCAACTACCTCTATATTTTCTGCATGTTTAACGTTCGTCGTTGTGTCACGTTTCCTTTTCATGCTTTATAGTACTGTACATTGCATATACTTAATAATGTTGCTAAGCATAAATAAAATATCATCATCATCATACTAGATTCATTGTGTTTATTTGTGGCATAAATGTGAGGAGAACAAGTAAACTTACTTATACAATATTGCATCATGCAACATTTAAGGTGGCAGTTGACTCAATAGCTGCATGTTTTTTTGCTGTCTCCTTGTTGTAGGCATCTTATGCATATTGTTTTACTGTATGTTTGATATAATTAATTTGCTTACAACAAAATAAACACATATTTGATTTAATTTCTATTGTTGACCTAATAGTAATAACTCTTATCCACAACAACATTCAGCATTATCAATTTACTATGGATATCATTAAGTTATCAGTAATGCAATTACTTAATAAATAGATTTTTAATAATAGCCCTTGTACAAATAAAGCAGATTATTAACGACTATAATTAAATAACAAAATTTTTTCTGTTTTTTGCTTATTTTCTCTATACAGACGACCACGCTAGTGATGTTGCGGATACAAAATTTTGTGTCGGCAGCCCGCAAGTATTTTTTATTTGTGACACCACACTGCACTGCACCGCAAAGTTGTTGCCAAAAACTTACACTGCACTGCAAATCATATATTTAAATAGAAATTTTTTAGACATCTTTTCCTTTTTTGAAAAAGGTGTTTGTTCAAACAATACTCACTGTTGTAGTGATCAAAGTAAGCCCTTATATTTCAGATTCTATAGCTATTGGCATAATAGCTTGGCATTAACGATTCAATAGCTCAGGGCTCTTCAAACTGGGGGTTGCGACCCCTTGGTGGGTCACAAAGTGGTTCAATGGGGGTCGGGAGATTTTAAATTTGGAGATTATGATGATTTTGGAAGTAGCAAAATACAAGATTAATTCGAAGTAAAAACCTTTTTTCTTTTTTTTTTTGTTTAGAGCAGCGGTTCCCAAACTTTTTTTTCACGGCGCCCTTTGAAGACTTAAAAATACTTGCGGCACCGTAATGAAAAAAGGTATTCAGTTCCATTACTTCTTCGAACAATCTTTTTTTCTCCGAAAATCAGGGTGTTCTCTAAAAATTTTTCTTTATTTTCTTCCCAAAATCAGGCTGTTTGAAAAAGGTCCTCAATCGGAATCGTTTTCTGAAGGGAAGTTGCTGCTAATAACCTTCACACTGCAATTATTGTGAGAAAAGCAGTAAGTACAACAACTTTCGCATACTTTTGCAGTGCACAGTTTGGGAACCACTGGTTTAGAGAACACCTTGATTTTTGGGCAAAAATAACGGAATGAGAGATTGATTCTAGGTGAAGACCTTTTTTTAGGGGTCGCGAAAAAATTTGGCTGTGCAAAATGGGTCTCGATGAAAAAAGTTTGAAGAACACTGCAATAGCTATTGGTAATCTTGCTATATCATTGGAAGCACTTTAAGCACATTACTCTGCTTGGCATCCCAGCAAGCAGCCTTAATTCAGTAATGTCTCTATAGCTAAAAAACAAATAAAAAATTTCAACCCAACAGCAATATCTTGACATCTTCAAAAGCTGATAAGATATAATTAGGGTCTCTTCAAGAAGTCACCATATGCAATTTTTGTTTGTGAAACTAACTCCAAATCCTCAGCGATTATTATTGCTTCTTGAAAAACCTTTTTTTCTCTTAGTTTTCTTTTTTATTCCATCCTGGTACTGAATGGAGATTCTGGTTAAGTTTCACTGAAAAAAATTGCTTACGGTGACTTCTTGAAGAGAGCCAATAATTGCTCTTAGTAAAATGCCCCTCAGTGTTTTCCTGCAAGTTAAAAAGATATATAAAGAAAATATAATTATCTCTTTTTTTGCAAATACAAACCTTGCTTACCATCGAGTTTGTTTTCATTAATGTTTTTAGGTTGGAATCTGAAAAAATAATCACTTGAACATATTGCAAAAATTAATTAGATTTTTTAACCATAAAACCTCACCAAAACCCTTGATATGCATTTGTGGTCAAAGTAATAGTTGTTGTCATGCTAAGCTATTTTTGACAGCTACAACAGTATATCAAATCCTCACAAATAACCTTTATTAAACTATATTTAATAAGTACATTCAATTTAAGGCATAGTGAACTACTATTAAAATTACATTCTGAAAGAAATCACAAAAAATTAGATACAAGTAAATTAAACCATTAATAAGTTCAGTTAAGATCAATCTTTATTCAATTCATTTGATTTTAAATAATACCAAACTAATCATTGCAGCTAAATAGACTTTTCAAAGTTATATCTGGTAATGTTTTGTTAAAGCATGTTGCGTAACAGCTTAATGTGCAATTACAACATGAAGAGAAAACAATATAATTTTAATGCATTTATACAAATCTCTTTTTTGCAAGAGGCCTTTATTTCTTTACTTTCTTAAACAAAAATAGGTCTTAAACTGTCATATAAGATTAACAACTGAGTTACAAACTCCTTTTTTGCAGTTTGTACACATCTACTTAATGGTTCTTTAGCTTTTACATTTTTTCAGGGCATTTTGCCAAATACAACACATTAATACTGTGGTGTATGTATTTTAAACTATTCTAACAGTTTCTAACATGTTACAAAAAGAATTGCTTTATTTACCATTTTTAACTTTTTTGTAATATATAAAGACTGCTTTAAGCCTTTAAGGTTTGTTTTAACTATGCTGAGAATGATATTACAATACTTTTTAATGCTTTATTTAAATCATAATTTACATAGTTACATAGATGTAGCATTTAAAAATTATAAAGATAATGAGACACCACCAGAAAGACTTTTAAATACTTGCTACAGAGTACTTTTCAGTTAAACTTTTAAAAAAAATTAAGAACTATCTACAAGTTGCTAAAATTAATTATTGAAATGTAATTACTTATTAATGGTTGGCAACTTCAATTTTATATTGAGAGGATTTTCAAAAACTCATTCTACAGTTCTATGTCTGATTTTATAATCTGCTTTTTTGTTTTGCTTAAATTAGTACTTCCAGTATAAAAAACAATGGCGTTTCAAGTTTGTGTGCTTTTTTACAAAGTAACACAATAGGATATTTTGTAAAAAAGGTTTATTAGGCTAAGCAACAATAGTTGGTTCTCGTTCACTATTAGCCGAGTTTAGTTCATTACCTTTTAAATTTTGAAAAATCCCCAAAAGCTGCGAGGTTAGTAACACCGAAAAGTGAATAAAAACCCTAATAAATGATAAAAAAGCTAAGACTTTGTTTTGGTATTGAATAATCGGGTAAAAGGTATAAAATAATCCAAATACCAGATTGATTAAAAAAGAGGGGAAGCTTCACATACTCTATAATTCAAGTTTATCTTCAAAATTCACATTGCTTATTCTTTCGTAGTAATATTTTTTACAAGCCTTTCTCTGCTGCACAATCAGATATATTGCTTTCTTTAAGTTTTAGAGCAGTTCACCTCTCTATTTATTTTAGTTTCTCTCATATTTCTTTTTTATTTTTGGCCGCTTTACACGCTATTGAAATTATAAATTATCGGTACTATGGAAAGAGGCTATTCAGTTGATTATGCTCCTGACACTTTGCTTTCTGTGATTAGATTAATGAAGGGGAACAACTAAATCGGCAACCCAAGCAATAGCATTATGCAAAATAAGATTTGCTTAAAATTCAAATGTAAACTTTTTATAATTTGTTCGCGGCGCGGTACGCGGCGAGATCCTCCAAAAAAGGTTACTACGCTGCGCGGTTGACATCCCTAGACCACGCTACAAAAAATAGATTACTTACAATGATTCATGCAATATTATGTAATATCATAGCGACTATGGTAATATTTAACAATAACTTTATTTCTATTTTGATTATACAAACGACAACATCGCAGTGTTTGCTTTCGCAGTGTTTGCTTTCGGTTTTAATTTGAAGAGTAATTCAAAGAGAATAATGCTTTCAAAGCAATCTAAAAATCTTTAATAAGTTTATTGCTATTTCGTTCAAAAAACGAGTACATCGCAGTGCTTTCTTTACGGCTTTAATTTAAAGAGTAAGTTGAAAACAATAATGCTTTTAAAGCAATCAAAAATTTTTGATAAATTTACAGTCAAACTTCGGTTTACGAACGTCTCGGAATTTGAACAATTTGGTTTTCGAACAGAAATTTTGAGTTAAAAATGACCCGGTATTTGAACAAAAATTCGGTTCTCGAACAACTTTTTTTGTTCACCAGCATACGAGTTACAGTACATTCATTGTTACGTTGCTTCATTGTTACTTGTGCTTTATTGTTACGTTTATAACATTCATTGTTACGCTGTGCATTTACAATTTTATTGTACAAAACATTCTTTTCTCTTCATTAGCCCTAAAAAACATGGATCCAATGAAAGCGAGAAGTGATATTGGTCAAGGAAAAAAAATACATGTATTATTAAATATATATTGCTATGTAAATTTTTATGCTATATAAAGTTATGTAAATGTAAATTACTTGTTATGTTTTGTTTTATTTACTCTTGGAAGAAATGGTTTTATTTTATGATATACAAGGTATATTGTAAATAGGTAAATAAGTTATTCTTTTGGCGCGTGGAACGAATTAATCTTTTTTACATTATTTACTCGTATAATGGGAAAATATGATTCGGTTTTCGAACAGCTTTCCAGAATAAATTGTGTTCGTAAACCGAGGTTTGACTGTATTTCAATTCCGATTACGTAAACGACTACATCACAGTGATAGCTTTACGGTTTCGATTTGAAGAGTAATTCCAAGAAAATAATGCTTTCAAAACACTCTGAAAGTCTTTGATAAGTTTATTTCATTTCCGATTTTATTAAACGATTATAACACTGTGCTTTGCTTTGCCGTTACTTTGATAAGTTTATTTTCTATATTGACAAGTTTATTTAAATTCTGACTAAATCAGGGGTTTTTAAACTTACAGAGACGCGCCTCTTTATATCATGGAAATAAAACTCGCACCGCCCTTGACGATACAAAAAAACCTAAGTTTTATCATCATATTCTCCATTTTTGTTCAAAATAAAAGGTCATCATCTTCATCATTTTTTGGGGAAAACATTGAATTAGTTCAGTGTATTTCCCTTTGCCCGGTTGTCCTTTTGGGGTTGCGGAGGCAGCAGCTTAAGTTCGGATCTCCAAGCATCCCGATCTCCTGCTACTAGCGGCAATTTTGCTGGTGGAATTCCAAGACGTGACCAGGCTAGGTCTTCAACATAATTCCGCCAGTGAGTTCTGGGTCGCTTCTAGGCCTTTGGCGACTCGGAAGAGCATCCATTAGTTGCTTTGCTGTTCGTTCGTGAAACATTCGTGTCACATGGATATACCAGCGCAGTTGCGATTGTTCAATGCAAAGTAGTAGCGGTTCAAGGTTGGGAAATTGACAAATGTCAGTGGTTTTAACCTTGTCAAGTAAAAATAAACTCTTGCCTAAGACCTTGCTATACTGCTAAAAAAAGCTCTTGTCTAAGACCTTGCTATAAAGCAAGAAAATCTTCCCCTTTATTTAGCAAGAGGTTGCATATTATGTTTACAGCAGAAATGGGAATTTCATTTAGAAGTGTTTCTGAAAAACGCTTGGGATCAAAGTAGCTTAAATTGATATACAGCTTTCTATATGAGGCAAACCTTCTCTCTAAGCTTTGAATCATTTGATTCATAATTCTGTTATGTACATCAACCTCAAACTTTTTCAGAAAATCTGTGAAATCTATATCCAATATATCATTTTTATTTTTACGAATCCGTTTTGGAGGAAACCTGCTTTCAATTATGATATTACATCCATGATCAAATTTCAATATTCATCCAAAATTTTATTGGCATGTTTCACAAAGTGGTGATTTAGGGTAATCAACCATACTAAAATTGCTGACAAATTTGTTTGATATCATTAGTAGTAGCTACCGCCATATTGAAAGAGCTTATAAAGTCTAATCCAGAAGTCTGCAAATATTTGGAGAGTGCAGAAGTTTTTTCCGTGAAGCGTAGATAGGTCATAGCTGTGAGAATATGTTGGTATCGAATCGTATTATTTAAAATCGTTTTGGCATCAAACCGGGTCTTAATGTTTAGCTTTTCAGACCTAGATGGAGCGCGCAAAATTTGAACTACCATTACAGTATGTACTTTTAGAACCATCTCCAAATGTCCCGAAAATAGGTTAGTTTTAGGTTAGAAACCACTGATCTAAGAGAACGAATTTCTGACTTTGCTAAACCTAGGGCACTGTATAAACACTATACAGTAAAACACGGAATCATTTATCAGTTATCACGTCGATAGTGACGTGCAATGCTAATTTTCACAAACTGGATCTACGAACACAAATTTCTCTTGTAAAGAAAGATATGTGGCGGTGAAGGCTATCATTTTACGCGGCAAAAAGCCTATCAGTTTAACCTACTAATTTGGTTATAACATTCTTTAGTAGGGCATAGTTTCAACTATGGTTTTCCAAAATAAACTTTTCCTTTGTAACTATTCATAATATAAAAAAAGTTACAACTGACGACGAAACCGGCCAACAAAAGCACCGGCCAACCGGGAAAATTTCCGAACTCCAGGTGGGCTAATCCGCCCCTGGTAATAAGTAATAATTATAGGTGTAGCAGCCCACGTTGTTGGATCTGGCGCTGGTTACCACACTCAATAAGAAACTCGTCTTCGCCTGATTATATCCAGCACAATTGATTTTCTTTTGTTAAATTTTTTATTTTTGTAAATCGAATTTATAGATTGATTGACGAAGTACGGTTTCAACTAATTTTCCATTGTAGATCCAACACAACCAATAATTACAACGCCACTAGCAAACGGCACCATAATTACTAAAACCATTCGCTTCTTAAAACTAATAAATGTGCTTGCTGAAAGTTTGAAATTCGAAAAAAGGCAAAGAAAACGTAAATCGAGCTAACTAAAACTGGCTCGCAAAATTAGTTGTGACGTAACACTCGTTTGTGACGTAACACTCAATAAATAAAAACAAAGGCAAGAAACAAAACTCAAAAGGTCAGAGATATAACAACAGGGTTGTTCAGTCCGCAGTTTTCTCGCCAATTTGAGCTGATTGAACTTTCACTTGATGGAAAAGAAGTGAAGTTGCATGTGGCGTTTTGTGGTCAGCTTTTGGCAGGGACAGCAGGCAGGCAAACCAGCAAACCAATGATTGGTCATTAGTGTAACTTTTACTCGGCTTAAAGTAGTTTTTGTCCCACTAACTAATTACTACTGGCTGTAACCTTCAAGTTAACCTTATACTGACCGTAGCTCTGCGTAACTGTGTTCGACGAGGAACTTAACTTATTTATTTTGACTAGTAAAAATGTTCAAAAGTGGAAAGAAGATTACATTGAATATGGTTTACTCAAAGAATGCATCTAAAGTCAAGGTTTGCTCTCGTGGATAAACCTCTACTTTTTGTATCATCCAAAGTACGAAGTGGCAAAATTGAAAAAGCCGCACATTGTTGCGGGGACTCTTATCAAACCCTGTGCTTTGGAAATGATGAAAGCTGTCCTTCATGAGGAGGCTGCAAAAAAACTGCAACGGATTCCTCTTGCAGACGGTATCACGACAGTTGATCGAACGACACTTGATCGAGATGACAATTGATCGAACGTTACTTGATCGAAATGACACTTAATTGAAACGACAATTGATCGAAATGACAGTTGGTAAAAAAAGGATTTACTTTTGTATGTTTTTGCGATTAAACAATTTCTTTGTTATTGTAAGTTAGATTCATAAAAAGTTGAAGCCATCAGTAACAAGATAGTTTGTTTTATTTTTTTAATTTTTTTGCTAATGTCAAATCAGGGTTTCTCAATAAGTTCCCTGGACAAAGCATTTTAGGGGAGCAACAAATAAATTTCTTGTCATGATTATGTTTCGTTAAATGCCTATTGCTGCCGTTTTTTTCCATTCTTTTTACCTTGTAGTTATAAAGATTTTAATGTTTTAAGAGCAATATAAGATAAATCATAGTTCTGTATAGCACATTAAGCAGTTTTAATTAAACTTTGCCTTTTCTTGCTTTT
This sequence comes from Diplosoma virens, assembly GCA_963680785.1. Classification (NCBI taxonomy): domain Eukaryota; kingdom Metazoa; phylum Chordata; class Ascidiacea; order Aplousobranchia; family Didemnidae; genus Diplosoma; species Diplosoma virens. The sequence goes on from OY796890.1 coordinate 21,350,187, forward strand.
TGTTGTTTTTTTATTTTTTATTTTTTGTTAACCTGCTTCCTACGTAAAATGGAAATTTTCATCCGTGCTATCACTTTTTTTCTTGGTCCGATAGAAATTTAAATGTCTCAGTTGCAACTATTTATAAAAACTACAAAACGAAGATTTTTTCTTGCAAAGAAAATCAAGATGGCTTTTCGATATTTTGTAAATTTTCTCTTCCATTATTCGATCAAGTGTCGTTTCGATCAACTGTCGTTCGATCAATTGTCGGGTCACGCTGTCAGACAATGTTATCCCCAATAGAATCTATGATATTGGCATTAATAGTCTGGATCAAGTTGTGCTAGACATCAAAGCTTCTTCCGCCAAGATCTTAGTTCAATAAATGAAATGACAGATGTCAGTAATTGCAGCCAACGTTTGGTTTTTGCTTGTTAAGTAAAAGGAAATATCACCAAGGAACATTTCTTTTTTTGTAAACTGCTCAAAGCAACTATAAGTGCAAAGAACATTTTCAATCTGCTGCAAAGCTTTTTAACAATAATGACCTTTCGCAACAAGCTATTGGATCCACTTGCAGAAATGGTGCTCCAGCTATGCTAGAAAACCGGTCCCGATTTGTTACTCATGAAACATAAAATTCCAGAAATGGCGGCTATTCCTTGTATTCATCATCGTCAGTCTCTGGTATCAAAAACTTTGCCTCTTACTCTGAAAAATGTAATGGATTCATGTGTTAGACATGTAAATAATATTTGAGGAAAAGCTTTAAATCACAGGTTGTTTAAAGCATTTTGCAGTGATCTTGAATTCTTTATGACGATGCTTCTGTTCTGCTGTTTTATACAGACCGCGAATGGCTCTTCTGAGGTTAAGTTTTGACAAGGTTTTTTGAGCGCAGATGTTTACCAACATCTGAATGACCTTAATCTTTTGGTACAGTAAAAGAGAGTGAATATTGTTACCTTTTGTGACTTTTTGCATGCCTTCAAACAGAAACTGTTGTTGTGGAGTCGGCGTATCATGCAGAAAAATTTAACTAATTTTTCCTTGCAAAACAAAGTCTGGAATACAGCAATTGGATTTGAAAGAAAATGTCACGGCAAAAATCAGTCAGCATCTGGAAGGAGTAAAAGAATCATTTGACAGATATTTTTTCTAGAAGATCTGAAAGAACAAAAAACTTGGATCATCTATTAAAAAAGAGCTTGTAAAAACCAACTCTGGTAAAAAAAGCATTGCAAGTTTTGGTTTCATTTGCTAGGGAAGACCGGGGCAAGTTGTAACATGGGGTAAGTTGTAACATTCGTATTTGTCGAAATCTAACATCAACTAACAAAATTTTAAATAGCTCCAAATAACAATCATATTAAGACCGATTGCTAGCAAATAACATTGTTTAGTTCCAATGACTAAAAGTAGGCTTACTGTTAAAACAAGCTTTTTGAGCAGGCAAAGTAAATTTTTCAAAATTTAATTTTTGTCTTCTGGGGAGATAGCGGGTGCAGTTTTATTGAAATGTTTTATATCAGTCGAAACACCAAAAAATAAGCTATTAAATGCCTAACAAGGTTTAGCCACTAAAACTTAACTCTTTGAGATATTAACAAAAATTTGACTAAGTATGAGATGGGGTAAGTTGTAACATAGGCTGATGGGGCAAGTTGTAACACATATTTTTGTGCATAGTGTTGTCGATATACGTGTTATTTCGCCCTTAAACTTTTAATTTGTCACCTATCTTTTTTGTTGGCAACACGGTGGCGTAATTCTTCTTTGTCTTAATTGAATTAAGCACATGGCGAAGTGCTAGCTGAGATATGCTTGTGTTCTTTATGTATCAATTTTAATCTATTAATTTGGAAGATAATAACCGATGTTCTATTTGCTAAATTAACTTTATATTTTAATATTATATTGTACTTGTTTCAGACTGTGAAGTATTAGTCTAAAACCGCCGCACCAGTTACGATAACATTATTAAATTACAATATTGATATAAACTGTGTCGGGTAACCTCTTCTGTGCGAGAGAAGTTTAGCTGGCTCCATACCCTCACGGTCGGTGTTCAAATAGGACCAGAGAGAGAGAGAGAAAGTTCTAGCGAGTTTCTGTGTCTCTTATATCTTTCGATTGTCTGTCTGTGTGACAAATTTCTCTCTCTGTTTTCACATAGATTTAACTAGCTTATATTAAAAGTAACTTCGGCAACAACATTTGTGAATAATCTGAGAATTTACAAAAGAAATACTAACAGGACACACCAGCTCATCATCACAAGACAACTTAGGAGCTGCTTAAGCAGTTGCTGTAATTGAAAAAAGAGATCAATAAGGGGAGTAGCAAACATTGGTGTTTACCATGTAAAATTTTACAGAGTGCTAAAAAAACTTAAAGATAGGCCAAGTCCTTGGTGAAAAACAAGAAAAGGTCTAAAGAATGTGCCATGTTAACAGACACACCAAAAAAGGACAATCTGTTACAGCTCTAAACAAAGAAAAACTAATTTTTGAAAAAACACTAAAAGCAAAAGAGTAGTTTTGCAAACATTTCTTGAGCCCTATTTTAATTGTCGTCCTGATGAGGAGTGGTGGTACAATGCTATGGTTACCTAAAGAGGTCACATTTAGCTTGTGTTGAAGATTTGAATACATATTTTTGTCACAAGTGTGATTCTAAAATTTATGATTAGGCTAATCCAGCAGTGAAAAAACTGTTTTAACATTTTTAGACAACGGCCAAATACCTCATTTTTTGTGCTTGATACTCATGTCTATGACTAGGCTATGTGTGATTTCGTTGTGTTTACTTTTTCATATTGTTATTTTCTTCAAGTTATATTTATATTTAAACATTTATTAGTGATTTTTGCTACTGTTACAACTTATCCCAACTGGTGTTACAACTTACCCCATTGACGGGAAACATTGTAACGCTTTTTTTAAATATTTAAATCGTAATTTTAACCACTAAGCTTTGAAAATTATTAATTTATTTTTTTGATATTAGTTAAACAGTGACCTAAATTTTTCATATTAAACAAGAATTTTGAAAAAAAACATTTATTATGGGAGAAATAGCAAAAAGAAAAAAAAGTGTTACTACGTGCCCCGGTCTCCCCTACCACTTGGCTGGTTGAATAGTGATTTTTATCTCAACTTTATCTCAAGAATAAATATAATGCTCTGCTTATAATGCCCTCAACTTCGAAAATGATTTATGCATCGCTAAACCCCCCAAAGTTCCACGTTTCCACCAGATAATTGCAAAGTGCAGGCAGGAGAAAAGTCAAAGAACCTAATCACCATCAAATTATCTTTATTTATTTATTTACTTTCGTATTTTGTGAGGTTGCGTTGTTAAACACTACCTTCTTTCCCTCTTTATTAACCAAAAAAAGGCCGGTGATCATTTTATGAATTGTTTTTGTACGTGTTTTGAATTTTTTCAAAGCCACTCCGATTTACAATAAGGGGTGCAGGATTGGCTTCATCAGTTCAATAAGGTGCGGGATGAAAGACGTTGTAAACCAAATGAGAATCGGAGCGTTGTAAACCAAATGAGAATATAAGCGTTTGGGTGCCGAACAACTTGTACAAAAAACCCGCTAAACGGACAAAAAATCTAAACTTGGCGAGTTACTCATCGGTTGTTGCAAGGAAGTAAGCTATAGCTACACTACCGTGTGCAATAAACTTGAGCAACAAAAACAGTAAAAATGAGGACCACTAGTCGATGTGTCGATCGCTTCATGTTTTTAGTTGAACGGTCTTACTGGATTGAGTGACGAAGAGGCTGTTTATCAAAGTGCGACGAAAAGCCCTTCACGGTCGCAGGAGTTTTGAAAGCTTGAGAATGCGAGCGGGTAGACCGCGAAATATTAATTTCTTATGCATGAATATGTTTGGCAGCACTAGCAATATTGTTTGAAAGCAGTGGTGGCTTGCAATATTGTGTGAGGCAAGTGAGGCAATCGCCTCAGGCCCCCCCTTTTTTAGTTATCAAAGAGCCCCCCTTTTTGAAAATGCCGCGTGTAGTTTTATTTTGTGGTATTTTACATGGTTTCATAAACCTCAAAAACTCTCAAAAGTTTTCAGCAAATAGGTGAAATTTATGTCGCATAATATGGCATATATAGGGTAATGTTGGCAGAACACTTAAAATTTAAAACAACAATCCATAAAATCTTTTCGGTTTCTATATATTGCAGAACAACTACATAATGTAAACTATTCTTAATAGTCAGATTGCTATAAAAGTTATCCAAAGGTGATTGAAATTTAGCAGTAACAACTCTACAACTAAAAATATGCCTAAGAAAAAGAGAAATCTTGTTTTAAATTTAAATTTTTCTATTGATAAAAACACTACTTAAAATTAGTTGTATTTATGCATACAATATTAATTACTTTCCATAATTGCAACAAAACAATGACTAAAAACAACAACATAACTAAAAAATTTACAAACACTAATGTTATAGTTTTTAAAAATTTTGTAGAAGTTGATTTAGTAACTCGGTACGTTGTTCAATCGTCTAACTTTTCGATGCCTGCAAGAAGGCTCACCGAATAACACAATGTTGGCTGCCTACCACCAAATAAAATTCTTAAATTTTCTTACTGGCCTGTCCTAGGAACCAGTAACACAAAAATATAGTCTAGCTAAATCACAGCTCAGACTACCACAATAACTTGTTTATTAAAAAATATGCCCCAATCCACTTAGGAGCCCAAAATAGTATACAATCAAAAAGCAGGTAAAGCTCAACAGCTTAATTCTTCACAATAACCTAGGCAACCAGAGATTTGCGTTCAAAAACTAGCTAACAAATTTCCAATAACAATTGTTACAATGAATAATAATAATGCTTCCGAGCGAGCCTTATTTATATCACTCGGTCATAGGTATCTGGAACGTTCTGAAATTTACTCAAATCAAGTTAATCACAAACAACGACTATTACGTCATAGTCAAAACAGGTCAAGCGGATAATCTAGAATTTACTCCAAAAATTACGAAATTAAGCAGTGTTGCCATTTTCTTGTAAATAAATGCAAAATATTTAAATTGCTTATAAAAACGTTATTTCTTCGGCTATTTGAGCCAGACCAAAGCGAAATTAAAGAGATTTTTCAGGAGATTGTAAATACACATAATGGAAGCAATTTTTAAGAACGGAACAACTAATGATAAAAAATATATACATTTTTTTTCTTTTTGTAGCAAATGTTTTATGTACAATAGAAACCAATAGAACACTAAATCCAGTCTGCAAATGTTTTACCATTAACCAAATTTATATGAAAATTTTCACTTTTTTTCAAAGTTCTAAATTGATGCATATACAATTTATTCATTCACTTGACTTTCAAGACTTGATTGCAGCTTTTTTTAAGGGGTTTAGCATTTTTTAAAATTGATATTTTGACAACTGGTTTGTGAGGTGATCTGGTAAAAACAACTGCTTGATTAAAGTTAAAAATTTTTATATTGTCATTCTGAAGAAAATTGAATTAGAAATTATTTAGGTAAAGTATTTTGATTTTAAATGACAATTTTAAAAGGTAACCTAACATAGAATAAACTAAATGGCTTCTTACATTAAATTTAATTGTGATTATCAGTTGTTCTATCTTGCAAACAATCATAACATTAAATGATTTTGACAATATTTCACAACACTTTTATTATTTTTACAATTATAGTTTAAAGCTAGCTTTATTGCAAGTTTGCATTGCATATTTCTATTTCTTCAAGACAAAAATTTTCAAAAGATTTAATTAAAGCAGCACAAGCTGAAAATATTAAAAATAATTGGCTGCTTTATAATATATTAATACAGTAACAAATTTTTATTTTGGGTTAGTACTTTTTTGACTTATTTGCCTAAAAGCAAGCACAATTATATTTTTTTGCAAACTTTCTTAGCTTTTGATAGGGATAGCTTTCGAATGTAATTTAAATTTTTTTTGTAAAAATTAAGGTATTCACAAAATTTCGTATTACCAGCATTTCTTAATCTTTTTTGTGTTAAAAAAACCATAACTAAAGCTTCTCTTTTTAATAATGTTTTAGGCCACAGATTTTTTGATTCTTATGATAAAACTTGTTGTACATTGTGGAATTGGCATAATTGTTGAGACTTAACATTATTTTGCTTGACTGGATTAATTGCTATTGTTATATATATATATATTCAATAAAAAATTGTTTTTGTTGTTGTTGCTATGTAATGTAATCAGTGCAAATTTGTTTTTACTGCTAAAAAAGGATCAGATTTTTGTCTGTGATAGTAGCCTATCTATTTAGTTAGTTCAATTTTAATTTTGTTGAAATGTATTTTGACAAATTTATTAATTTTTGAGACTATCAAGACTTGGTACAAATGTTTAATATCTAGTGGTGAGAAAGTTTCAAAAATATATCTCTAATAGATTGTGTGCATGCTAATAGTAGTCCAACAACTTATAAATTTCAAATTCGAACCAAGTTCGAGTCCTTTTCAAAAAGCTCAAACCGATTCCAAATCCAAGACTACCAAAAACGATGTAATTTTAATATAAGTCCATGAAAGAATGAATCTGAGTGTACGAAATTCGAATTTTCACAACCATTTTCCCAATTTGTTTCTATGCATTGCATATAACCTAGCTTACTAAGCACACAAAACCAATTCCAAGCCAACAATTATTGATTTGAGGACTTGGGTCGAGTCCTTGTTTTTTGTAAAAAAGGGTCAAATCGAGTTTAAGCAATGATGAAATTTAAAAATTAAAAAAAAACAGGTTCTTTCCCCTATAGTATAGAAGCTATGAATAATAGGTTCTTTCATCATCAGAGTATTAAAAATACAGAGATTACGTTAAATTAAGAACGCACTCGCTGAACGTTATGACATTCATAAGAAGGTGTTCGCGCAAACCGGTGCAAACTTCCTGAATCCCATCATTGAATTCAAGTCTGTCCAAGATGTTTTCAAGTAAAAAAAAAGAATTTTAGTCATAAGCATATGCATGGGAGGAAGGAGTTTAAAAGTTTCTTTAAACTTTTAAACTCCTTTTTCCTACTTTGAAAAATAAAAGATATGCAGACCAATTAAAAGATAACACTGGTTTACACGGTTTTTGCGGTAGATTGTTTTTTGATGGTTTTTACCTAATTTGGGGGCGCTGAATCCAAATATGGCATTATTTTGTTTCCATCACATCACCTTTTTGAGATAATAGGTATCTTCATTACAAAATAATACAAAAAATATAAAAAAACTATCTTGAAATGCAATGGCTGGTTTGCAGCAGGTCTGATGTAACTTTTAATCACAAAAACACTAAACAAGACCCCAACATTACTGTGCTTTAAAAATATCACTGGACGTAATCCCTAGCACATTGCATTTGATAAAATAGATATGTTACAGTCATCATGAACTTGAAAATTTTTTTTTGAGCGATTTTCGTTTGTGCACAGCGGTGGAACTCTCTCTCTTCAGGTTCCAGCAGTAATCTGCCATCATATAGCAGTCCCATCGGCCCTGGTAGCGCTCTTCCATAACTCTAATGTCTTGGTGAAAGCGCTCACCTTGTTCTTCACTGATGTCCCCAAGGTTTTCTGGAAACTACTCTAGATGACTTTTCAGAAAATGTAACTTTATGCTCATAGAACATTGCATCTCTTGCATGCTGGTCAACAATTCTTTCACAAGGTCTTCATAGTTTTCTGCCTTTCTGTTACCAAAGAAGTTATTTACAACCAAAGAAAATGCATTCCAAGCCCTTGCTTTATGAGCTGTCATTGATGCTATAAAGTTTGAATCTCTGAGCAACTGCCTTATTTGTGGGCCATTAAAAACTCCAGCCTTTTTTTTTCTTCACTAAGACCTGGAAAGGTTTGGCAAATGTACCTAAAGCAATCTCCGCTGTGATCAAGAGCCTTAACATATTGCTTCATCACCCCAAGTTTTATATGAAGTGGCGGCAAGATGATCTTCTTGGCATCAACTAACGGTCTGTGAATGATGCTTTTATCTCCAGGTGCCAAACTGCTCCTTGCTGGCCACTGATCTCTTATCCAATGCTCATCTTTGGCTCTGCTATCCCAGTAGCAAAGAAAACAAGGGTATTTGTTGTGTCCACCTTGCTGTCCCAAAAGAAAGTTCATCATTTTTAAATCCACGCAAATCATCCAGCCATGATCATTGTATTTCAGTGTTTCCAGCACATTCTTAACGTTTTCATAGGACTCTTTGAGTGTCACAGAGTGCCCCACTGGAATCGATGCATATCTATTTCCGTTGTGTAGTAACACGCACTTCAGGCTTCGTTTTGAGCTGTCAATAAACAGTCTCCCCTCATTTGGTTGATATTGGGTTATTCCTAGTTGCAAAAGAAGACCTTCAATATCATGGTAATAAACCAAAGAACTTTTTAAAGAGAAATAATTCAGAAACAGCTTTTCTCGATTCCGATAAAATGTGACACTACTTCCAGGTACTAAATCATTCAGTTCCGACTGATTGAACAATAAGGGCCGCTCAGAAAAAGAGCTCGAGGGTTGAAAATCTAACTCCGAATCTTCATCAGTTTGTGAAGAATCAAAAAACAACCCAAGCTCTTCATCATCAATTTCGGACAATTCAGTAAAAGTAGGCACCGGTATTTCCTCACTATGAGGTATAGGTCGCAAAGCAGAGGCAAGATTAGGATATTGCAGCTTGTGCTTGTTTCTCTTGTTATATCCTTTGACGTTGACAAGACAGAAGTAGCAATCATCGACATGATTTTTTTGTTCTCGCCAGATCATTGGTATACCAAACTTCAGATGTCTGTCCTTTCCCTGAGACCAATACCTCAAACTCTCCACGCAACTTTTGCATACTTTATGAGGAGCCCAACTTTTATCTTGGTCTCCTAACTTCACCTTGAAGTAAGCGAAATACACCTTTTTTACAAAGTTGGTAATTTCACGTCGTTGGGATGACAGAGTAAAATGTAGCAAAAAATATTGGGATCATTGGAGCATCCACGCTTTTTGACAGCTGACATAGTTTTAATATATTCAAAACTCACACCTTAATGATACATTCTGGCAGAGAAAAGAGCTAATTAACACCGAATTTGAAACCTTGCTGTAGAAATATCAGTAAAACTCAAACTGAGTTTGTTCTCTTATAATCCACACAAACTGTCTCTAAATTCACACCTTTAATATACACTACTGCCTACTACAAGAATATTCTTTCATACACGAAACTTCTAAGACTGTTTTGATGGAATAAAAGCAAACTGCTAAGAAGGTACTCTGATTTTCATGTGGTTACAAGCAGTGGTGGATATTGGGTGAGGCGAATGAGGCAGTCGCCTCAGGCCCCCCCTCGAGTGCATTGTTAACTGCGCAGTTTTGGATTCGCTGCAGATGTTTGTTCAGAGGACGATTTGAAGTGAAGACCTTTTTTTTTTTTTTTTGGAGAACGCCTTGATTTTGGGAGAAAAATAGAGAAATTGGAGATGAAATTGAAGTGAAGACCTTTTTTTTTTTTTAGAGAACACTTTGATTTTGGGAGAAAAATATGCAAGCCCAGATCAGACATCTTTTTTTCTCAGACTACATCAATTTTTGAAAATTCTTACCTCGGGCCCCTAAATTGGAATATCCACCACTGGTTACAAGCAGGGCTGGGGAGCCACTGTAGAAGAGCACTAGCTCCGGCTCCAGTTCCGGAACTATCAAGTACTCATTCACTAGCTCCGGCTCCCCAGCTCCGGCTCCGCCTCTCCAACTCTTTAATAAACAAGCAGTTAATCATTTAGTGTTTAAATCTTTTTTGCGATAAACTATTCTATTCGAACAAGAATCACCACTTTTGATCTTTACAATTATATTAATCAAATCTGAAAGCGAGTACCGAGAAATATAACTAAATGAAAATCAATTGTGGCCTTATCTAAACAATGAAAAGGTTAAATCGTAACTATTATGGATTGCAAACTCCGCAATGACACACAGCTAAACTTTATCTCTTTAGTGGAAAACTTTAGAAGCACATGTGCGTGAAACAAAAACTCCCAAGAGATTTAACGCACGACGAAATAAGCGAGAACATTTGTGACGAAACATAAGGGCAATAAATAAGATTGAGTCAGTCAAATCTTCACTCTACAATTTTAAGAGAGAAATTTACGACGTAACAATCATGCGAAAATTGAACCAAATAAAAAATTTAAGTTATCCAAATCTTACGGCTACATTATGTTTTAGTCATATTAAATTTTGATATTTATTTACTCTTAATCATTGAGTGTTTAAATTAGTGATGGGATAATGTCAATTTTTTTTTTTTTTTGACGCTGATGCCGATTTCAACAACATTTCTCGATTCCGATTCTTTTTAGTCAGAATTCACCTTGTTTTTTATATGAGGCTAACAAGTTTTTTAAAAAGCACCTAGTTTAATTAGTTGCATAATCGATGTACAGTGTCTCTTCCTTAATTGTTTTACTGTAAATTGTTCACCATTGGCCATTGTAAATTAAAGATTATATGTATATTTTACGAATGTATATATCAAGTTACGAACAATACACTATTTACTGCTGATGTTTATGCTTGCTAAAGAGAAGGGTCTTATCACAAAAAGCAGAGCGCCTTTAATCTCCAGGCCTGTGTAGGTTTCAATGTTTCATTAAAGATGAGTTTGGTAAGAATGCTTGAGCTGCTGCCGTTATACGCTCAACATACCGCCACTATCATTCGTAATTTACAGTTGAAGAGTGCAGACGTGTTTTGAAAAGCTCTGAAAGAAACAGCTAATTTTAATTACGTCATGACAAAAGAAAAATCAAAATCTTCTACATCGGTTTTAGCTGCAGACGAAAAGTTTTTAAACAGCTGCGCAAATAGAACAGCCGAAATATTTAAAAAGCAATTAGCTACAATTTGTGAAGAAATTAAGCAAGATTTTAAATCCATTTTCGAAGCGGAAATAGCTGTACTGAAAACAGAAATTTCAGAGTTGAAAAAAAGTCAAACTTTTATTTCAACTCAATATGATGAAATCTTGGAAATAAATCGAAATCAAAGTGATGAGTTGAAAATTTTAATGAACAGTTATGAAGATTTGAAATTTAACCATAACAAACTGAAGGCAATAAATGAAAAGCAAAATGAAGATATGAAAATACTGAGGGAAAAAGCAGACGTTTTAGACAAGAAAACCAATGATGAAGCCGTCAAGCTAGATGGGATTGATCAATATAGCCGTAGACAAAACCTTGAATTTCAAGGCATTCCTTTAACTGAAAATGAAGATGCTATTGAGTTAGTTACAAAAATCAGCAATTTGGTTGGTGTAGACGTAAAGAAATCGGACATATCAACAGCGCACAGACTTCCGCCGAAGCGACACGCGAAGGTTGCAGATCCGCCTGCTATTATTGCACGGTTCATTAATAGGAACTTGCGCAACGAGATTTATGGCAAACGCATTGCTGCAAAGCATCTAAAAGAAACGGATTATCCTATTTCTGGTATGAAGAAATTGTTCATTAACGAAAACCTTACGCAAGAGAGAAAAAGATTGCTGTGGCTGACTAAGCAAACAGCAAAAAATTTGAACTACACATACATCTGGACAATGAATGGCAAAATTTATGTTCGAAAAAATGAAGATTCTTCGTCGTTCATTATTCATAATGAAAATGATTTAAGTAAGTTGTGAAGTAATGTCTGTTACTTTTTATATGAGATAACCTACGAAAAAGCGTATTCGATGGTAATGACCCACAACAAAATTACCCATGGGGTAATCCAGACAAACCTTTGTGTCTAACTTTCAATGAAATTGATGATTTAACGAAACACTTTAAATCAAATTGCAATGGGTTAATTGGCTTAACCATTTGTCACCTAAACATGATAAGTTTAGTCAAAAATATTGAAAAACTAGAAGATTTTTTAGAGAATTTTGCTCCAAAACCTGACATTATTTGTATAAGTGAAACCAGAACTAATGCCAGTAACGTCGAACTTGTCTCCTTACCCGGGTATAATTTTTTTTGTAATCATTCCAATACCAAAGCAGGTGGTGCTGGTGTTTACGTTGTCGAATCATTAAAAAGCTGCGAACTTCATACATTGAATTTAAAAATTGATGGTTGTGAGGACGTGTGGACGGAGGTCACTATCAGTGATAAGAATAAAATAGTTGTTGGGTCTGTCTACAGACATCCTAAATCAAATTTGAAACTATTTTTTAGCAAATTTCAAAACAATATTATTAGTTTAAAAACTTACAACAAGTTTGTGGTGCTTGGAGATTTCAACATTGACTACAATTGCCATGACACATCAATTGACGTTAAACTCTACGTAAATGGCATCTCTAGTCTTGGTTGTGAGCAATTGGTTACATGCCCTACCAGAGTGTCCTTTTCTAGAAAATCGATTCTAGATCACATTTATATAGATTGTTCTATGTTTAATGAAATATTCACAACCGCAGTTATTGAATGCGATATATCTGATCATTATCCAATTTTCGTCGGACTAAATCTTCCATTAAAAAGAAAAAACACTAGGAGGCCCTTGATAAGGAAAATATTACCCGAAAAAATTGAAAATTTTCTTAACGAACTGGACTGAACTCTAAAAAAAAACGTCCCAACGAACATTTCTGATCTGACCACTTGCATGACAAAAGTAACGAATAATCTTTTTCCTAAAACTCGCCAATCTAGAAATCAATACAAGTCCGCTAAAAAACCGTGGATAACCAAAGGTATCCTAACTTCGATAAAGCAACAAAATAGGCTTTATAAGAAATTTAAAAAATCTTTGGATGTAAAAGATTTTAAACGTTATAAGTCTTTTCGAAATAAACTGACTCATGTAAAAGAGTCCAGTAAAGCAATCTATTTTCAAAAATTGGTTAAAAATAGTAGAGATTCCTCTACAACATGGAAAGTGGTCAACAAAATAATTCGTAAAAACTCGCTAAAATCTAACTCTTTACCGACTCAAATAAGTGTTAAAGGAAATATGATAAGTAAACCGAGTGAAATTTGTCGTGAATTAAACAATTACTTCTGCAGCATTGGCCATGATATGGCAAATAGCATTGTCGGTGGGGCAAATCAATCGCTTACTGATACTTTCTGTGGACATAGAGTTCAAAATTTCATCTTTTTAAACCCTACTGACGATTACGAAGTTATAAGCATTATAAACAAATTTAAGCCAAACAAGGCATCAGGAATTGATGATATTCCTACAAAATTGATCAAAGCAGCCAACCATATTTTAAGTCCTTATCTAACCATTATCTTCAATTTGGGTTTAGAAAAAGGGCATTATTACGATGAACTTAAAATTGCCCGCGTTACTCCTTTGTTCAAGGGAGGTATAAAAAGCGAAGTAAAAAACTATCGCCCGATATCTATCCTAACTGCATTTAATAAAGTTTTTGAAACAATAATAAAAAACCGACTTGTACATTTTTGGAATAGATTTGAGGTCTTTTCGCCAACACAATTCGGTTTTCGGGAAAACTACTCCACTACTTTAGCTATAACACATCTACGAGAATATATATTAACAGAATTAGACAACAACATGAATATTTGCGCTTTATTTATTGATTTGGCAAAAGCGTTTGACACAGTAAATCACGAAATTCTTTTGTATAAGCTCACTCAATACGGTATTCGAGGTTTTGCTAATGATTTGATTAGGTCTTATCTTACTAATCGTAAGCAAGTTGTTTGCGGTGACGGTTTCTCATCCTCCTATCTAGATATCAATATTGGAGTCCCGCAAGGGAGTGTTTTGGGACCTTTACTGTTTTTGATTTACATAAATGATATATCTTTATGTTCAAATCTAAAAGCAACCTTGTATGCGGATGACAGTGTTTTCACACTATCTCACAAAAATGCAAATACTTTGCAAACCAAATTAAATGCAGAATTACCGAAACTTAATCATTGGCTTAAACTCAACCGACTATCGCTAAATTTAAGGAAAACCAAATATCTATATTTTAGTAAAAGTAATAAGAATATCGCTATTCAAATAGACGGCTCTGATATATTGCAGACAAAATGTATTAAATATCTTGGAGTTCATTTGGATGATAAACTTAAATGGCACAAGCATGTTGAACACGTGGAAGCAAAGCTCTCAGCCGCCACCAGTGCCTTTTCAAAACTCTGCAAATATCTTCCCAGTAACACACTTACACCAGTTTATTACAGCTTAGTTTACTCACATTTACAATATGCAATTATATGCTGGGGAAACACCTCAAAAACGGTACTCAATAGACTACAGATTAAACAAAATCGTATTATTAAAATTTTAAGTAAAAAATTTGGTAAAAAAGTTCGGTTACAACCTCTTTTTCAAAAATTAAACTTTTTGAGGCTTAATAAAATTTTTAAATTCGAAATAGCTAAATTTATGGTTAAGTTTCACTCTAACAAGTTGCCCCGATTTTGTGAGGAATACCTAAAAAGTTTTGTAAAGGTGTCCTCCGTCCACACCCATTACACTAGAAGTTCTTTTTCAAATGAGTATTATGTACCTAGAACCTTTTATCACAAAACTGATCAATCCCTTAGAGTTATTGGAGCTAAAATCTGGAACGATCTACCTAAATGTTTAAGAAATAAATTAATAACAACTTCCATTAACCACTCAAGTAAATTGCTCAAACAACATTTTCTTGGTACTCATTTTAATCAATGACTCGCTTAGCCTGATCTGTTTTTTTTTTTTTTTACTTATCAAATCCTTCCTAAGAAATATTTCATTTCAAATTTTATTGTGTTGTGTAAACATTTTTGTATTTGGTAACAGTTACTTAATATTAAAATAAACTTTTCATTCTTGTTACTTTTTTCTTCTTAAATCGTCAAAAATAAAACTTTTATTTCACATCCTCGTTGTTTGTTTTTGTTGCTATTATAACATTTGGTTGAATCGTCTATTTACATTGTGTTACAATCACCTGATTTTCTAGTCTCTTTTTTAAATTCTTGTTACTTTTATATATTCTTCATTTTTTGATTCTCCATCAGTGCTGTTATAAATATTATTTTTTGTTTTTTCCTAGTTGTTATATATGTTTATTTTCCTTGCTTGCATTTAAAAAAAAATACTTCTAATTTATTATTTTTTTTTTATATTACTATTGTTATTCTGATGTGTCATTATACGTTTATTTTAATGTGTAATTGTTTTGTTTTTGTTGCTTATAGTACTAATTTCTTTTACTATGAGGTGAAGCAGACTCGGCGACCGAGTGGCCATCAGGCTACTAATAATGGTCTTTCGCTTCACCTCGTCGCTTTTTTTGTTAGTGTATTTTCATTCCGTTGATTAATTGCCAATTTTGGACGTGATAAAAATAAATACTACTACTACTACTACTACTATCAGAAGTCAAAATTAGGCCTTAAAGTTTAAAAATGGGCTAAAGACGTAGCGAAAAAACCTGACGTGATAGAGCAAATCTGAGCTCAGAATTGGATTCAGCAGCCCAAAATTAGCCTAAATCGATTATCAAAGTTCATGCCACAAAGAAAAAATTTTTTTTTGTTGACCAGTGTAATAGAACAGTAAAAAAGTGTAGAGAAAAAAAGGTTTTCACGTTATTTTAACTTTTATACTAATTGTGTTTTTAGTTTGTAAACCCGGTGCTACGACAATTGATTGAACGACAGTTGATCGAACGACAGTTGATCGAACGACAGTTGATCGAAACGACTCTTGATTGAAATGAAACTTGATCAAAACGATATTTGACCAAAACGACACTTTATCGAAACGACATTTGATCGAAACGGCACTTGATCCAAAAGACAGTTAATTGATAAAAAAAAGATTTATTTTTGTATGTTTCTGCAATTAAACAATCTCTTTGTTACTGTAAATTAGATTCATAAAAAGCAGAGGCCAACAGTAAGAAGACAATTTCTTTTCATTTTTTATAATTTTTTGCCAATGTCAAGGGTAATCGAATTCTTGTGTCGTCATTTTTGGGGCCCCTAATTTGGATTTTGCTCCAGGCCCCTAATTTTGAATATCCACCACTGTTTGAAAGGTATTACGGCAAGCAGAGCTTGCACAGAAGAGGGCAGAGGAGGCCATATGTTTCGGGGCAGTACTTTGGTGGCGACAAATTATGTAATTACATATTACGTTAGAATCGTAAAAACTGCGTATTTAGAAAAAAGTTGAAATATTTTAAAACATGGATTGTAAAAATGGGGGCGGGAATTGTTTAACTTGACTTGAATAACATTAGGCTACAACTTAAATTTTATAATTTAAGAAAATATTTGTTAAAAAAAAGTTTATTGTTTAAATAATATAGCCTAAGGCAGGGCTTCTTAAACTTTTTTGTTCTGCGACCCCGTTTTAAAAAATAAAATTTTGTGTGACCCCAATTAGTGGTGGATATTTAAAATTAGGGGCCCGAGGCAAGAATTCTCAAAAATTGGTGTTCTCTAAAAACAAAAGAGGGTTTTGATCTCGCACTTTGCAATTTTTCTCCGAAAATCATAATGATCTCTAAAAAAAAAAGGTTTTCACTTTGAATCGATCTCCTTTTTCCGTATTTTTCTCCTAAAATCATGCCGTTCTCTAAAAAAAAAAAAAGTCATCACTTCGAATCGATCTCCTTTTTCCGTATTTTCCTCCCAAAATCATGGTGATCTCTAAAAAAAAAGTCTTCACTCGGAATCGAACTGCGATTTATCTATTTTCGTCGCCAACTTCAGGTGTTCTCTAAAAAAAAAAGGTCAGCACTCAGAATCAAGCTCCAATTTGTCAATTTTTGTCCCCAAATTCTCTGATTTTCCGATTACATGTGCAATAACCATAATTTTTTCCAAAAGTTCCACGGCACTACTGGGATTTTCAAAGTTTTGCGGCACAAAGCACAAAATGCCAATTTGTTTCGCGACCACAAAATTATTTTAGGCGACCCCATTTGGGGTCGCGAACCATAGTTTAAGAAGCCCTGGTCTAAGAGGTCGCCTTGTAGCTTGGTGGGCTATTATACATCTTATGCCATGAGGTTATCATGTTTTGCATAGATATTATTGTTAAGTTTACAGTTTGTATTAATATCCATATCCATATAAAAAAGTAGCCTATTTGTGTAAACATAAGCACCCAAGCCAAGTAAAAATAGCATATTAAAGCAAAGTTGGAACAATATTACATTATTCAACGTTATGTCAAATTTAAACGAACTGATTTTTGTTTAACAAAGGTAAACTCGACACTGAGATGAGACGAGACACATTGTAAATTTTGAGTATTTTTAAGGGTGGAAATTAACAACCGTATGGATGGAAATTTTAAAAAGCATGGTTTTTACCACCTTTTGCCTGTTATTTTGTAGAAAAAGATGGTAATTTCCATGCAGCAAGGATGTGATTATATACTTGAGATGGTTGTTTTCATCATTCGTGTTGGCATCGAACAAGCAAACACCCTTGAGGGTGGTAATTAACATAGTCAATTTTTTTTCAATGTTCACTTGTCTATTTCTAGACTTTTTATCGTAGGCTGATTCAACCAATTAGCATTTTATTGCCAGAGACTTTTCGGTAACGTTTTAAGTTTAAAATTAAATTTAGAGAAGTTGTTTTATATCAAATTAAAATTTTTGCAAGTAATTGTAAATTAATTTAAAACAACATTTTACTTGCAAAAATTATGGTATTTACGTGGCAAAGTGTAAATTTTGCAAAATGCAATACGGAGAACAAACAAAAAATAAATTTCTACCCGACGAAATAACCACCGCTCATTTTGCAACAAATTTAACGTTAAAAAAGGCAATGACTGAGCTGTCCTCCTTGATTATTTTTATAAATTTCATTTCGAGGTTCTTAATGCTACTTGATATCACAGAACAGTGTTTTTTTAAGGCGATTTGAGGAACCAAAACGGTCTCTCAAAATTGTCCGGCGGCCGCTGAAAATCTGCTTCTACAATAGTGTAAACCAGGGCTCTTCAAACTGGGGGTCGCGAGATTTTAAATTTTGGATTTTTAGAGATTACGATGATTTTGGAAGAAAAGTAGGGAAATACAAGATTAATTCGAAGCGAAGACCTTTTTTTTTTTTTTGGAGAACACCTTGATTTTGGGGCGAAAATAGCGGAATCAGAGATCGATTCTAGATGAAGACCTTTTTTTTTTTTTGGAGAACACCTTAATTTTGGGGGAAAAATAATGGAATCAGAGATCGATTCTAGGTGAAGACCTTTTTTTAGGGGTCGCAAAAAAATTTGGCCGTGGAAAATGGGTCTCGATGAAAAAAGTTTGAAGAACACTGGTGTAAACAAAGCTAAGTACGCTCAGGAACAATAGGAAAAAATATTAAAAAACTTAACTTCCAAAGCTTTGTTCAATGTTATAAATCCCAACGTGCCACTAGTCTGCTAGGTTACGGCAAAATTAAACGGAATTGTCACAATTGACTTTTGAAATCATCACAAACGACTTTTGTAAAAGTCAATTGTTACGATTTCACTTCAGTCGTTTTCACTTAATCACTAGTAAAAGTGATTACCGTATATACTCGTGTATAAGTCGAGTTTCTGGGACACGATTTTAAGGTAAAATTTTAGGGGTCGACTTATACACGAGTAATGTTTTTGGACATGTTGCTGCTGACTCGAGTTGAATGTGGTATGAAAAGAAAACTCCATTATTACTTATTACATCATTATTACCGGTATACATGCAATATACAAACATGTTAAATGTTAAATTAAATGTAAATAGACGTCTGTGCATTGACAATGCAGGAATTGTTTCGTAAACGTTCATTCAGGCATTGCACGCGCTTTTCACGCGCAGAGGCACGCGCCTGATCAGGCATTGCTTTTTTCTTTGTTTACCAGCCACGGAGGAGCAAACACGTGATTGCTTATCGCACGTGTTTAAATGTTTGATCAGTTACCCAATTTGCGCTTCAAGTTACCGGTAATTATTCCAGAATATTCTCGAATTGCGGAGTCGACTTATACACGGGTAATACCTTTAATGATGCAATTTCTTGTCTTAAAATGCGTATCGACTTATACACGAGGTCGACTTATACACGAGTATATACGGTATGTTAGGTAGCGGCTAGACTACTTCGCTTTAGTTCATTAATAAACTCTTTTCGGAAGCTGTTAGAGAAAAGTATACCGGTAAAACATTTATTAATTTAGTCAGTGTTTGGAGAATTTAATTAATTTTAGAGAGTTTAGTAAATTTTTTAAAGAGTTATTGGAGACGGGGCCTTGGGGTTTTGTTGGTAGTCTACAGTACAGAATGCTAAAATTAATATGAATAAAGTTTTTCTGTCTTATAATTGTAATTGAGTCTTAAACCCATTTATTTGTTTACTATCGTTTAAAGCAGTGTTTCTCAATATGGGCCCTCTTTCTCTTTCTCTCTTTTTCTCTCAGTGTTTCTCAATGTTTCTCAATATGAGAAATTTTGAAATGGGCCTAAAGTTTTCATTGGGCCTATATTAGATCCCAAGAAAAATGCATGGCTGAAATTTACAGTTTATCTGCTAATGTAAATTTATGAAATCATGACCTTAATGTTCAAGTGAGTACAAACCAATTATACAATATAATTAGTTTTTTTGCAAATGTGTTTTTATAAATACAAATTTTAATATTCCTTATGTTATTAGGCTAAAGTGTCTTAATTCTTAATAGCTCAGCGATTTAAGGTTGTGGTATAGTTTTATTATTAAAAGATTGTTTGATTATTGATTATAACATTATAAAACAATGGGTTTAATTGTTTAATTTGTCAAAACATTTATTTTAGGTTTATTAGGATAATATCTAACGTTTCTTTTACCCCTCTGACTTTCCATAATGGCATCTTCAAGTTTGAAAAAAAGGAAGACTTTTCGCAATTACCAGCAAGATTTTTTATTACTAGGCTTTTATCCATCAACTGCTGATTCTGAGAAGCCTGAATGTGTATACTGTGGTTTATTAATGACAAATGATTATACAAAAAAGTCAAAATTATTAGCTCATCAACTGGTGAAGCATCCTAGTTCTGTAGGGAAAGAGCTCAGCTATTTCGAAAAAAAAGTGGAGTTACAGCAGAAGCACACTCCAAAACCTTTAGATTTCCTTTGAAAAAAGCAAGAGATAATAATAGAAAGACACTTACAGTAAAGTTAGCTATGTTGTAAGTGAAATGATTGCTAAAATGGGAAAGCCTCACATGATTGCAGAACGTCTAGTGAAGCCAGCAATGTTGATTTGTGATAAAGAATTGCGAGGAGAACAAGCTGCTAGTATTTTAGAGAAAATCCCCTTGTCCAATGACACAATAAAAAGAAAGCAAGATGAAATGGCAGAAAATCTTGAGAAACAGCTAGTGGAAAAATCAAAAGTTGCAACGTTTTCATTGCAAATTGATGAAACTACAATAAATAACTCTGTTTTATTACTTGCCATATGTTCGATACATTGATGCAAGGGTAATCCATGAAGAAATGTTATTCATAAACATGCTGATTGACACACGAAATGAAACTATTTATGCAGCTGTTTACGACTTCCTACATAATAATGGGATTCCTCTGTCAAATCTATTGCAGATTGCCACAGTGCTATGACCGGAAAGCAGAATGGTTTTGTGGCAAAATTAAAAGAAAGTGTTCCCCATATTATGACAATTCATTGTATTATTCATCAGCAACATCTTGCTGATAAATCTCTCAATAATGACATGGAAGAGGCATTGAAAGTTGCAATTTCAGCAATAAATTTTGTCAAAGCCAATGCTTTTGCATAACCACTTGTTTCAGAAACTATATGAGGGTGAGGACCACCAGACACTTCTCTTACACACTGAGGTTAGGTGGTTTTCTAAAGGAAATTTCCTTGTTCATCTTGCAGAACTGTGAGACATGGTTCTTATCTTTGTTCATCACATGGAAACTAACGCTCAAAGCAAGAAACAAAAATGTAAAGCTGAGACTTTGTTTTCAGCATTAAATAACAGTAATACAAAGGCAAGAATTTTTTACTTGGTTGACTTATTTAAGCATGTTTAACTAACTAAACAAAACACTACAAAGGCGAAACACTAATTTAGTAGATTGGGCTGAGAAAGTGCGCTCTTTTTTGAACAAATTAACTCTCTGAAAGATGCATCCACAAAAGAATGAATTTGCCTTTTTTTGTAACTTGGCTAAAACTGCTCCAAGCCTAGAAGTAATCGCAAGCTGTACTAACCACCTGCAAAACTTAAGAGAAGATATAAAGATATAATCGAAATGAGTCCACCAGGTTGGATTATAGATATGGCACACTTTGAGGTCTTAAGTGAGGAAGACATTGATTCCATTATTGCTGGTGAACTTCTTGAACTAAAAGAGAACAAGGCATTAATGGCAAATATTGAAAGGAATGGATTAATCGGATGGCTGAGCGTAGAACCATTCTATCCATTGTTATTTGAAAAAGTAGTTCTATTCTTACTTGGCTTTCCTACTACTCGGTTAGTTGAAGCAAGATTTTCTGCAGTGAATGATTTACTGTTGGAGAGTTTTTGAAATTTTTTGTTCCGCTGGTAAAAAGTTTTTGAATTTTTTGTTACTTCCACAAATTTAGTTTTTTGAAATTTTGTAGGAGTTGATTTAAATTTTTGTAGAACTTAATTCGGTAACTCAGTACGTTTTTTTAATCTTGTAACCTTTCGATGCCTGCAAGGCTCACCGAATAACACAATCTTGCTGCCTACCAAAAGATAAAATTCGTAAATTTTCTTACTGGACCTGCCCTAGGAACCAGTAACAGCAAAAATATAGTCTAGCTCAGGGGTTCTTAACCTTTTTTGTCTCGTTTACCCCCTGCCAAATGAAAAAAGCATAATTTACCCCCATCTTCTTGGAACTATCTTGTGAAGAAAAGTAAAACATCCTTTTTTTTTTGTTTACCAGAGCCCATATCAAAAAAGTTTTTTTAGTTGTGAAAGACACAATCGTTCTTGACGGGGTCCTGTGAAAAATAATGTCAACTCAAATGTCCCGGATAACTATGATAAAGCACACAAGAATGTAAGAATTTTCTTTTAATACTAACTGACACACAATTTCAACAGTCAATCAGTGAGACTTTTGTGCTTGTTTTCCACGAACAATTTCTGAGATTCTTGGAGCAGTTGTTGAAAGAGCCACTCGCATGTTGTCTTTGGGAATTAAGCGAGATCGATGTTTTGTTTTAATAGTGAACAGTGAAGAGAACCCTGCTTCACACAGATAAGTAGTTATAAAAGGTACAACAACTTCCAACGCATGCTTAGTCAGCATAGGAAACTCTTCGACTAATCCACACCAAAACTTGGAAAAATCACTATTGCACAAAATAAATTTGGAGTGAAGCGTCGTCGAACATTGAAGATCAATCAGCTCGTCCTTACAAGGATCATCGTCAGCAATACTTTCTAACTTCGCTTCAAAAGAATGAGTTATCCAAAGAGCAGTACTGTTAGAAATTGCACCTTCAAAGTACGTAACTGCCAAAGTTGTGTTTTAAGGCGGCGAGGTGCTGGCATATCTCGACTTCGAGGTCAGAAATCTCGTTGCGATTTCTATTGACTTTCCAATCATTAAATGTTGGAAAATTTGCGTAAATTCCTTTTTGAACTCTTCTACTCCACAGATCTAATTTTTTCTGAAAGCCTTGAATTTTATCACGTGCATCTACAATGGTAATACTTTTTTCTTGCATCTGCATATTGAGCTGATTCAAACTTGAAAATATGTTTGTCCAGTACGCCAATGCTCCAATAAATTTGTTGTCGTCAAAGTGCTTACTCAACGGGGATTTGCGTTCTCGAAGAAAAGTTTCGATTTCACCACATAGTTCGAAAACTCGAGACAAAACAAGACCCCTAGAGAGCCACCGAACGTCGGTGTGATAAAGGAGAACAGTGTGTTCTGAACCCATCTGATCACAAAGCACTTTTGAAAAGTCGATGATTAAGAGCACGAGCCCTGATAAAATTCACACATTCAATCACATGCTTCAATACAGCTTTCAAGTATTTTGAAAGGGTTTTACTTGCCAATGCATGTCGATGAAGAGCACAATGAATAGATATGATGTGCGGTGCGCGTTTTTTCACCAAAGTTGTAAAGCCCGACTTAGCACCGAGCATAGAAGGGGCACCGTCTGTGCAAATTGAACCCACTTGATTCCAGGATATATTATTTTGTTGAAAGAAATGATCCATTTTTTCTAGGACATTAACCGCTTTGGTAATTGTCTCTAAACTTTCGCACATCAAGAACTCCTCTTTCAACTCGCCAGCATGTACATATCGACAGTACACGAACAAATATGCACAGTTCGACACATCAGTCGACTCATCTAGCTAAATACTAATTTTTGCCTTACTAGCTAGAATTTCGTCTGCTACCTGATTTAAAATATCCTGTGACATGTCACTTATGCGACAGCGTACTGTATCATTTGACAAAGCAATTTTCTCAAGTTTTCTTTTTTGTTCTACTCCACAAACAAGTTCAACCATGTCCATAGCGCACGGTTTGATAAGTCGTTCACCAATTGTATGTGGCTTCTTTTCCTTTGCTATTCTGTAAGCAACACGATATAATGCTTCCAATCCTGCTTTGTCTTCGGAACAGAATCCTAATTTAGGTAGTGTTCCTGCAGCACGAAATCGAGCACGTTTGGCCAGCGAAGACTTATGGTCGTCATGTACATGATTGGAATGGCATGAAGTAAAATGAGCTTTTAAAATTGACGGCTTCATAGAACCATTACCAAGCACTTTGGAGCAAAAGATACACTGTGGTTTTTGAACATCATCTGTCGCAATGAAGTCGAACCCAAAGTCAACATATGATTATAAATATGTTCGTTTCTTCGACATAATAACTGCAGATTGTTTAAGTTTAACCTGTATTTACTTACACTGCTGAAATGAAAATGTTAGTACACTTGCGTAGTGAAAAATTGAAGTTATATATTTTAATTATAATCCAGTGCAAAACTGTCACTTTTTTAATACGGAAAATTGAAGTTTGCTTTAGTTTATAATTCAGTAAATTTACCCCTTCAGTAGGTAAAATTTACCCCCAGGGGTAAATTTACCCCCGGTTAAGAACCCCTGGTCTAGCTAAATCACAGCTCAGACTACCACAATATCTTCTTTATTAAAAATATGCCTCAATCTACTTAGGAGCCAAAATAGTATACAATCAACAGCAGCTCACTAGCTTAATTCTTCAATAATCACGCAGACAACCAAAGACTTGCGTTCAAAAACTATGAATTTACACAGCTAACAATTTTCCAATACTAAGTTACCACAACGAATCATAATCATGCTTCCGAGCGAGCCTTGTTTATATCACTCGGTCGTGAGTATCTCGAACGTTCTGAAATTTACTCAAATCATAAACAATCACTATTACGTCATAGTCAAAACAGGTCAAGTGGATAGTTCTGGATCTTTCTCCAGGACTCAAGAAACTAAGCAGTGTTGCCATTTTTTTATAACTAAATGTAAAATATTTAAATTGCTTATAAAACCGTTATTTCTTAGGCTATTTGAGCCGGACCAAAGCGAAATCAAAGAGATTTTTTATGAGATTGTGAATATACATAGTGTAGGCGATTTTTAGGAACGGAACAACTGTGAAAAAAAAGGTCATCAATTGCAAATTGAAAAGAGAGGAGATTTACGCTTGAGGTTGAACCAAGGTTTAGCAGTGCAACTTGACAAGCTGATAAATAGACACAAGGATTAGTTTGGTCATTGACAATTTTACTGTGCTGTTTATATTAATAAAAAAAAACATTTTATGATACTCGAAATTTTTATTAAATGTTTTGTGGGCCTAATATTTCTTTTGACACTGAAAATGGGCCTCTAGAGAAGAACGGTTGAGAACCACTGGTTTAAAGTGCACACACTGAGAGGAAACTAGAGCGGCTTTCTTGATCTTTTCAATCAACCCTTTTGATCTTAGCGGGAGTTTGCGGTATTTGATTTCACTACAGTTTTTACAGTGTTCGTTTTTTCATCTTCATTACGTGATTGATGATGACGTCAGCTGTTGTCCCGCTTGCCTTGCAGTTTTATTGTGGCTTCACTTTACGTCTTCGAGTCTGGACCCGATTAGTATAAATAAAGTTTTTTAATTTTTTTTAATTTTTAAAAAAACTTTTTTGATTTTTTACATTTTTTAACTGATGATGATCTTTATAAGTTGAAATCGATGTTTTGTTATGAATTAGTTAAGTTTTAATTTTTAATTTCAGTATTAAATATTTGGCCCATTGAACTTAAACTGATTTTATTAATGAGTTTATGTATCGCAATTTGACCAGTTAAATAAGTCATCAATTTGACTTTGCTGAAAAGGGTAATAGATTTCTATTAAAAGACTTTTGACGTTGTTGAATGTAAATTCTGTTTTAGAAATTGCTTCAGCTTTGTGCCTTGTACCACTTCTATTTAATAGCAAGTCGGACATGTTCATCCCATATTCTGACCGGGTATGTTAATGTTTATCAATGTAACTTTCATTGATATTACGTATCTATAATTACTCGAATAATTTGCAGAACGAAACTTCCGTGACAACACCGTATCCATGTGTTGTGGCTACCGACCATGTCATATCAATTTTTGTTTAAAGGTGTTGGTTGTGCAATTGCACAACCTTTAAAGATGCTTTAATAATGATAATAACTTCATACTGGATTTTCGATATCAAATTTCCAAAAGCACTCACATGTTCTCTTTAGTTTTTGAGTCACCTTTTAAATATTTCTAAAAAAAATCACAAACATGAGTGTTCAAAAAATGATTAACGCTTTACTTTAGGAATGGCCGTGAAAATTTTGTTTTTTGTTGTGTTTTCTAAATGGTGTTTGATGTTCGTTTAATCGCCCTGTTGCTATGCAAATAAACTTTTCGACCATTTCAAGTTTGTTGAATTTAGAGATGGTATATACCATGGTACAATCGGATGGAAAGGTAAAAATCATTAAAGGATGAAAAAAACCACCTTCAAAATTTCCATCCCTGGGGTTGTCTATTTCCATCGTAAAATGGAAAATCCCATCCTCGAATGAACCACCCCAAATGTAAGCAAATTCCACCCCTAGGGCTGTTTTCAAATTTACAGTGCACGAGACAATACATAAGTTGCTTTAGTTTAAGCCTAAGTTATGAAGTCAATGTCGGAAGTCGGAGTCGCATGTTTTTGGGTTAAGTCAGAATCGAAGTAGTTTTTTTTAAATATGCCTTTGAATAACATTTTTTTTGTCTTCAACTGGTATTGCCAACTAGTTCCCGGAAGGCAGCGCTAAATTTAACGTTGAACTCAAAGTGAAGACAAAAAAAGTCACCACATTTTAATAAATAGGTGTTTCGCAAAATTATTAGTCTGAATAAATCGTAAAAGTTAAGGGCCCGTATTTTTTTCATTTTTCATTTATTTCGTTTTGTAGCTTGTAAAATTTTTGGGAAAAGGCCCGTGGCTAATAAAAGGTTGAGAACCACTGCTTTAAAACTTTATTTAATACATCTACAGGATTTTTTGCTATTTTCTTTCAGAGATGTTGTAAATGCATCAAGGTCTTTATAGAAAAACATTTGCAAATGGTATTTCAAAATTCTTAAAGCCTTTTTAAATCACATCAATCTTTCTCAGCACCGGAGTTCAGAAGAAATGAAATGCAAAGAAATCAAATTTTAAAATATTTTGAAACAGATTCTGACTGCTAACTCTTGAATCAGCAGTATCTAAAGTGTTTCAGTGTTTCTAAAAGTGAGCCAAAAACCAGACAAAACTTGATTGAAAAATCCCAGCTCTTAACTTGATCAAAAAACTTCATGAAAGCAAGAAATGTTTCTTTAACTATTTTTTTCGCTGCATTAGATACTGCATGACGGACAACTAAGGAATTTTGGTCTTGATAAGGAAACGTCCGTGGTAGAATCGCACAAGACATTAAATTATTTGCTTTCTATTACAGTTGATCTTTAAAAATCCGGCAACCAAAAAAAATTCGATTTTTTATTTTCCGGCACGGATTTTGTGAGCATATTTTTATATTTTCCGCGTTGGTGTGCATGCGCACCACTGTTTTCATGAGCTGCCGCTTATATTTAGATGGTGATGTATGCCTAAACGTCATGTTGGTTCATTCTTCCACGTGCTAACAAGTAATCCTGCTGATTTTGATCTGCTGATCTGCTGATATTTGATCATTTTGCTGTGCAGGTGTTAATTTTCTATATGGGGTTCTTCATAGAAAATTATAACCCTCAAAAATCCGGCAGTCCTCAGGTCCCGAGATTGCCGGTTTTTTGAAGGTCAACTGTACCTGCGCGTAAAGTTTTTTCAGTACGTTTTTGCCAGCAGAATCATATATAAGGGTAATCACATGGAATATTAAAGCACAGATAGTGATGGCCTTACAAAAAGGGGGGCCTGGTGCAAGAAACGTAAGGGGGGATCACTATTTAGTGTAATAAAAAAAGGTTGCTGAAGCCATTTTTAATATATGAAAGCAAAATAATCTCTAAAAAAAAAAGGTTTTCAATTTAGGGGGGCCACCATTGCGTAATCCAGAGTGATCACAAAAAAGGTCTTCAATTTAAGGGGGCCCTTATTGGGTGATCCAAAGCATGAAGAGGCACTTTATACTGCCCCAAGACATTGTGACCTCAAAAAAAACGTCAGCAGCCCAGGAAGCCGTTTTTTTTCAAAATTTTTTTCTTTTTTTTTGACATGCCATCAACGTCCTGGTGCTACTATAAAGAAGTAGAGGAATTTCTTGTGGGGCCACTTTTTCATGTGTTTTTGGGGGTCTCGGTGCGGCCGCACCGTTCACACCCTATTAAAGCCATCACTGAGCACAGATCTATTTATATTGTTGACATAATGGCATTAGATATAATTTAATCATTAAAACAACAGAAGTGGATGTCTTGAGACATTTCTCTAGACACGTTTTTCAAAGTCTCGGTCTCGGACCTCTGCGCCTCGAGTCCAACTCGATACATTACTGCGATGTGGCCAAAGCTCACAAGTGTTGTAAATTATTTCATAATTTTTTGGTAAAAATAGTTTATTTGTCATGGCTCTGTTTAAATTCGTCATTAGCCACAATAGAAATGAACCAATGGAATCGTTATTACAAGCCTGGACACTGTGTAAGGTACTCGACAAATTATAGGTCTATTTTTATCAACATATATATGTCTTCATTTCATATTTTAAATAATAAAATTGGTTATTTCGAAATGCGGTTATAACACAATGTTTTTAATTGTAGTCAATACTGTTTTAAAACAATATAATAATTTACATGTTTTCGCATTATAATTGAGGCAATTGACGCGATAGCGGTTCAAAGTCTACTTGCGTATTTCTGTTGTGTCCTTGTGGAACTTTCCGGCACTGTCCTTGTGTACTTTCCGGCACTCTATTTTGCTTTAAATTTCACTCTTACCACAAAATAAAAATAAAAAAAAAGAATAATAATAAATTTGTTTAACAGGACAGCAATATCTTGGTACCTCCGAAAGCAAGTCCGATGAATTGTTCGCAGTACGTGGTCATGATATAGAATTCCACTGTTATTCAATAAGAGTTCCACTTTTATTTGGCAAAGTTCAGCTGGCTTAATGGCTAAAAAACTTGGCAAGAGGTCTGCTGGAGTGGGACCCAGGCATTTTAGACTTCATTCAAGATGCTATTCACGAGGCGAGCATGTGCGTTGCAAAGTATACTAAGCTATCAAGTAGACCGAAGATAGGGCAACAGGGTGACGCGGAAAGATATTTTTTGCGCAATACAAGGTGGTGACACAACGTGAACATTTGTCCAGTTTTGCCTCAAGATATATAGGGATTAGACAGAATGGTAAAAGTTTATTGTGTTGTAAGCTTTTCCCTTAGGTTTGCTTCTCGTTTTTAAAATGAAAGGCTGCCATCACCTACTTTGAGTGGCTGAGTTTCATCCTTCAAGTCTGGAGAAAGGGTGAAAATGCGATCATCTTGATTTAAAATCCCCCTAAATTCTTCCAGTTTCAAAAAAAGTGCAACAATGCCAGATAGTCTGCATAGGCAAATTTTTTAAAGATTGTGGAACCTGAAGAGTATGTTTAGAAGTTAAAAAGAAAGTGAGCCAAGACAGATATTTAAGGAACGCCTTTTCTCAGACATGGGAGCTGCTTTGCTTGTTACCAGTAGTAAGAGTAAAATTTTTGTTTTGGGCAAGTTACGAAATCATTTTAACCGAGTGCTTATTTGGAAGAAGTCTCAGCAGCTTTCAAATAGGGAAAAATGCCAGGCTGTGATCAGTTGAACCAGGCCGAAATTTATCGATTCCGGTAGTTGTAAAGATTTTAATGTTTTAAGAGCAGTATAAGATAAATCATAGTTCTGTATAGCACATTAAGCAGTTTTTAATTAAAGTTTGCCTTTTTGTTGTTTTTTTTTTTTTTTTTTTTTGTTAACCTGCTTCTAAGTAAAATGAAAATTTTCATCCGTGCTATTACTTTTTTCCTTGGTCCGATAGAAATTTAAATGTCTCAATTGCAACTATTTACTGCATAAAAACTACAAAACGAAGATTCTTTCTTGCGAAGAAAATCAAGACGGCTTTTCGATGTTTTGTTGTAAATTTTCTCTTCAATTATTGTTCGATCAAGTGTCGTTCGATCAACTGTCGGGTCACGGTGCCCAACACTTAGTGGCAGAATGGGCCAATGCCAAGGAAGCCGAGCAAAATATTTGGAAGCTAAACCGCAATTCGATCCAGTCAGTATTCTGCGTCTTGTTAGTTTTTTTGCGTATTCATTTATTTATTTCATTTCCTCTCTATATTTATCCCCCTGACTTGCAGGAAAGCGTTGGAGGCGCTACAAATAGGGCAAGCGATTATCCGACCTGCTTCTGGAGATGCCACGGTTTTGCTGATTGGTTAAAATGTTTTATTTGCTTTTTTTAGTTATATAGAGATTATTACTGGAATTTAGAACTGCTTGCCAAGATGCTAAGCAGGAGAAACTGCGTTCAGTGTCTTTCCCAATGAGACAACAAAAATGGTGCACGAAGGTTTTGAACCGAGATCATGCGATCACAATGGCGACGCTCTAACCACTCGATCACGCTACTGACTCCAAATACATTGACTGCATTGACACCAGATGTCGGCGAAATGTGAGTGTTCTGGATAATTTCGAAATAATTTGGTTCGGAAGAGTGGGGCAAGAGCGTTTGTTAAGAGCAACGCTAAGCTCACGCTTAGCATTCTGGTTGTAAAAACGGAAGGCTGCCAGCACCGTTTTGATTACACTGAAATTCAACTTTTGATTTTGGAGTTAAAAGGATAGAATTGCCGTGTTTCGATTTAGTGATCCCTCTGTTAAAATGTATTAGTATTGCTGTACAGTATCAGGTTATTAGCCACGTGCTGTAGAATGTAGATGATTACTGGTTTAGCTGTTCTCAGCTATACAGGTTTAGTTATTACATCAATTTCTCTTATCTGGTTACTTAAGCTGTCCAAAATGACATTCGCCTTGCTGAATCCATAACGAAGCCAAAAATTAAAGGCCTCTTCAGACAAATCCCTGAGCAAGCTTCAAACTGACTGCATTAATTTGAAGTAAACTGACAATAAATTGAAGAAATTTGAAATTAAATTTTTAATTTAAGCCTAAGTTTTTGCAGACGCTTCAAATACAATTTTAGTATCTAAGGCTATTCTTTAAATGTTTACACAATTACTTACAAGTTCAAATATACGTATATATAATTTCTTGTTATTGCAAAGTTCTTTAAAATGATTTCTGCAACCAAAACTTTGCAGAAAGCCGTTTTAAAAATTAAACTTTATAGCTTAGTCTTAAATTCTTGTAAAAAGTTTAAAGAAACATCTTCGTTTGATATGGTCCTTGCTCTGGAATGTTTTGTTCTGTAAAGCAAAATTAAAATTAGAAATCAAGTCAAATCTTAATAAAAGACATCGGTTCAAAACTTAAAGGAAATAAAAATTTGAACCGAAATCAATTGCTTTTAAGCAAAAACAAAAAATAGTTTTGCAAAAAAAGTTTAAGCATTGTGGTATTGTGCCATTTAACATGGACACGAGTGCACGGTAATTGATGTCGAATCAATTAGGGTAATTTATTTCAATTATTATTGTAAATACAATTAAATTTTTTAAGTTTTCAGTTATAGATAGTTAAAAAAACGACAGTTTCGACAAAAAATTCTTACTTTCGAAATTTATTCAGCAAAGTCATATTTTCTTTGTAAAACTGCTCGGCCTCTTCGATTGATGTCAATGACGCAGCGTTTTCAGTTGCCGGCAAAATAATAGAAGTGAAGAAAGCCAAAATCGAAAAGCAACCAAAAATTGTCTATGGAATAAAATTTAAAAAATTGTTACATTCACATTATGGTAAATTATATACAGTAAAACATGAAACGGTTTTTCGTTTGATAGTCAAGCGACCAATTAATTGAAAGAGAATGGTGAATAGCAATACAAGCAATTCTTTATTTTGATATTAATATTATATAAGTAATATTAACCTGAGTGAGCCATGGTATTTCTTTTTGCGCTTCAATCGTGAAAGGAGTTATGATGCTCCCGACCCTGGCGGACATTGATCCAAGACTAATTCCTGTGGCACTGTACAAATGTAATATTTTGTTGAATTGACGAGTTCATTTATCAGAGTGATTAAAAGTAAAATCTAAACCATCTACCAGAAAGTGTCTTTGTTTAGAAAAAAACAAAATCCAAAATCTTTAATTTATTGAAACTTTTAAGTCTTTATTTTTAAAGAGTGTTTTAACTTCTGAACGTAAAGGGTAACAATAAAAAATACATCGATTTGGTCACAACCTCCATTCAGTGTTGCAACATGAAATACGTAGTAACAGAACTTCAGTTGTTAAAGTTTTTTTTTGGTCTTTGCTGGATTTCTGTAAAATAATTAGACTCGGAATCCATACTTTACAAAACTAGACTAAGGGTCCAAGTGTTCCAGCGAGTTTAGAAACCTTGATCCAGAGCATGGGTGGGTGGTTTGTTATTGGATTCGCGGTCACTAGATGGCGAGTTTGATGTTCACCTGACTGAGATTCTTGAGCATCAATATCAAGAGTTTGCGTCATATTAGTGGCGGAAAAGAACTTTGTAGTTAGACAATAAACAAATTCACTGATCAGAGGGAAGTTGTCGGCCGCTTGTAATGTCATCGGCACTTGGGCCCGCGATTGCTAAAAAGTGTGCAATAATTTAATACAAGTTTCTGCACGAAATATCAGATTGTCAGATTAAAATATATTTTTGTTAAGCATTTGAATGGTGGGCTTTTAATTAAGCTTAAAAAAACAGCCGACATTTTT
This sequence comes from Diplosoma virens, assembly GCA_963680785.1. Taxonomy (NCBI): domain Eukaryota; kingdom Metazoa; phylum Chordata; class Ascidiacea; order Aplousobranchia; family Didemnidae; genus Diplosoma; species Diplosoma virens. Next base: position 21,382,630 of record OY796890.1, read on the forward strand.
TGATCAAAAAATACTTTGGTAAACGGTTTCCGCACCTGCTTTCACAGCAATAAATAAAATCTATAAAAAAAAGAAACCCTAATACATAAGTAGGTAAAATATACGCAGAAAATGAGAAATATTTCTTGTTGCTTGAAATAATTTTTATAGCATTGTTTTGCAGTTCGAAACGAAAAAAGTGTAGTAAAAATTTTCTTACCGTATGACGGTTGGATATACGTCGGTTGTTATTGAATATATAAGAAGAAAGGCCCCAGTGATTCCTAATTTGCCAATGATTGCCAATGCTACTCCAGCTGATGTTAACGCTGAAACGATTAATTTATTAACAAAAAAAGATAAATATTGTTGTTAAAAATTGGTTTTGTAAAAAAAAAACTTCCATTATTATATATAATTTTTTTTGATGGTAAAAAGTTGTGCTCACATGGACCTAATACCTTTTGTAAAAAAATAACTTTGTACCTTTATTAAATTTTTTTGGTTGTAAAAAGTTGTTCTGACAAACATATATGTAATATTATGTTCTTTTGGGAGGAAGTCTGTAAAAGTGCAGCGTCAGATACAGGCTTCAAAAATTCATTAAAAACTAAAAAAAATCTTTGCATATATTTAAAAAAAGGCTAAAAAAAGCCCATTTTTTATTTTGGAGGTCGTCACAAAAATTCAAAGAGCTTTTGAAGAAGGGCTAAATGAACTAAAAAAATTTTGCTGGAGCTGGAAATTTTTGCAACGGGCCACAGCCTCCGACTTTTAAACTTCTGCTTACAGACAATTATTTAAACAAAACAATATTTAATTGACTCCAACCCACTCCAAACAACACACACAACAATAACCAAACAGATATTTTCATTGTAATGAGTTTAGCGACCTGCCAGCGTTTCCTGTTCAAATTCTTTGCAACTGGCAATCTGGCATACCTACTCGCAGTTCACTTATTGTGCTGCTTTGATTCCATTTTCAAAGTACCAGGGTGGCCCACTTAAAAGTAGCCCGATCTCTCGATAGGTTGTGGCTCACTTAAAAGTAGCCTGATCTCTCGATAGGTTGTATAGGTGATAGGTTGATGATACGTTTATCTACACATCTTGGAACAGTTTAACGACCAACTGACACCACAAGACAAAATGCAATTCTTTTTCCAACGAGATGGCGCTACATGTCACACGTCTCACAGATCACTGACACGAGTTCATGGCATGTTTACGGAAGAGAGAACCATATGCAAAGGGTTATGGCCACCACATTCCCCGGACTTGTCATCATGTGATTTTTATCTTTGGGGGACTTTAAAACAAAAAGTTTATGCAAATAATCCTCACAATCGAAACCAACTAAAGGAGAACATTATTAACGCTATCAGGAGAATCACCAGAGAAGAGCTACAGGCAGTATCTGCAAACGTTGTTAAACGTGCCCAGAAATGCATAGATGTCAACGGGGAGCATTTCCAGCATCTTTTATAACATTACAGGTAAATAAAACAATCTTTTATAACACTACAGGTAATTTAAACAATGCTACAGGTAATTTTAACAATGAAAGAATGTTCCTCTTCTCTACTACATTTTCTGGGCTACTTTTAAGTGGGCCACCCTGTATAAAGCGAGTCCAATAAAGTTTTGCAGTGCTTATGTTATTTACTTCAAACAGTTACACATACAATCGCAAAAGTGGTGAGCTGTTTGAACGTCTTAAAACATTTGGTCACCTTCTAATCACCTTACAACTGTCTGTCAAGATCAGCAATCATAATCATTACGATAACTATTGAAATTAATTATTTTTATAACATAAATTGCTATTGTAAATAGTAAGCTATAAGTGTAATCATTTCAATCAAAAATTCTCGCTTGACAAGTTTTATGGCTTTGGAAACCCCTAGACCTTGAGCTACTGTCCATAAAACTCTTGCAAAAACTAGAAAAGCCTTCAAGTCAGATCGGAAGCCGAGAAATATCTTTTGTTTACTTCTGTTTCGTGAAAGTCCAAAGAAGATCAACTTTCAATTCAATTCAAAAGAAAAAAGTAACTTTTGTTGGCGTCTGTCTAAATCAGGGGTAGGCAAACTATGGGCAGCAAAGGATTCAAACAAACAATTACAAAGTTATTAATTTCTTTTTTGTCTTCAACCAAATTGTTGGTCAATGGTTTTTGCAATCATTGAGTTTTAGATACGAAAATCAAGAAATCTGAGGAAGCAAAGTGAGAACTTCTTTTTTTAGAGATCACTTCATTTTGGGCACAACAAATCCGAGATCGGTTCAATGTGAAGACCTTTTTTTAGAGATCACTATAGTGTGGCCCGTAAGCAAATTCAACTTTCGAATGCGGCCCTCGAGTTAAAAAGTTTGCGCACCCCTGGTTTAATTAAAACTATGAAATAAAGAGCAAAAAATTCAAGTTTTGCTAAAAAATGAGTCATCTGATAAAGCAACTGTACGGCTGTGTTGCCTTAAAATTACTTTAAGGACTCAGTAGACCGCATGTTAAAACCCTTGATCTAGTACAGTGGTTCCCAAAGTGGGCGCTACCGGCCCCCAGGGGGCGTCGGTGAGATTTAGGGGGCGGTAAGAAGAAAGGGGGCGATAGGAAACAATGAGAAGAAATATATGAAGGACGATTAATACAAGATCGATTCAGGGTGAAGACCTTTTTTTTTAGAGATCACCATAATTTTGGGAGAAAAATAGCAAAATTACAGATGAAATTAAAGTGAAGACCATTTTTTTTTTTTTTTGGAGATCACCATAATTTTGGGAGAAAAATAGCAAGATTAAAGGTTTTGAAATAAATATTTTCTGTCTAATATTCTTTTCACTTAAAAAAGAAGCGAGGGGGCGCTGGGAATCGAGCTGGAAACCCAGGGGGCGCCTGACTAAATCTGACAGAAAATGTTTGGGAAAAACTGATCTAGTACAATATATTATAGGTTTACAACTATCTAGATTGTTTTATTCAGAATGCATAAAATTTCATCGGTAGTTTTCCAATAAGTGCTTGTTAAGAGAAACATCATGCTTTTGATATCTAGCAGTGTACGCAGCCTGTTGAAATTATAAGCATGAGCAATTTTTCGCATTGCGCAACTTTTTTACTGATGAGCCAACTTAAATGCTGACGCAAAACGTATTCAAGTTTCATAGAAAACTTTTAGTCAAGTGACGGAGTTGATGAAATCCATAATAAATGCTTTCAGCGATTTTTGAAAAAACTGTTAAATTAATCCAAAACCAGAAAAACTAAAAATATAGTCAAGACGTTAAGATTTTATCGTTTCAAAGCAGAAAGTCTTACGCGACAACGGTTCAGCGAAAAAAAAACGATGGGAAAAATTTACATACAACCATATAAAAATTTACGCCATTCTCGAGTGAACATGGATATAATGACTGCACATAAAAAAACAGAGACTGAACTAAATGATATAGTTTAATTCTCGGCGGAAGCAAATTGGATACGGTTGCTGTACCTTTAAAACAAAGCCCGCCAAATTGATAAAAAAAGAACATGCAAAGATAAATCAAAAATAAAAACATACAAGTATCTGTTTCCTTAATCTGGTTCTACCTCCGTAACTAGTAACAAGAAATGACAATTTATGTTACTCAATATCAAAACTGACCTGAGTAACATGTTAACCGCTCGGAATAAAATGCCTAGGGCTGGGAATTGCTCATGTCTAAGCTGATTGAACTTTTATTTAACGTCCGATAAATTTGCTAGTTGCCCTTGTTATTCATAGTTTTTCGCTGTGTTTACAAAAATAGGTTGTTCTTGTTCAAGCAATAGTTCGATTGTGGTTTTCTAGTTCATTCTAAAAAACTTAACCTTGAATATATACACGTGATTTTTAATTACTATGATCATTAGAGGTAATCAATCAAAATAAAGTAATGATTAACTGATCCTGGAAAGTAAGCAGAATCGAAAGCCAGCTCTTAGGGCAATTCAATTATTGTAGTAGCTTGTATGGTAGCTTTAAGTTTTGGTACGAGTCAGACCTCTTATTGGTACATTGAGCACTCTTAAGCACCTTTCAGTATTCAAGTTTATAATAATATCAACTGATATCAACTGTTGTGTGATGCTATCGCAAAGCCAACATAAATGCTCAAGTGACGGTTATCGAAATATTTTCATTTGTATGATTTAACTTCAATTTAACTTTGAAAATATGATGAACCAAGATACTTCAACTCACCATTGTTTCCATTAGCGAGCTCAATGCACACAGTCGAAGCTAAACAAAACGCTCCACAAAACAAAAACGAAAATCCAAGTAAATTGTGCTTTCCCATAAAAGGCAATAACAACACCAAAAGATGGCCAACAACTTCAATAGAAGCATTGATAGCGCTGTTTACATAGGGATCACCTGCATTAAAACGGCTTGACGTTACACGTATTGGCAAAAATAGATAAATTTGGATTTTTTGTTTATGTTAGCATTATAGGGTTTTAAAAAAAAAAAGATTCAAAGCTTTTTGCCTATTTTTGATATTGGAAAGTATTTAAAACTAGTCGGGTTAAGTATTTTTCGTCATTTCTTTCAACTACATTCATAGGAGTAAGTAAGTTGATTTTTAAAATCGATAAGTTCATTTCATTAACTTCAAAAATAATTCTGAAAAGCTTTACAGTCAAAAACTAAACGACGAATTGTAAGAATATATTACTTTATATATATTAAAAGGAATTAGTCTTTGTAACACACCCGAAAGATTTCCAACATTCAAAGCCAGTCCGTAAAAGACAAAGCTGGCAGTAAACCAGTTGAACATGACTGCCAGAGACACGATTCGCATTCTTCGATGCTTGAAGAGATCCGGGATGGAGTATTTTTGCTTTGTTTTGTTTGCTTGAACCTATTAAAAGGGTTTTTTCAATAGATTAGTGAAATAGTCACAATGGCATAGAGTTGTAATTCCATATTAAAGTTTTAATTTATTTTTGAAATGCGCAGGCACTAGGCCTATTGGTTGTAACGCCAGCACTATAATCAACTATCTGTAAAACTTAAAAAATAAATTATGTTTGGGGAAAAATTCCGGAAATTTTATTTCAATTAGTTGCAAAAGCTTTATCCAAACGAACAAATATTAGAAAATTGTAACAATTTTTTGTAGGAATGATTAATTGTCTGAGAACGACCAAAAAATAGCTATTAAGTTAGATTTTGTGCCTATCATTTATTTTTTAAATACGAAGAGTAGCTTTAAGAAGCACGAGCAACTGACTAATTAGAAGATACAAAAATTTTTAAAAACATTATTTAAAAGAAAAAAGAATGCTGCGTTTAACCATTTTTTTATCCAATATTTTAACAAAGGTAGTTTGATGGTTTTGTTTGGGCAAATGCCAACAAATTTTGTAAATTTACCGATTCATAAAGAATGGTTGACTAAAACGAAAAAATATAAAAGTTTTTGTCGAAACAATTAGAGATTACTTTTTTAATACAATAACTGGGGTACCTTCAATTTTTCAGTTTCTGTCATTAGCTTCCATTTCTTTTCATTAAAAGCTCTTTTGTTACTTTTGACAAACTTTTTGACAATTTCTTTTGCTTCTTCTTCTCTTCCAACAGCCAGAAGCCATCTAAAAAAACTCTCAAAACATAAAAAATAGGACTTCCATTGAAGTTTTACAACACTTGTTTTCTGCGTTGCAACCACTCCTATTGAACCAATAGGCTGTTAATAAAATATTTAAAAAAACCTTCTTGCTTACCTTGGAGATTCTTTCATAAAAAAATAAACAGGGATGTAAGCAACTGCCATAAGTGAACAAATAAGACTCAATTTCCTCCAATTTCGTACAGCGTACGCGATTCCGGGGAGCATGGCGGTCGCACAAGTTCCCATATTGACCATGACGAATGATATCACAGTCCAATATTGTTTTGGAGCGATTTCGTTAACTAGAAAATGCATTTAAAGTTTTTTTTCTGTAGCATAACACTCTATGATTAATCGCGAAAATAAAAAATCTTATTATCCTCGCAGAATAATGAAATACAAAATTTTGTCCGTCTTAGTTGGTTAGGACTTTGCTACCAAGAAATGCAAAAGATGGTGACACGTCGTAAATGTGGGGCGGCCACACCTTAAGCTGCTTCCTTAACAGATTTAGTGGGTGAAGAAGTAAAGAAAGTCTCATATTTAAATTGAAAATTAGGCGATTCTTCAATCGCAGAAATTTACAACGCAAAGTGACATAATACTAAGTTTAAGAGGTATGCAGTTCCTTTTCTGGTTGCATTTAATTTTGACACAAAATGACAACGCATATATTGGGTAGGGGGTAAACAAAGAACTATACAAACAAGAAAATTCACTCCTAAATATCCAGCGCAAAAGTTGACAACGCTAATCTCAGCATTATCTCGCCCTGGTCTGCCCTTTTAATTGGCGTACAGGCTTGTCCTCACATCGCTTATTTAATAAATTTGAATGTCTGTGCTCAAGAGTGAATGCTCACCAATTACATCATTGCATCAAGAATATAGGCTTGATGTAGACAAGGTGTTGACCAGACCTATCATTTGTAGACCTAAATTACATAACTTTTTTTAGGATAAACGCCCTTATAAAACCGTAAAATCACGAAATACTAATAATAAATAAAATACTAGTAAAACATTGCAAAATTCAAGTTAACAAAAATCAAAAAAAAATTTTTATACTTATTCTTAAGGTGCAGTAAGCATGCAAATTATAATGATATTTGTTATATCTGTACAATATATTATTTGCATGTCCAGCGTCTATCGTATTGTATTGCTTCTTTTTTGTCAGCTTTTGATCAGTGTTGCCAACTTAGATTATTTTAATCTAGATTTAGATTATTTTTGTCTAGTTTAGATGTAATAAATACCCATTTAGATGTTAGATTATTTTTTAGATTATTTTAGCATTTCATTTAGATATATTTAGATATATTTAGATTATTTTGACAAATGTTATTTTGCATTCGTTTCTGGTGGCAAAGAAGTAACAACACTATATTTTTAGAGAACACCCTGATTTTTGGACAAAAGTTGGGAAATTTGAGTGCAAATGTAAGTGATGGAAGTGAAGACCTTTATTTTTAGAGAACACCCTGATTTTTGGACGAAAGTTGGGAAATTTGAGAGCAAATGGAAGTGAAGACCTTTTTTTTCTTTTTAGAGAACACCCTGATTTTTTGACAAAAGTTGGAAAATTTGAGTGAAAATAGAAGTGAAGACCTTTTGTAGAACACCATGAGTTACAACTTTATATTACAATTTTCGTTTTTTTTATTAAAAATGTAACTTTGGTATGTTTGGATTATTATTTTTTAAATTTATATTATTTTAGATATTTTTTGTTGAGATTCTAGATTATTTTATCTTTGAACATTTGGCAACCCTGCTTTTGATGTGTTTTTGTGTTGTTGCGGCTAAGAAATAAAAAAGTATACATACATACATACATACATACATACATACATACATACATACTGTACATACTCATACAAAATTAGTTTAGCCCAACGTTTGAAGAGAAAACACTAGGATTCTAGATTTAACGTTATTTAAAAACTTTTATACCCAAATGTCTTTAAAGTCATGAAATGAAACTGTTATGACGCATCTTTACCAAATTGAGTCGAGCTACAATTACCGACCTGCTATAAACAAAGCAAAACGGAAACGGTACCGACTGTTGACATTAAAAAAATGGTTGTTCAGTTATAAAACGATTCGAGCTGTTGTCATTGTTTTTAGTGGATTTAATAGAAATTTTATTTCCCTGAATATAACAAAAATTTTGTTAAATGTAAAAAAATGTACTTACCGTACGTAAAAACTGCAATATAACATGCTATCGTTGCAGCTCCAGAAAGCATTTTCAAAACAACATACACCTCGAAAATGGAGATGAAGGAAAGTGACACACCAACAATAATGTAAACGATGCAATAAATCAATGTGGGAAATTTTCTGCCGTACCTGTACAAAACATTTAGGTTTTGTCAAAAAGCATTAGGTGTCACAGTTTCTAAATTGTAATACCCTTTTTTAGTACAACATCATTAACTTCAAAAATGATTTTGACAAGCTTTTATCGAATCATTGAAAAACGACAATTATTTAGAATCTTGATAATCATGAGATTTTAAATTTGACTTACCAGTCACTTAGCGGGCCATAGGTCCACGAACCAATAAAAAATCCAACAAAGAACAACGATGTAGAAAGTGCATCAAAAATACTGCGATCACAAACCAGGTTCCACTGTGTAAGAAAGTAACAAAGATTAGAAATTTCTAGAAGAAAGAAGCAGTTATTCTTCTAGCTACACGAATACACGTTTATAATGACTTTCAGTCATTTTTATCAAAGCGAAATCTTTACTTCTCACCTGGGTTATTGTCGTTTCTCCGTAAACTTTATAATCGTAATAATATCCGTCAGGACACGGAATAATAGGAGTGCCGGGAAGAATTTCCGGTTGGCTGTCACATGATGTCACGTTTACGTCGTAACGAGAACACGATTCGTAATTCTAATTTAAAAACAGGTCTTTTTTAAGGATGATAACTGCAGTAAATTGCTAGCAGCGTGACAAATCGGGCGTTTTGATGGAGGCGATGATCAGCATGGTCGAGGTTAAACTCCTATTCTAGTCGTGTTGTTGTATCCTTAGGCAAAAATGCTGTACGTCCATAAAAAATCTACCTCGCGCAATCTTGTCACGCAGCTTTAAATTACAGTTACAGAGCTTCATAAATAGTTAAAAAAGCAAATAGAAAATTTCACCAGGACAGAAATATACTGCTATTTTCAAAAGCAGGCGGTGAAATCAATGAAAAGTTTGCTCTAAATTTGAAGCCTACGATATTAAATTTAAAAAAGATCTACTTTTTTGCATTCGGTGAAGATAGGCTAAATGTTTTACCAATTCGAAATGTTAACATACAACCTTTTTTAAGAAAAGAAGCAGGCAGCTAATGCCCCATTTACCACTTTTTGCAAGTCCCTTCCTCTTTATTTTGCTATTTTCCTCTAAAAACTTATGTGAGTGTTATTTTGTCGAAACTTTTGTGAAAATAAAAAGCAAAAAAAAATGTTCAAAATTTTGACACCAAGTGAAGACTACCTTTATTTTTAGTCTTCGCAGATAAAACAAATTTATATTGCTGATATGAAGTGTAGTCACCGCAATGAGTGAAGACCGTACACGGTGAGTTTCAAATAGATGGAAGCCTGCCAAATCTGTGACGTCACAATATATATAACATCATAACCTGCACATATATTCAGAAAACCTTGGAAGATCGCAATGACACACATGCATTAAAAATTCTGCAGTTTGTTACAAAGGATTAACGTAATGCAAGCGACGGAAAGACAAGCTACGTATGAATGAACACCAGTGTTGTAGGAACACTATACTGCATCAATTGTGATTGTAAGTGAAACAAAAAAGTGAGAAAGTATTTGTAGAAACTTTAAATTGACTGTAGTTTCAGTTGCAATCGCAATTGTTCCTTATTTAAAAGACAGTACCTTTTGCTCTAATACTGCCACAGCACAAAATAAAGGCCATTTTTACCCTCGTGTTGCACAACTAAACTGACACTAAAGCTAGAGTAAACTTTATATATGAAAAATATTTATTTTTATTAAACATAAGCGTTTAGTAAATATGCGTTCATTCATGGACTCTTAAATAATAAGGTTTTATTATTTAGGAGTCTATGGTTCGCTTTATGTAAAATTTACGTTAAAACTTCCAAGTGTGCAAAAGCATATAAAAAATTAATTAGCGGGCGTGTCGCACTCCCAACCATAACTACGGCGTTTTCGTGCTTTTGATAAAGATATTATAAACAACCCTTTGTATAAAGAACAATACATTTTATAAATGATCCTTGTATTAAAAAATTTGCTGATTTCTGCACAAGAAACTATAATTATGTTTCATGACAGTAGAAATATTAAAATTACGATCCAATCAGCATTTAAATTCTCCCTGTTTCAGATGTTTGTTTCCAGTTTACAAAAGTAGGTTCTACAACAGGGATAGACAAACTTTTATAATTCGAGATAGTTTTTCCAAAATTTTGCCAGAGCGCTTATGACACATTAGCTTATAACAGTGTTTCTCAAGCCTTTTTTTCTGCGACTCAAAATCGCTAAAAACTTCTTGAGATGTCTGCGGCCCAAATAAATTTGACTGAGCGTAGTAGAAACGTTGTGATCTCTAGAAAAAAAAAAGTCTTCACCTAGAATCGGTTTCTGATTTCTTGATTTTCATTTCCAAAATTTAGTGTTCTCTAAAAAAAGAAAGGTTTTCACCTGGAATCGGTTTCTGATTTCTTGATTTTCATTTCCGAAATTTAGTGTTCTCTAAAAGAAAAAAAAAAAGTCTTCATCTTGAATCTGATTCCGATTACTTCATTTTCCTCTTAAATTCGTAATGACATCTCAAGAAGATTCTTCACTTCTCAAATCTTGTGCGCGCAGATATTTTTGTTTTACTTGCGGTAATTTACAAGCTTTCGCGACCCATGGTTTGAAAAACACTGGCTTATGAGATAAAAATTTTTGAAACCAGTTTGAATAAACCTATCCTCGAATCGCAATTCAGATAACTTGTTTGGAGGATTGGATCTGGCCTAGAAACCGTGACTTGCCTTTTTCTTACTTGCTACATTACAATTTATGCTAAAACACAAAAGTGGTTACGATCACAAGTACTGTAATTTGTAGTTTATAAAAACTTGCTACCAGAGCCTTTACCAAGTCATAACAGCACTGGCAACGTTCTAAAAACTGAAACAATGTCACGGTCTGGTGCTATCGTGATCTTAGGTTTTAAAATTTTATATCTGAAGCTTTTCAACCGCGAATTCACTTTATACGGTCTAGTTCAGGGATGGCTAAGCTACGTCCTGCAACGACTTTCTCTGCGGCCAGCGAAAGCCTCAAACAAATAATTAAAAAAAATTATTGATTTCTTTTTTGTTAGTGGTCACTGATTTTTAGGTACGAAAATCAAGAAAATCGGGACAAATTCAAAGTAAAAATTTTTTTCAGCGATCACTACAATGCGGCCCTCAAACAATATCAGTTTGTGAATGCGGCCCTCGAGCTAAAAAGTTTGCCGAACCCTGGTTTATATATAGTTGAATTGATTTTATGCAACATATAAAACCGTCTACTTCCACAAATTTTTTTTGTACTTACTCCTGTATTTACATTGACCGGTATGGTTCGATTGTTGACGTCATTTTCACTGATTGAGCAATTTAAATCATATGCCGGAATGAAGCACCTGAAAGTGTTGGAGTTTTTATTTGATAAGACTTGGTGAAGCATTAAAATTTTTTAGCTATAATTAAAAATTAAAAATTTTTAATATTTAAATTTATTTGGCGATAATCCTAACATAAAATGTTGTAAATTGAACAGGTCATTTAAATTAAGTATTTTTAATTATTACATAAGCATTATACAAAAGCTGAAAACTAACCTGTGATCTGGGACAGCACTCAAAAAAATTGCAATTTGCATAAAAGCTGTAGTGGTTAAGGTTAAAATAAATCCTCCAGCACAAAGCAAAATTTGATACCGACTGAAACCTGCATATTCGTTTAAGTATTCTTCATACTCGATTTGCTTTTCTTCCATTACTCAATAAATTTTATTTAGAATTTTCAATATGTTGCTATAACAAGAATATTTGAACTCATTTAATAACGACGGTTTTTGAAGCTTAATGATTAACACTAGGTGCTTTTCAAAACAAACATTGTATTAACTTAGATTTAGCAGTCGCATGCAAAGCGGGGTGTGGGAGTTCGTCACCCAGCTAGAATCTTAAAAGGAGACCAAATACCGATTGGATCGTCCTGAAAATGACCTTCAAAGCGAAACAAAGAGTAAAAAAACACCATTGTATTCAAGGGCCGAATAGTATTTTTTCTCCAATATTTAATAAAACGATGACATTTAGTTTTCACTTCAACATTTTAATTTAAAGATAATTTTTATTGGAACCAAAAGTTAAAAAATACAAAGATTTGCTAAAATTAGAATCGCACCAACTTTTTAAAATTTCACCTAAATTAACCTGATCGAAATTTGCGATTTGATTTAAAATCACTTTGAATTGAAAAATTTTTGGAAGCAAATTAATCCAAGTCGGTTTTCTTTTAAAAAAACTTAGTCAACATAATCTGAAAGTAATCAAAATTAAATATTCTAAATTCACTTTAAAAACTTTCATCGTTATTTGTTAAACAGCCCTTTTAGTATTTTAAAAGTTGACAAAGCTTTACCGCTTAATTTTTACGTTTGAATCGAAAACATCAAACCAATAACTTACATGAAGAATATTTCAGTGATTTTATAAGAAATAATAAACGAGAAATTACAAGCGATAAAAAACACAACGGAATTCACTAATGGTTTCTGGCTTTTTGAATCTACTGCCTACGCATTACATGCATCTCATCTGTAATTCTTGATCTTCTACTACGTTGCATCACAATTGACAATCACAAATTCTTACAGTTTGATTCCACTTTCCTTGTAGTTTGACTTCTTGTTAAAACAGTTAGAATAAGCTAAAAAGCAAATGCCCCACAATAGGTACTACATGTTTATGCTGGTAACATACTTCTGATTTTTACTATCACCATCTGACATCCAAAAGACAGATCCTGTTAAAATTGGATTTTTCTTTTCCTTTTATACCTTTCAAAAAAAGAGCAGCTGTCACTGACTTGCTTAATTCTTATTTTTAATTGAATTTTTTTTGCTTATGATCCATTTCACAAAAATTAATTCACCATCCCTGGAACGGACAAAGCAAACACTTCATAAATGCATTGTTTGAATAGCACAAAATTAAATAATGAAAATGCCTCCCATGCACTATTTGATACTAAAGCACTTCAAACAATTTTTTAATTTTCAAAAATATCTATCTCAACAAAGCCACGCCATAAACACACATTCCGAAACCAGACTTTTTCCGCGGATGCAAAACGTGATTTAAGCTACGAGAAACAAACTGCATGTTTTCAAAAGCAACAATTCGCACTGCTAAAGGATTTCTTATCTTTTAGTTAATAGTCAACTAACCTAACCGAGATATTCATCTTTGAAATTGACTTTGTTTATCATAAAGTTATTCTAACACAGAAACAATCTAAAACCCAGATACTAAGTTTGTTTACATAGGCTATTTTGTAAATAAGCAAAAGTATTAACGCTCTAACGCACTATTTTTCTCGCCGTCTGAAAACACTGAACTTTGTTATGCTGAGCAAGCAATGAAACATATTTAAGGTAACAAAGCGTGCGCGCGACAAAGTCGAGTAGTTATCAAATGCCAATTGTTTGAATCAATCGTTTTTTCAGCAAGAACAACTCTTTTAAACAAAGCAAAGCCCCCAAATTCAAAATTAAAAGTTATGTGTAAAAAAAACGTTTGGCCTATATCTATCAACAGCTTTACGTGCACGACTATAGAATAGAGAGTTAGGCCAACCGTGTTCCATAATTTTCAACAGGATATGATTGTTTTTATTAAATATTATTGTGGCTGAGATAATAGAGATTATCATTGTTGTTGAGAAATTTTCGAGAAAAGTATTAAGAAGTTTTTTGCTGAAACAAAATTTTTTAAGGCGACTTATTTAAACAAAAGAGTTTTTAAATGAAGCCTTTGGTTTTAATAGCTACAAAAGTACTATCTTGAAAATTGCTAGCATTTTATCAAGATTGTTTTTTGAAATTGAATTTGAAATTGAATTTGAAATTGATTTTTTGAAATTGAATTTGAAAATTGCAAATACAGCAGTTTTTGAACTATTTTAAGATTTATTTTTGAAAAGTTTAAATTTTTCAGTACGCTTTATAAACTATATAGTCTTTTGTTTTTTAACGAAGCTATAATAAATCAAATCAATATATCGAAAAAAATTAGGAGTTTTGGTAGAGCTTACTATAAATTGAAATACATTTTAGCAAATAAATATTACGTAAAACATCCGAAAAATTCTATTTGCTGCTGCAAAAACCCGAGAATCACGAAAGGGTTTTGAGTTACAATTTATCGTTTTATTTGAACGTACATTAATCTACAACAAGATTAAAACTCAACTCTGGGGATCGAAACAGCAGCCATCGATATGAGTAAAAACTCGAACTCATATTACAATTACAAACAATTCAGTTAAATATCGCCTTTTTTTCGCAAGGCATATCAATCTGAGCCAATAGAAAACGGAAAAAAATTATTTAATATTGTCAACACAAGCATAGGGGCTTTTAAAGCACTTGAACCTGACCGTTGAAATCCAAGTTAAATCTTTTATAAGGTTACATCGCTCGTAAAAATTTATGGATTTCGCTAACCAAAATTTAATACCCAAGCACTTTTAGGTACGAGATGACTATATAAAATTAACTTATTAATGGGCAAACATATCCAGTTATCCAGTTACGTAAAACTGCCATAAAATAACGGTTGCCTTATTTCGCCTCTAGAAAAAAGATAAATGCAAAAAATCCAATTCGATATCAATTAAATGTTTTTTGAGCACATACACTGATAAATTTAAATTAACCTGCGGCACATCTACTTTATAAAGACAAAAACCCACATTATACACTTTACGAATATATATACAGAATTAACATTTAATATCAATTAATGATAAGGGTGCGCCTGCATGTGTACACATTTTTTTGATACGGGGTGAAATGTCTGGCAAGCACTCCTCAGTTCCTTCTTCACTTTCTAGTTCCGATCTTTATTTTTGATGAAAGTCAGAGAAGAAAAAAACAATTTATATAAGAAAAGTCGTTGCGAACTGCAATAAATACTGCAATAAATATAAACGGCTTGTTTGCAAATATCAGGGAATCCTTGCCGAGCGCTTACGAAGAAACTACCAACGCCCATTTTTTTGTGTTTCAGTTGCAAGAAGCGATTCATTGCCGCGGTCCACTGGTGAACCGCAAAGCTTTTTCAGGTGGGTCAATTAGAGAGATGCAAGTAAAAACTCTTTTATTCCGAATGATTTTTCTCATCAGTCAAAAGGGACGCTGGCAGTGAAAATCTACCGTAATTAACAAAGAATTTATTCGAGATTCACAATAACTGCTGAAAATGTCTACCAAGTTCACCAATGCAAAGGTCGATTTCACGCTTCAAATTCTCAAACACTCGATGAAATTCCTCTTGTTGAATGGCTGCAATTTGGTGTCGGATATTGTGAGTCATATTGAGTCTCGAATAAATTCTTTATTAATTCCAACTGATCGTTGTTTTAAACAATAAACTGGTTATTTTAAACATGTAGTTATCGATTTCTAAAGGACAGAATGTTGTTTATGCATTGGGATTACAGGCGCACGGGGACTTTCTGATCACACTGTACTTAAAGTCAAGACCTTTTTTTGTCTTACTTTGATTTTACATGTTCTTTTACCAAAGTGAAGCAAAGATGCATTGCTGGTGCGCAGTAGTCACAAGTTTTTTGGACAGCGATGCTAAAAAACCATTCCTTACACTGACATTCTTTCTTTTATTTATCTTTACTACAGGCTTCTTCAGTATAAATAAACAGAAAAGACTTCTTTTGCATAAAATTGTTTGTTTAGATCGAACAAACAAACAAACACCCTTGCGCAAATGGAGCCTCTTTCCTATTACATTTTTACTGAATAAGACGGTGTTAAACCTTTAGCAATAATAAACCTACATCGAACACAAATGTATCTTTCTCATAAAACTTCTGTTAAAACATAAAAATTTTGTGGCACACCACTGTGTTGCGGCAGACAGTTTGGGAAACTCTAGAGCAATGGTTCTCAACGTGGAGTACGTACCCCACCGGTGGGGCCTGGCAAAATTTTGTTGGGACATGGAGATTTAAGATATTACGAACCAATTTTATTGGGAAAATACATGGGCGTGACAAATAGAAGCGTTTGCATAAGACCTGTTTTTTAGTCTTCACTAAACTTTTGAGACGAAAATGAGGAAATAAGAGACAGATTCAGAGTGATAACATTTTTTTTTGGTCTTTCCTAGCCTTTTGGGACAAAAATAAAGAAATCAGTGAAAGGTTCAAAGTGATCAATTTTTTTAGTCCTGACCTATAATGCAATGCTGCATGTTTATAATTTGGGCAAACTATATTGTCCTCCCAATTTTTTTCGGCTGTTACAGCTATGTATTACCAAATGGAGGATATCAGAAATTTAGAAGCGATTAGGTGGGGCATGACCAAAAAAAGGTTGAGAAACACTGCTCTAGAGAAAGGCAACTGCATACCATCGAGATTGAAGAGTGTTGCAATTGCAAAATTAAAAGCTTTAGCAAACCATTGGCCGTCAATTGTATGTAATGCTGCAGAAACTTCTATAGTTTTATCTCCTAAGTATTCCTTGTCGAGCTTTTAAGTTAAAACGTGTCAAACTAGAGTTATTTTTTTATCTGAATCAATAAATAAATTATAAATATAAAACTTTGCAAACCAAAATTGATATGAGTTGATAGCCATGCTTCAGCAAAAACCTGCCTCTAAAATTGTTTTTTTGATCGTTTTTTTTGCTTTCCAACGATCGTAATATCGTTCAAACTGAGGAAACAGCCGTCAATCTCGTTTTCTGAAACGAAAGCTTTAATAAACTTTTAAAATTCAGACAGAGCGTTAGTCAATCCGAGCGGCAAACGACGCCGCAGTGCAAATCATTTCCTGATTGAAAAGTGGTAAATTCCTATCGAGTAGTTGACTTCAATTTGACAACGCGCAAATTTCAAGTCAATGGTAAAGCACTTGATGCTTAGACAACCCGGAAACGATATTGTCAAAGGTTAAAGATTAAGTTTTAATCTAAAAAAGGTAGATGATTGTTTGTTTATAAATTAATGGCTATTCGTTTTTTTTCAGATACTTGATTTGGACAACAATTTGTGACGTCATTTTGAGTTCAGGAAATTTGAGTCACTTTGAGTTGTTCTGATTCGGCAGCGTTACAAAGTGATTAACTCGATCGACAGTGTTGTGGTTCAAAACCTACTCGCGTCATTCTGTTGGGTCCTTGAGAAAGACATTATAGAGCAGTGGTCGGCAACCACCGGGCCGCGGCCCAGTGCCGGTCCGTGAGGAGTTCGTTGCCGGGCCGCGTACTTTTCCAGATTAAATGCTTTGAAACATTTTTTTAACGTTAGAGCAGTGGTCGGCAACCTAGGCCTTTTAGCAATTTTTCGTGGGCCGTGGCCATTTGGTTTTACAAAGTCTTTGTGGGCCGCATGCTAGCCGTACGTGCATGGTAGTTTTAAATGCGTAGTGTAATGAAAAAATGGAGAAATTTGAGACGAAATGGAAGTGAAGACCTTTTTTTTTTTTAGAGATCACGATGATTTTGGGGAAAAAAATAAAGAAATTCGAGACGAAATGGAAATGAAGACCTTTTTTTTTTTTAGAGATCACCATGATTTTGGGAAAAAAATAGAGAAATTCGAGACGAAATGGAAGTGAAGACCTTTTTTTTTTTTTTTAGAGATCACCATTATTTTGGGAGGAAGTGGCGAAGTCGGAGACGAAATCTCGGAAACTTTCTGCGTACGCCACTGCCACTGTATGTTTCAAGTGTACTGCTGGGCCTTCAATAATTTTTATAGATAGAATTTGGGCCCTCATAAAAAAAGGTTGCCGACCATTGTTATAGAGCACTCTCCTCTGCTTGGCTGTCTCAGCAAGCAGCTCTAAATTTTTGTCATTTCACAAAATAAAAACTAAAAAACCAAATAAAAATTTAAAACAAACCGCAATATCTTGGTGTCTTCAAAAACAGGTCGAGGTAATTGCTTGATGGTTACCTTACGTTTAGCACCTCAATCGAGCTCACAACTTTACTCGGAAATCCACAAAGACCAGTTGAACTAAGTAACTCAAATAACTGCGCTGAAGTGAAAGAGTATTTATTCTTATTTATGTCGACTTTAAAAATAGTTTGCCGCGAGACTGAAGTTGTTTATACAGTAAGTTCTGGCTAACTAGGAATGAATTCTATAAAACTTTTTTTGACAAATAGCAAGAGACCACGGTTTCTGACTATAAAGAATATATACAAAGAATATATAAAAATGTATACATTATTTTATAAAATCAAACGAACTTGATGAACTCTCGTAAAACTTGACTCTCAAGTTTCACAAGGCTTCAAATCAATTTACAGTACCAACTGCTGCAAATAATCATTCAACATCTTTGTACTGACTAACTTTAAGAATAAATTAGCAACCCAATAGCTAATATTAAACTTAATAGTTTGTCCAAACAACTCTATCTCACTATAGAATTAACTTCCAAGGCGCCAACACCGACCTTTGACTACTTAACGACGGCCACAAAAGGCAACGATAACGTAAACCATTCTAACCACTTTCACTAGAATTACTCTGCTAGAATGAATGAATAACAAACTGCGAGCTATATACAGTACATACATAAATCAGCCAAAGTTACCATATAAAAACCGAAGATACTGGAACGAACAAGAATTCTTAATTTACTTATTACATAGGTCTAGCAATCGGACAACAACATCAACAAATACAATCATATTATAAAGTAGGAAACTTGTTATGTGACTTATAAAACAGAATTTGCTTAACAATATTAAAAGATACCACTCTTTACTTAAACGATCTATTCAAAATTACGTCATCGCTGCCGCAATGAACGTTGCTATGGCTTAAAACTTCTGTCAACCAATGTGCTTTGAATTAAACGGTAAAACGACTCTGCAAAATAGTTCAAGTTCAATTCAAGTTCATACATTTATTTTTTGAGAAAAAGAAAAGACATCAATGACTAATAATTAAAAACAAGCAATAACGATACATAAATTAATTAATAAAATCAGTCAAAGTTCAATGTGCCAAATATTTAATATAGAAATTAAAAACTAAAACTGAAACTAACTAACTCATAACGAAAAATCGATTTCGACCTATAAAGATCTCACAAGTTTCTGTAAAAAATCAAAATTAAAAAAATTAAAAAACATAACTACATACTCCATAACAATGGAAAAGATGACGTTTTAATCAGAATCAGAAACTAACTAACTCATAACGAAAAATTGATTTCGACCTATAAAGATCATCACAAGTTTCTGTAAAAAATCAAAATTAAAAAAATTAAAAAACATAACTACATACTCCATAACAATGGAAAAGATGACGTTTTAATCAGAAGCTTGAAAATTACTGCAAAAAACTGAAAATCAACTATATTAGTTAAAAAATCAACTATAGAGTTAAAAAATAAAATCTTTATCATATCATTTTTTAAACTAGCTCAGTTGAGCTAAATTCCCATCTTGGCTAGCTGTGCCACCCATCATCATTACGCAGCCTAGTCATGCACTGGTTATTTAATCGTTCAGTTTGTTTGATAATAATATTATTATGTATTTTTTTTTTCTTTTATTTTTTCTTTTTCACTTCTTATATCTTTATCTGATTAAGGTGTTGCGGCCATGCTTTGAGGCCCGTTTCCACTACGAGCGTGGAAAAGAGCATTCTTTGTTTCTTTTATTGATCTTCGATTGAAGCAAGCGGTTAAAATTGAACCGAGCGCAAAAAAAATCAATAAAACAAACAAAGAATGCTCTTTTCTACGCTCGTAGTGGAAACGGGCCTTTATATTGTTTTGTACTTTTACTTTATGATTATCATATGCATGTTTTAACGTCTGACGTTGTGCTGCTTCTTCCTTTTCTTGATCTTTTTAATATTTATAATTTTTGTATTAAACTGTTTAATAATGACCGGGAATAAAAAAAAAAAAAAGAATGAAGTATGACAGTCGCTTTCCTGCGAGTCAGAAGGATAATTAGAGAGGAAAAAAATTTTTAAATGGATAATTACAGTATTCGAGTTACTGATTTCTATCTCGATTTAGTAAATGCTTTCTTTCTCGCTCTTGACGTTATTTATGTTTCTCAAAGTAATTTTTACGGCTAGAAAAATTACGGAAAATCATTTTCAAAATAATTTTTTGCGTCTATGTTTGATCTAGTCGCAAAACTTATCGCATCTTTATCATATGATTTTTTAAACTTTTCGAGTTCGTAAAATACAAACGCTTAAATACTTATTATTACAACTCGTCATTGAACAACACACTTGCCAAGTCCGGGCACTTCAATTGCATTCCACCAAGCTTTTCTTCTGCGGTTACAATAATACTCGTACTGTGTTTTTCGTCCGAGCCCCGAAAGACAAGTTCGTGGTTTGTCATTAAGAAGAATTTATTAAGCTGCAGAAAGAGCGGCATTGCTCTTCTCGTCGTTGAGCGTTCTGTAATTATTGCTATCGCAGTTCGATCAACCAGGTTAATATGTCCGAATTGGTAATAAAACTTGTAAGTATACATTCTGTTTTGGTATTAAAAATCAAGGATGGCTCTTGGTTTTTTTGAAAGTAAGACGATGGCGTTATTAAAGAGTAGTTTAATGTTTAAAAAATTGCTGCAGTCAACAAATTGAATGGATTAATTAATGATGCCCTTTGGAACGAAGACTTGGCGCGGGGGTGCCTGAGAAACGGATCTCAATTGAAAAGGTTTTGTTTTAACCATAAGATGAATTATTTGATAGATTACTGTCATTATCTAAAATCGCTTAAGATCGCGTCAACTGCTATTAAATTGCAGCTCGGCAAAACCATTGAGAAACAATTTCGAAATTTTATCAGCAAGGTTTTGTGCTCGGGCTTACTTAAAAGCATAAAGATAAATTAAATTTCACGGTGAATTAAATTGCGCTTTGATCAATTTAAATTTGCAACCGCTGGCTAATCGATCATAATCGTATTTCACACGTCACTGTATCTCGTATTAATTCAAATTATAATTTTTTACTAATATCTTTACTAGAACATTCTTTACTAAACTAGCTTCAAAAAAACTTGTACCCCGCCCCGCTGTCTCCCGTTTCCGAAGCTCTTAAAGACACTAAACAGGTCACTGCTCCCACCAATTGATTTGAAACCGAACACAATCAACACAATCAAGCCGATCAAGCGATGAACCTGACTCGAGACAACAACTCGAGTAACTCAGTTCTTAAATAACAGATTTTTCGTTATTACATAAGCTATTTTTCGAATTCGCCTAACGGCCAGATTTTCGTTCTCATTATGCAAGCACAAAAATGGTGAAACAAATTGTGAAATTACCATGTTTGTTTTAGGACAAATAGAAAATACGAAATTCACTTTTTGATTGAAAGTTTTACAACGTGGTTAGAGTAAACAGCATCATTTATGATCTCGACGCAAAAATTTGAATTCAATTTCCAAGCGAGCCAGTTATGATATAGTATCGCCGAACACTTGCCATCTTTGCAACTGCAGCACTGGCGCAATGTTGTGAACATGTGCATTGTGCATGGCAAACTCGTGACAAGCTGCTGTGTATTAAACAAAAAAATATGCTGAAAAAATTGGCTTTTTTTATAGAAATTCTACAAAAGTTTTAAAAAATTAAATGAAAATCAAAACGCATTGCAACAAAAGTAGATGCAAAAAATTTGGTGAATAGATTAGTAGCATGTATTAATTACCATTTTAAATTATTGTTTCAAGTTTTGTTGGTGGAAACTAAAACAGATTTAAATAAAATGGTTTAAAAAGATTATATTATTTTTGAAGTGAAGGGGAAGAAAACGTATAGAAATACAAGGTTTGGAATAATAAATTCTTTTTGGTTCGTCTCCATCTTTTAAACGAGAAAAGCAAAGTTAACAATTAATAAATAATTTATAAATAATCATTTATTTAGTGGTAACTTTGGTCATAACCTTATTTCCGGTTTCACCATACGGACGATTTGTGTGGCTCTTTATCAAATATTTTTAAAATAAATATTGTTAATTACTACCAGTGATGACTTTAATAGGGAGCGAACAGTGCTGCCGCACCAGGCCCCCTTAAAATACATCAAAAAGTGGCCCCCTACTCCAGAAATTGCTCTATTTCTTTATAGTAGCACCAGGACGTCGATGGCATGTCAAAAAGAAAAGAAAAAAATTTTGAAAAAAAAAGCTTCTGCTCCTTAGGTTGTAAGGTTGTTAGGTTGCTTGTGGAAATACGGAAGCACAGACTTTTTTTTTAGAGACCACAATGTCTTGAGGCAGTATAAAGTGCCTCTCCATGCTTTAGAACACTCAATAGTGGCCCCCCTGAATTGAAGACCCTTTTTTTTAGTGATCATTTTGTCTCTTCATGCTTTGAATCACTCAATGGTGGCCCCCCTGAATTGAAGACCCTTTTTTTTTAGTGATCATTTTGTCTCTTCATGCTTTGAATCACTCAATGGTGGCCCCCTAAATTGAAAACTTTTTTTTTAGAAATCCCTTTAATTTCAATTACTAAAAACCGCTTCAGCTATCTTTTTTTAGTACACTAAATAGTGGCCCCCTTACGTTTCTTGCACCAGGCCCCCCTTTTTGTAAGGCCATCACTGATTACTCCGATGCTCGATAGATTTAAGCTCTGTTTTTCGCATATGAAATGCAATAGTGAAGAAGTGAATTCTAGGGTTGCTATTGGGTCGAAAACCAAAAGAAACTAACTCCAGGCAGCGCTAATAATTTCAGTTCTTATATCTGCAGAAGCAAATTTTAATCGGGTATAGTTTGTGGTTTTTTGAAAAAGTCTATGTTGTTCATTTGTCTTAAAATCTTAAACGTTGTTGCTTTTTTTAACTTTCTTAAAAAAACAATTTTCGCTTTATTTTTTATAATTTTAGATTAACAATTTTTTGTATTTTTGTTCAAACGTCATTTAATTTCACGATCAGAAATCCCAGCTTTGTGTGCTTACACCGCACTGCGACTACGTAAAATGGGTGTTCTTGAGTCTAATTGCCCTTAATTCTCTTTCTTTGCAAGTGAACGTCGGAAGTTGAACGAAACAGATACTGCTCGCTTGTTTATTTACGTAGAGTTAATGTAGTACTTAACAGTACATTTTTTAAATATTTCATCTCTTTGCTCTGCATTCTCATTGCTTTTGCAGGCCGAACAAAAACAAACAATAGTCTCTCATGAAAACAAAGTGGTTTTTTTGGCAAGTCACGCCAATATTTTACTTTCAACTATTCTCACCTAAACTATTAGCAATCTGATTGGAAAATTGAGGGTGAGTGACATTAATATTATCAAAGTATTCAAAGTTTTATAAAAACTACATGTTTTTTAAAAATAAAAGATATTATAAAATGTGTCTCTTATGACGTAGAGTACGGTTAGTTCGTGCTTGTTCACCTCTGGGTTCGACTCGAAAGCGGATCGTCGTATAATTTCTTAGGTGGCTAACTTTATGAAGCTTTTCAATTACTGAATATAACGATCTATGTAGGGGTGGTTAAATCCCAGCTCTTTGAAAGAAAGTTGGCGTCTAATGCTAATGCGTAATTTCACTTTTCCTTTTCATGCTTCATAGTACAGTGCATATACTTAATAATGTTACTAAGCATGAATAAAATATCATTATCATCATCATCATCATCATCACTTGACTTTTAAAGACGGAAAGGTCAGATTCGGCTTCTGATTTGAAGCTAAGACTTTTTTATTTTTCACTTGACTTTGAAAAAAAAATTTTAGGTTTTCGTCAAAGAAATACAAAATAGTCGCTACAAATTTTAGTTTGAGAAAAAGGATCGCATAAAATTCTGTTGCTGGTAAGAAAGTTTATTTTTATTTTTTCTCAATATTTATCGTCCTGACTCGTAAGGAAGCGACGGAGGCGCTTTACATAGGGCAAGCAATTACCCCGACCTACTTCCGGAGATGCCAAGATATTGCTGTGCGGTTGAAACTTTTTATTTGGTTTTAGTTTTATGAGTTTTAGAGATATGACTGAAAGAACTGCTTAAAGACAGCCAAGAAAGAGAAAGTGCGATGAAGTGTCTTTCTCAAGAACACAACATAATGGCGCGACTAGGTTTTTGAACCCTGGCCTGGCCATTTCGATCACAATCACGGCGCTCTTAACCACTCGACTGTTGACCATGAGTAGAAGTTGGCTTTATTCACATGAAAGAAAGCAACTAAAATCTATAAACAAAAGGTACAGTTTAATATTATAAAAGTAAAATTAAATGTATAGAACAAAACCTCAACCAAAGCTTACACTGCTCAAATAAAATGCAACATAAGTATTTCTTTAAACACAAAGTTATAACGAACTAAAAAGGCACGCAGTGATTAACCAAAACACAAAAGACATTAATGAAAAAGCGATCAGTTGAACGGGTTTGACCATGGCCATCTATTGATCGACTCATCATATTCTTTCTCCTTTGAAAATAGACGAGCAACCAAATTTATCAATTAAAACTAATTACGAGTCGAATATATTCTTCTCGTATCTCTGTGGAGCTTTACGGGTTCAAGTGGAATGTCTAAGGGCGGTCGGTTCAATTGGGGAAGTAACAGATTTAGAAAGAGTAGACAAGAAATTAGAAGGATGATTAGGGAGATTTTCACTATTGTTGGTAAAAGGATTGAATAGTTTTCCATTCTCAGGTTTAGGGTCAGTAGTGATAGTTTGTCTTGACATTTGTAGCTTCGAAATCATCCACCGGTCGAAACCGTCGAATCTCAGCCGTTTGCAAAACAAACACGAAAAAAGCTTGGATTTGCGTCAAAAGTTTGACTTCTTCACCCAAGGACCACTTTTGCTCCTGACAAAACGTCTCAGTAGTACAGACCCTGGTTGAATCAAAAAACTAGGCAATGCTCTACCTGACATGCTTCTTCCATTAAACCCTAAAAATCGATTAATTTTTTCGTTTATGGGAAGTGGCATTGGTGGCAATGCATAAGTGAGAACGCACGGCGTGTAAGGCTTTATGTAAGACTGCCGTAGAAACAGTTTAACGGTTCTCGATATAGATTGATTGATTCTCTCACATTGGGCGTTCCCTATAGGATGATAGGGCCTTATCTTACTGCTGGCAATTCTATGTTCTTTAAGATAACGTTTGAGCTCCTTTCGCATAAAAGAAGCACCTTGATCGCTATGCACGTTCAAGGGATAACCAAATGAATAGAGCAGTTCACTTAGGCATTGGATAAAAGTCTCCGTCGTCATGTTAGAGCATGGAAACGCAAAAGGAAACCTACTGAACTTGTCTACAACTGTCAGGAGATATTTATGTTTGCCAGAAAGAGGTCCTTTAAAGTCTATGCTTATTCTATCCCAAGGTCGCAAAGATTTTATCAATTGCTCAGGTGGTCTTTTGTACAATTAAGGTTTCAATTCGGCGCAAATTTTGCAACTTGTACAAACCTTTTTTACGTCTTCTGTCGGAAAGGGTAAATTTTTGGAACGTACGATATGAGAAAGTCGAGAAATACTAGGGTGTACTAATTTATTGTGCAACTGTGAAAAGTCTTCTACAAAAGAAATCATTGAACAAGCTCGCGACAAAACGTCAGGTGCCAAATTACTTTTTCCCGAAAGATGCTTTATGTCATAATCTAAATTACCTAATTCAGCACGCCACATTTGAATTTTGCTGTTTTTGATTTTTTTTAAAGACTTTGGATTTAGCATAAAATATACGGTTTTTTGGTCTGTTACGAGAGTGAATTTTCATCCATGTAAAAGGTGATTCCATTTTTTTACAGCGTCTGTTATAGCTGTAGCCGCTTCTACAATTGAGTAGCGAGATTCGCTATTAGAAAACGGACGCGAGTGGAAGGCTACCGGTTTTCTTCCTTGATTTAATGTAGTAGCAAGCGTATGTTCTGAGGTATCGCATTTGACTACAAATGGTAGTTTTTCATCTACGCTCGTTAGGAAAGCCGCCGCAAGGTCATTTCGAAGAGCCACGAAACTATCGGATGTCTCCCTACTAAGTGGAAAAAAATAAAAGAATAGATTGTACAAAAGGCCAAACCTTTTCCGAAAATTTTTTATCCATTTAGCTTAATAAGAAAACATCCCTAAAGTCCTCTGTGATTCAGATTTAGTCGTGGGCAAAGGGAATTGCATAAGCGGGCGAAGTCGTTCAGGGTAAGGTTTGATCTTATGATGCGAAGCCCTATATCCAAGTAAATCAATTTCTCTACGTAAACATAAACACTTCCATTTGTTAAAAGTTAAACCTTCACATTTTGCAGCATTGGATAAAGATTTTAAACTGGCATTATGGTCACAATCATCACGTCTACATACTGTAATATTGTTAAGATACGCATAAGTGCCAATTAAATTATACAGGGTGTCCCAAAAGTAACCGAACCGTAAACTTAAATAAAATTTAGATATCAAAATCAACAAATGTAATTTCTTTTTTATGTCTTGTATGGTATTTTCTTACTATTGCTTAACATCATTGCTTAATTCCTGTTCATTGTGCGCTGCTGGTACCCACATCTTTGAAAATGCAACGAAGAACTTTAGATTTAAACGAACGTGTCTTTGTTATTAAAAATTACCATGCAACAACTTGCTACAAGCATGTTAAAAAAAGATGGGAAGCAAGCTTCAAAACACATGATTGTATTGAAGTTCAAGGTAGACATTTTGAACAATTTTAAATACTAAATATGTTTAAGAAGTTTGTTGTTTTTGATTTCTAATTTTTATTAAAATTTGGGTTCGGTTACTTTTGGGACACCCTGTACTTTTCGATTAAGTTATC
Source organism: Diplosoma virens (assembly GCA_963680785.1). Classification (NCBI taxonomy): domain Eukaryota; kingdom Metazoa; phylum Chordata; class Ascidiacea; order Aplousobranchia; family Didemnidae; genus Diplosoma; species Diplosoma virens. The sequence goes on from OY796890.1 coordinate 21,409,363, forward strand.
TACAATTCTTTTTGAGAACACGACACACGATTAGTAACGCCGAAAGGTAATCGTGTATATTGGTACAATTTTCTATCTGCTTCGAACGCTATAAACGGATGATCGGCGGGAAAAAGCGGAATTTGATAATATGCAGATTTTACATTTCTACTGACGAGTGTTGACCGAAAAATGTCTTAAAAACAGTCATTTTCAAAACTAACATTAACAAAAGAGTATGGATTCCCGTCTGAAACCAAAGCTTTTCTGAAATAGTCAACTGTTTATATTATATACTGCAAAAAATGCTTATTTTTTCTTTTATTTTCTTTGAGGAGGGCACAATGACTGGCCAAAAATGTTCGAGTTTTAGTTGTTTATCTAAATTTTTTAGTTCGTTTTAATGCAGTGTTCCGCAATCGGTGTGCCGCGAGACAATGCTAGGTGTGCCGCAAAACAACGGTAATCTAAACATACGTACTTTCTAAAATTGTAAATAATACTTTTTTTGAAAGTTAGTCTTAACAACTGCTAGACTCAAACAGAAATGGAATAAAAAAACAGAAATAGAATATAAAATTTTATAAAATCATAAAATAAAAAAGCCTATATATTCTTAATTTTTTAGCTTTTGATGAAGCGAGGACCTTTTTTGCGGGTTTTGCTGATCTCGAACGCTTTTTTGTCTTTGACATCCACATAAAAATTAAAAAAGATCTTCTTTTGTTAAAAAGGTAAAAAAGTTTATTATTTTCTTTTATTTGTATGCGTAAATTGACTGGATTTTTGACATTTTTGATTGTAGTATACCGCAAAATTTTGGAAGCTTTTCAAGTATGCTGTGAGTGAAGAAAGACTGCGAAGCACTGTTTTAAAGTATTTTCTCTTGTTTCTGGAATAGGCCTAATACAGTCTGCCTAATACAGGCCACGACGATACTGCTATAAAACTTAACGAAATGGTTATGGTTCTAATTAAAAAGTAATATCGGGCGTTTGAAAACTCTTGTTTTGTAGTAAGTAAATTTAGAGAGCGCCTGCTGCGGCTTTGGGTTTAAGCAAATGTATCCAATGAGAAACGTATAACGTTTTGTTTTTCTCACCTCACAATTTATCGGTACAGATAGCATTTGTTGTTTCAAATTTGAAATACGATCCATTATATTTTAAAGACAGAATTTATTATTGTCATACAAAATAAAAACACATTATAAAACGAAATTGATATAACTGTTAATTCTAATATATGCTTTATATTCAAGTTCTTTTAAGGTCGTACTGAGAAAAATAACATTTAAAGTTTGGTTTTGTCAATTATCGTAGAGTTCAAAGAAATTTCATCCGTTGATTTGTATTTTGTTTCGGGTTCTTTTGCTCTGAGAAGTATAATTAACAAAAAAATGAAAGCTTGCAAGTTTTAGAGAGATTAAAATTGGGCCCGTTAAAAATTTTTGACAAAAAAATGTCAACTAGATAAATTCCGAGCTTTAACATCGTTCATTTAAAAAATATTTTATCAAAAGTTAGCGTTGAAGAAATTCTTCATTTTTGCACTTTCTGGGATTCATCTTGTGTTTGTCAAATTAAGATTAAAAAAAAAAAAATTAAACTTCGAATACTACACAGTATTTATCGCTACCATGGCCTACTTAAGATTACAAGTAAGCCATGTCGCTACAATAAACTTAGTTTTAACTGTATCCTTTCGGTGAGTGCAACTTAAGGAAAACAGTTTAAACAATCTTGAACTATCAGGTAGAAGTAAATTTTTAATGTCGGTTCGAGGGTTTAAGATTTTCATCATGAAGTTTTATTCAGGGCTGCAAACTCGAACTCGAAAAAAGTCACTGAGTGGGAAAAACTTTTTTTAGTTTTCTCTCAATAGATAAAAAATTTTCGAACTCGATAAAATTGAAAATGGTGAACTCCAACTTGGTTAAAAATGCATTGAGTTTGCAGCCCTGGTTTATATCATCCGGCCTTTTGTCATAATTTGATTAATTCAAAAATATAACTAGCTGTTAGATCACAAGTCAAATCCCGTTTAAGCTGCTTGACGCTGTGCTTAAAAAATTATGAGAGCTAATTGCGATATTTATAACAATTACAACAAAAAAATTTTAGTCAATAATTGGCAGTGCATTTCAGAGGTTGTTTAAGTGACAACTTTTTGGCCTTTAGTTGTCTTTTAAAAAATACAGTAAATGTAGCGGAAACGCAGTTTTCAATCATTGAGAGTTCAGGCCTTATGTAACAATTGCAAATCTATTCGGACAGTTTCAAACCACCTGGGACCCACAAGGTTTTAGATTTTTCAAAAGTGGTTGACAGGAGGCAAAAACTTGGACGTGAAGAAACGAGTTTAAAATAATAATAATACTTATCAGCAACAAGATTAATGTTCTTGATGCATTACTCTGGTAAAATAGTGTAATAAAACAAAATCATACCTTGTAAGTTTATTGAGCAAAGTCATGTTTTCCTTATAAAATTGTTCTGCTTCTTCGATTGATGTCAATGACGCAGCGTTTTCGGTTTCGGGCAAAATGATAGAAGTGAAGAAAGCCAGAAACGACAAGAGCCCGAAAATTGTCTAATAGACAATGAAACTTGCTGCATATCCGGCAATACCTCAAGTTAAAGCAACTGACTCGTTTAAGCGCTAATTAATTGAAGAGTTAAAAGATTATATTGATTTGACCTTGTGCAATGTTTCACAGGACTTTGAAGGTTGATTTTTTAAACAATTTTCTTTAATGTAAGTAATTTAACCTGAGTAAGCCATGGTATTTCTTTTTGCGCTTCAATCGTGAAAGGAGTTATGATGCTTCCGATCCTGGCGGACATTGATCCAAAACTGAGTCCTGTGGCACTGTACAAACGTAATATTTTGTTGAAATGATAAAGTTAGATGCTTAAAAGATTTGGATGAAGCTACAAAAAAACGAAAAACAAAAAATAATCCAAAATAATATTGTTTGCTTTTCAAACCATCAGTTGATAATGTACTGACTGTTTGACCTTGAAGCGGTGTACTTGGGTTTAATTCCAAGTTGGAAAAAGTCAAGGAGTTTCAAATTAGTACTCATAGCCTATCTGTTTCACGTTTAGCAAGATTAAGGAAGTGTGATGAAATGTTTGAAGCCCCTGAACACAAAGTTCTCGCGTCCACTCGATCAAACTCTGTGAAAACCAAACCAACGTCCCCTGTTTCGACACTCATCAAAAACTGTGTTGATATTATTTAAAGATAGATTGTGCTTTGGTCTTTGTGTCCTGATTAATATGTACATTTACCTTTGCGTAATAAAAGATTATGAGTACCATCTTTATATTAATAGATTACATCTACGTAGCCTGAAAACCACAACCTTCACAGATCAATCCTCGATGCTTTTCTTAAATTAACATAATTAATAGATTTATCAAAAATAATTTTTGATAAAAATTTTCTTACCGTATGACAGTTGGAAAAATATCAGTTGTTAAGGAATATGTTAAAAGAAATGATCCGGTGATTCCTAGTTTGCCGATGATTGCCATTACTACACCGGCTGTTGCTAATGCTGAAATGTTTAAACTTTTATGATTATACCTATACGAAATTGAATAACGAGTATTAAGAAGCAAATAAAATTGGGAAAAACTCTATGGAAGCAAAGAAGATATTGACCAATTTTTGCATTGCCACGAACAAGGATAGGTTCAAGAAATACTCAATAATAGGTAGGTAGATTAGGATAGTCAAAGCTTTTTTACCCGCAAACAATAAAGAATTATTTTGCTAGTTTAATACGTCTGAGTATAATCTAGAAGAAAAAACTTCGCAATTAAAAGTTAGTGACGAAAAAACTTTTTTTTAACTAAAAAAAAGAATGAAAAATGTTTGAAATTGTTTTGCAAGCAACAGAAAATTAGTAGAAGATCCATCGGTCGACGCACACTATAGGTTTAAGCTTTTTTATTCAGGTAGGCGAAAGCCATTTAATGTGGCTATCCTTCCTTGGTACCTTCCTAGCCCTCTATTAAAAGTTAAAAAACAAATAAACAATTTTTTAAGTAGAAACCAAAACAAAAAAGAAAAACAAAGTGTAGATCGAGATGATTAATTAGCTGATGCTCCAATTGTAGTGCTCCTTCAGTTTTTGTGTAAGTCAAGAGGATTGTATATCAGTTTTAAAAACTTATAATGGCAATTTTTTTACCTTGAAGCCACATTCAACTGCAACCGCGATTTTTCTCGTCTTTTCAATCAATGAGATTACACCAACAGAAATGCTTTTTAAACAAAAAGTCAAAAGGTAGCAACTGGTGGCCCATTCAAAGCAGTTTTTCATAAACTTAAGCATGACTTTAACTCACCATTGCTTCCATCAGCGAGCTCAATGCACACAGTCGAAGCTAAACAAAACGCTCCACAAAACAAAAACGAAAATCCAAGTAGATTGTGCTTTCCCATAAAAGGCACGAGTAACACCATAAAATTTCCTATTATTTCTATTGAAGCATTAATTACGCTGTTCACATAGGGATCACCTGCGTCCAAAAAAAATTGTTTATCGATAATTTTTGATAAAGTCTAGAGTTTAGGCTAATCTTAATACTCCTTGCATGTTTTAAAATTTTCAATTAAAACTTATGAATGTTTTTTAGATATCAAACTGTTTATTTAATATAAATTTTTAGTAAATAAGTTTCAGGTATTGTTACTGCTGGACTTCATTATGTATTCGTTAAAAAACTTATAAAAACATAATTTATAACATTAAGCTCAACATTCATTCAAATCAGGAGTTCCCCACCTTTTTGCGATCTCGTACCACTTGGGCCTATCGTCAACGCGTATCACTTCTTCCAGAGCAACTTATTTGATTAAATGTTAGTTTATACAAAAGAATGTTATACATTATACTAACAATAATAAATCACAATTAAATTTAATGAGACTTTTGTTTTTGTTTACTTTCCACCAATTGGTCGCTGCGTGGCGTGAATTTGCTAACAGCGCATCGAAAATCATGTCCAGGCACACTTAGTCGGTTTCAATTTTTTGAATTTGATGTTGATTATGATTATAATTCTCTGCTCGCATTCCCATGTAGAAGGGAAAGTCGGTAACAGTGGACAGAGTTGGAAGCTAGCGTCGAATAGGTAGAGACCAAACTAAGCCAAAAGCTTATTGGAAAACATTCTTTGTGTTTTGCTTTGCTGTCTGTTCCTCATAAATATCTCTTGCTTCCCAGTTGTCGCTCATGGCTTAGCAATTTAGTTTTTACCACATCATTTTGTGTAAAGCGGACGTAAAAAAGTAGTTGACGGCAGAGATTGACATTTGCAGATTCGTCAAGTTGTATGGCAAATCCAAACCTCGAAGCTGGTACTCTTGCAATCACTTATTTGGCAATATCAACTAAAATTTCCTCAATGCGCTGCTACGCAGTATTCTTGAAAAAGGCAACGCTCTTTGATTTTGTCACGACCTGCTCTCCAATTATTTGCCCTACTAAAATTTTGGTAGCTGGCATAACAAGAGACTCTACTGTCATATAGGTTTTCAAGTGTTTGGGCATTAAGAAAGCAAATTCATAAGATGCCTCGACAACCTCTTAACCCTTCTACTGGATCAGTCCGGTTTTATCCATGTCCTGGATCATACTTTCGCTTGGGCATGATGCAAGGTTGAGTAAAAGTTTAAAGTAAAAAAGTAAACAAATTTAAAAAAAAGTAAAAAAATTGTTACAAAATATCCAACTTAATTACCAATACGAGAGATTAAAGTTTGAAGTTGATAACAAAAAACGATAATTAAAACAACTTTTAACCATTTGATTCTTAGAAACTATCAGTTTGATTTGTGGTGCATGCTTCGCTGTTTGAATTATTTGCATTATTTTGCACTATATTACCTGCACGCCTGCATTTACCCCGCGCACCTACCTGCTTTACTACCAGTACTTTCATGGAATTACTACGAAGCATGTACTATCTGTTTCAATGTAAATGTGGTTGAATAGTTCTTACCAAATTTATTCTAAACTTCTTTCTAGTTTGTATGTGACAACTACAGTAACTTTGTTCAATCAGTTATTCGTAGCTTGAACTGAAAACTATACATGAGACCTATAAAGTTTTTCTAAAAAAGTGAAGCTTATGAGCAATCATTTGACCGAATTCACTCCCGCAACGTTGTACTGCTTTTGAAAGCAACTGCGCTCTTTCTGTTGACATGATCTGTATTTTGAAAACTGTAATGTTACGAAACAATAGAATAGCAGGCTACAGAAAAATTCATTTATTTAAAAAAACAAACTATAACTTTGTGAAAAAATGAAAGTTACTCGCGTACCGCAGGTTGGAAACTCTTGATATAAATAATTAAATTAATATCCATAAGAAAAGTTTTTTTTTTAAGTCTTACTTTTTTACTGTCAGTGATGAAGTGAGCAATGGTTCGGTCAACTTGCATTTTTTGTTTCATTTCGTACATAATTCTTTAGTTTGAAATTAGATTGAGTCATTACAACTTACTATATAACAAAGTAGGTTTGTGGCCAGATTAAAAGCTCACCCGAAAGATTTCCAACATTCAAAGCAAGACCGTAAAACACAAGGCTGACAGTAAACCAATTGAAGGCGACTGATAGAGACACGATCCTCATTCGGCGAAGCTTTAATAAATCCAAAAGCGAGTATTTCTGATTTGTGGCCTTTTCTCGGACCTTGTCAAAACAAATTCGCCAATAATAAAAAAAAGTTTTTAAAGTGATTGCCATATCTAATGGTTTGTATTCTGTGGTTCCCAAACTTTTTAAGAGTTTCAGATCCGTGGCCGCTTTTCAGAGACTCTAAAGCACCCGTGGCCGCCTGCAAAACCGTCTCTGATTTCATTATTTTTCTCCCGAAATTCAAGTGAAGACCAAAAAAATGGTCATCACTTTGAAACTGCCTCTAATTTCTTCATTTTTGTCCCTAGAGACTTGTAAAGACTAAAAAAAGGCTTCTGCTTGTGGCCCCCCCGATAAATGCCCCGTAGCTCTCTTGAAAACCCTTGATTTGTATTTACGTTGGCAAAAAATTTACTTTTGTTTGGAACTTAGCTTGCTCTGAAGGTGAAAGTGGTAGGCATTTGAGGAAAGTTGTTATAAATGTCGCAATTAGCTCTCATAATTTTTTAAGCACAGCGTCAAGCAGCTTAAACGGGATTTGAACTTGTGATCTAACAGCTAGTTATATTTTTGAATTAATCAAGAAGTAACTTAACCTCTAGAACTTATGATTTGTACTTTTTTTAAACCAATTTTTTTAACTTATTAAATTAAACTTTTAATAAAAAGTCTGGACGTTTTTTTAATATAGGCGTAAACCTTGAATGACATTATTGACTTTTATTAATTTAAATTTACTTAATCAAGACCAATTCAAAAATGGACGATTTTTTAAAAATGAAAACACGGCGCTTTGATTAAGCTTCAAAATACTTTTAGCTCTGCGGATTAAGAAGCTATTCATGTAACTGGCGCGACATGTTAGCCTCTGCCACAAAAGTAAAATCATGCTTTGGTCTAAATTCTTTTCAATGCTTACTAATTGATAAATAGACGATTAATTGATAAACAGACTTATATGCATGTTTTCTAGAATTTTCTAAAATTAAATTATATTTCTTAGCTTTTGTTTTCAAATATAACCACCTTTCTTTTCTCAGTTTCAGCCATTAATTTCCATTTTTCTTCGTCAAAAACTTTTTTGTTACTTCTGACAAACTTTTTAATAATTTTTTTTGCTTTTTCTTCTTTTCCATTAGCGAGAAGCCATCTAAATACCCATAAATTTGAAATAAAATTGCATCAATACCTTCTTGTTTCTCTTAGCTGTAGACTTTGGGAACCAAGAAGAGGTTCAGAATTTAAACATCTTTTCCTAATTTCCTAAAAAACTGCACTTGAGTTTTGTAAAATAAATAAAAGTTTTTACAAATTAAAATAAATTTAATAAGTACTTGGCCTACTTAGTTTACAAAACAAAAATTGCCAAACAAGAATTCATCAATTAGTTTTTTCGTAGTCTAAGCCAGTGTTCTTCAAACTTTTTTCATTGAGACCCATTTTGCACAGGCAAATTTTTTCGCGACCCCTAAAAAAGGATCTTCGCCTAGAATCCATTTCTGATTCTGTTATTTTTCCCCCAACATCAAGATGTTCTCTTAAAAAAAAGTCTTCACCTAGAATCGATCTCTGATTCCGCTATTTTTCCCCAAAAATCAAGGTGTTCTCTAAAAAAAAAAGGTCTTCACTTCGATTTCATCTCTGATTTCCCTATTTTTCTCCCAAAATCAAGGTGTTCTCTAAAAAAAAAAAAAGGTCTTCACTTCGATTTCATCCCTGGTTTCCTTATTTTATTCCCAAAATCAAGGGGTTCTCTAAAAAAAAAAAGGTCTTCACTTCAATTTGCTGTTGTATTTCGCTATTTTTCTCCCAAAATCATGGTGATCTCCAAAAATTAAAATCTAAAATCCCGCGACCCCCAGTTTTGAAGAGCCCTGGTCTAAGCTATGCGAGTTTTTCTCAAAATGAGTTACAACACGTTTGCTTGTGCTTTTCAAAAAAATTTATTGCGTTATTTAATGTTAGGCTCAACCTTTTTGTTTAATAAAGGAGTCACAAAACCAGAATGTTTCTCGTCTTGTTGTATGCAGGGGCACCAGAAAATTTTTCGGAAAAATGGGCTAAGTTTAGGAAAAGGACACTTTTTGGTTAAAAAAGCATTCTCAAACAAACATAAAGTTTGTATTAGAGAAAAATTTTACTAAAAATTTAGTGAAGAGAAAAAAATTGATGAGGCGGTTTGTTGTAAAGAAGTTAAAAATTGCAAGTAGAATTGGTATCATTCCCAAAGCTTTTCGTCTGACATTTTTCAGGAGAAACCCGGCTGAGTTATAAAGTAAAGAAAAGAGCTCTCAGAGGTCAATCATCTTTGGGGCCTAAAAAATTCCAGGGTATACACTGACCAGTAAAAGTAGGTTTTCTGTATACTGAAATCAAAATTTCGAATACTTGACTTTCTGCCAAGACGTCTAAAAAGGAAGAAAATGGTTTCTTTTTTATGAGTAACTGCACCCCTAATTGTAGGCTATATCCACTTTACTTTTTTCAAGTGTGATAATAATTAAACTTTTGTGAAATAAAGTTAAACTGGTTTTTCTAATAAAACGTTTCGATTTTGATGAACAAATCTCTAGCAAATCAGCAAATCAGAGACATAGTACATTTTTTACTGACCTTGGAGATTCTTCCATAAAAAAGTAAATGATCAAGAATACCACAGCCATTATTGAACAAACAAAACTCAGTTTCCTCCAACTTTTTAGCGCGTATGCAAGTCCAGGAAGCATCACGTGCGCACAAGTTCCAATTTGACCATTTACCAAAGATATACGAGTTCGGTATTTGTTCGGTGCAATTTCATTCACTAAAAAATGTTCAAATAAAAAGTATGCTCAATACACGCCCTCAATATACATCCCTTGATGTTTTATCAAAAAAAAAGCATCAAAAATTAGGTTTTGTCCTTGAAAATAAAATAATTTTAATTCATATGAAAAGTACTTACGTATTAGACAACGAACAGCAGGTGGTTTAGGTTATTGAATATTTCGCTTAACAACCAACTTAATAAAATGAGACCATATTTAAAAAACTTGAATCAAAATAGCTTTTCTTAGCATTCGGCCTTGATCCAGCTCTATGAATTTTATTTTTGGAACGAATTTTGATTCTATTTAATAGTCTGTGGCAAGCTAAGTATAATTAAGAATAAAAAACAAGTTTGCATTTTTAGATTTTTGATACTTTTTGCTTTTACATAATTTTGGTCTGCGATTCATTAAAAATATTTTCGTTTATAATTTTAATTGTAGATGCTAGTAAATCACAACAAAAAGTTAAGATTCGCTGGTCAAAAACTAAAATAACATTCTTTTATTAACTTTACCATAGGTAAACCCTGAAATATAGCAAGCTATTGTTGCAGCTCCAGCCAACATTTTCACGATGAGATACACCTCAAAAATGGGAATGAATGCTAATGACAATCCAACAATAACGTAGGCAAGGCAATATACCAACAACGTAAGTTTCCGTCCGTACCTGGTCATTGTAAAATATTAAAATATTGTAAACTAGCCCGATATTTGACTTCAATCTGAGCTTTTTTAAAACATACGCAACAAATTAAATTGTCGATAAAATACATAGCATCAATGATGGCGCACGGTGCAAGAAAAATAAGGGGGCCGCTTTTTTGTATTCCAAAACAAAGTGATTTCTAAAAAAAGGATCATCACTTTAGGGAGCCCACCATTATTGTGCTACTATCAAGAAATAGAGCAATATTTTGCTTAGGGAGAGGGGCACTTTTTGACGTTTTGGTCGCTTCGTACTGAAGCCATCACTGCGTAGCATCTCAATTTTTTCCAATACAGTTAACAGTTAATTTGCTTTTTATTAATTTATCTAATTGATTTATAAAATAATAATAATAATTTTACTTTTTAAGCTTGAATGTTTTTAAACACTACGCTTTTAAACAGCTATTATTAAGTTATTGCTTTTTATCATTGTCATTTGCAAATATACGATACAAAATTTATTCAATCACTGTTTAAAAACCACTACAGTTTATTACATCCTACAGAATCGTCAGGTGGTTACTAGAAAAATAGAGAATATAGTTATTATTGGTAAAAAAAATGTTAAACACTAAAAAATTTTTCCACCAATAAATATATTCTTTATTTTTCTAGTAACAACCTGATGATTCTGTAGGATGTAATAGACTGTAGTGGTTTTCAAACAGTGATTGAATAAGTTTTGTATTAAATTGCTCTGATCTTTTCATTGAACACTCTGCCAGGAAAATCGATTCACTCTTGCAGTACATCATTGGCAACTCCAGGACTTTGTCGCTACTCGGGGTCGTGTTTGATACTGATGCAACAAGTTGCAAATACACTACAACTACACAGTAGAGTATTACTGTAGGCTAAAGATAGTGACTAAAATTTTGTAATGAACTAAAATATATGGTGGCTACAACTATAAACTGTCAATTATTTTATTGGAATACTCGGGCTTAGTCCGGAGTGCCGGAATCGCTACTGATATATACAGTATAGTTAGATAGAGTAATAATATCAATATAAAATATCTATAGAGTTATTAATATAAAATATAATTACACTGATAGAAGCAAACATCATTGCAGTGTATCCTAATTTGGCTCTTTGTAAATTGAAATGACATTATGCGGCTAAACTATTATATCAGTTTTGTTTTTTAAAATTAACTTAAGACGAAGACAAACTTGCAAAAGTTTGTACAAGATAGTAATTTTTTTTTTTTTTTATTGTCTTGTTCATCATAGAATTTTGAATTCAACATACCAGTCACTTAGCGGACCATAGGTCCACGAACCAATAAAAAACCCCACAAAGAACAACGATGTAGAAAGTGCATCCAAAATACTGCGATCGCAAACCAGATTCCACTGTGTAAGAAAGTAACATCGATTAAAAACTTTTAGAATGAAGAAGTAGTACTCATTTAGTTACACGAATACACGTTTAAAATCACATTTTGATTACAAATGTTTGTGGATTCCTATCAATGCATTGCTGCACCAGAAGAAGCGGCATTGTGCATCACCTAGGCTTAACAAATGTTTTTTGTTTTTTATTTCCTTACACGGAAGAACTGGTAAAATTTTTCTCTCTTAACATGACCAGCTCTGCAAAAATAACTCAATGAAAGTGGACTGTCTCTGATGAAAGTTAAAAACTCAAAACCATGGTCAGGCAGTAAACTCAGTGATACACAATGCCCCCATGGAATTCTTGTTGCATGCCTACATCATGCCTCGCATACTTTTGTAATTTTTAAACGAACTGAGAACTTCACCTAGCAATAACATTTGCATTTCTTCACCTGGGTTATTGTAGTTTTTCCGTAAACCTTATAATCGTATAGATATCCATCAGGACACGGAATAATAGGAGTGTCTGGAAGGATTTCAGGCCGGCTGTCACATGACGTCACATTTACGTCGTAACGAGAACACGATTCGTAATTCTTATAAATAAAAAGGAATATTTAATCTTTTGCATAAATTGTAAGAGAATGTAAAAACAAAAATCTTAAAATTTATGTTTTGAATTTTATAATGCAGATTGGCAGCTATATAAATCTAGTTTGTTGTTAATAGAAAAGCATCAACTCTGAATTAGGCCAAATTACACTACCAGTTCGCAGACAATTAAGTTTTAGCGTACCCATCAAGCCATTAGGCAGTTTTTAGTAAAAAAGGTTTCGAGAACATTTTTTGGTAACCTCGGTCTTGGTCTTGGTCTCGTATTTTTTAAATTGGTCTCAAGACCGAACATTTTTTGATATTTTTGTTACTTCATGTGATTTTGATAATTTATAGACTTTGCTTGAGAACAACACTCAATTGACTATAATTATTGCAATTTAAAGTGGCTAAGCGGTTCAGACTGAAAGCGGTCGCGGAAAAAGCAAGAAAAACGTAATTTTTAAAAATGTGATAGAAAATTTCGCTTTCCGCTTGATTGACTTTAAAGTCAACTTAAAGCTAAAAGTTTCTAACTTTTAGAAGTAAATTTAACTTTTAGAAGTACACTCCAATAGTAATAACGCTATGTTAAGAACAAAATTACCGAAAAAATTATTTACAGAGAGATGGCTAGTGTAGTGTAGTAGATTAAGTACAATGCAATAGCTTGTTTAAAAATTGTGATTTATGAACAAAAGACTATTGCATAACCCGCTCGAAACACGTAAGTTGATGTCATTATCGTATGGCTGTAGTGGCCTAATCGCTGCTTTTTTTTAAGCGGAGTCATTATTGTGGTTTCGGATGCAGCGTGACCCTGGGTTCAAATGTCATAAAGTGTTTTTTTTCTAAGAAAACAACAATATCACACAGGTACACTGAGCATCAAATTCATGTCTTCCGGTCGCAAGTCAGTGTCATCACATCTAGCTATCTTGATGACTCTGTGCATTCCAGAAACCCCTAAAATTTGTGCGAAATACCAAAAAAATTTGACCAATTCGTCATCTTCTTGTCAATTCTCACAATCATACTCCTATTGTTCAACAAATATTGCGTATATGCAGATTCGATTATACCGGAGGAACCTTTTTTTCAACAAATATTGCGTATATGCAGATTCGATTCGAACCAGCAAGAAATATTCTCAGTTTTGTTCATCACTGTTTTTTGGATAGATTCACGCAGTTTCAATGGTTAGTAATAATTTTAACCCACTTGAGATCCCCAACAAAGAGTTATTATAGAATTTAATTGTCTCTACACAGAAATCTCGTCTCATTTACACAAACGAAACGCGTTCTGACAACCCAGTTAAATACGATTAAAAGTGTTTAAATTTATTAACCCGTTAAGTGCGCATGACGAGTATATACGTCAAGGCCAAACGCTCTCTCAGTGCGCATGACAGATATATACGTCTTGATCGTTGCAGCTTTTCACAGCGCGGATTATTTCGCTTCTCGCTCTTGCTATATTCTCGCACAAGCAGCAATTATAATCGATCGAGACGAGAAAAACAGCGAGATGCAAAATTAATTACGCAATGTAACTCGGATAATGAAAATTTAATTCCGCACTTAACGGGTTAAAGGTTAAATGGAAGAGTTCAGGCAGAGTACAGAGACGTTTAAAAAGCTTCTCCGGTTACCGATTCAAATTGAAGTTGCACTTTGGTGCTTCATTTCAGGTTTATTGTCATAGCAAAGTTGGAAAAAACTGAATGTCGAGCAACAAACGTACGGAATTGCTTGAGAGTTTAGCGAAAAAAATGTTAATGTGTAAAGATGCAAAAGTACTTCAATGTTTTACGAACTATTCAGAATAAGCTAATGAAAGATAGGGAGATAATAAACAAAGTGTAATACAAAAAAATAAGCATGTGAGTCGTTATCAAGTTTTTGTCTATTCGCATAATTCATCATTATTTCTAATTTTCTTGAAATGACGAATTAGTCAAATTTTACTGTATGTAAGCAAAAAATTACCCCAACGAATTCGACAGGTGCAACACGCCAAACTGAGAGCTGAGGTAATTAAATATTCGGACGAAATTTCGACTATGAGCGTGGTTTTAAACATTTTTGAGCTAAAAAATTAAAAAATATCTTGCTCTTTTCAGCTTTCATAACCAACATGCCTTGTACGTTCCGGCTTTTTTCTGCTTCAGTTGAGCGCATTTTAGAGTGGGTTCAAGATACTTGTTTACTTAAAATGTAACTTTACTCACTGAGGGCTTTAACTGGGAGTCGCCACCCCCCATTGGGTTGTTTTACTTTTTTCTTGGGAGTCCCGAAAGCTTTTCATAATAAGTACATAACGTTAAATAACTTGGCAAAATAGGATTTATAATTATTCTTTTAGAATTTACTGGAATTTATTAATCAATGGCATAATACAGTATACAAACATACATAATACTGTAATAGGATCACCAGAGAAAAATCCGACCATAAAGTTGCCTCGTTGAACGTTTACTTCCGAAATTTGTGAAAATTCGGATCGAGAAGTCACGCGCACAGTTTAATCCTAACATTGAACGTGCATTCATTACTGATGAAATCGAGAAGAACTGCTCTTTAATTGCGTTTCTCAAACGGAAAAGCCGCTCATTTTGGCGTAAAGCTATGGAATTTTTGTCGTTTTTCGACCTAATTCGGTTATGCAGATATATTGCTTTGATAGATCAACGCAAAGAAAAAGAAAATGAAACAAAAAACAGACGCAATCTTGCTCTTTTACGACGACATCGGTTTAGTAATTTTGCTGTTCTCACCAAAACCATTGTCTTTAATTTTTCCAACTACGAGGTTACTACAACTGAGGAATTCGTATTGAAGCATGGATTACACTTTTGTTTGCCAACAGGTAATGTGAAAAGACATTAGATTTTCGCTGAGTTTGAAGTTCTGTTTGCTTAATTTTTCCCTTTTCTAAAAATCGCTCTCTAGTCCAATAATGGATAAAATAGGGACCTTATTTGTAGTAGCGCCAACTGCAAGTAAGGGGTACAGTTTGTTTCTGTGGGACGAAGAGGAGTAACTCGTCTACAAACCTGCGCAGTCAGGCTTCGAAAAATTAATTGTATTGGAGCATCAAAAAATTTAAAATGTGCGTGATACAAAACAATTTTGGCATTACAAAAAATTAACTAAAGAAACTATTTGAAGTGCAAACAATACAACTAGATTTAATTTAATGATCTAGATACTTATTCAAATAGAATGTTAAAATAATGAAAAAATAAACAAAAAATATAATTGAAAATAAAGTACGTAACCTTAAATAAAACTGATTTAGAATATTAAACAAAAAAATTCTGAATTAAGAACTGCTAATGAAAAGTCACTTAAACAAAGTTTTTAAGAACAAAATTACGCGCCGCGAGAGAACGAACAGAAAGAAAACAAATTAGAATATCTGATTAACTAAGTTGAAGGATTAGTGACGCGAGTTCAAAATCCAACAAAAACGGTAAATTAAAACAATAAATAACAAAAATTAGAACATGTAATAATTTTTTTGCCAAGCAAGAGGTTTTACTGTTTGCCTTCCTGAAGGGGTCTCACAGCTTGGCGCAATCGCTCTACGACGCGCATCGTCCGTCGCAATACAGTTTATATACTACATGACGTGTCATGGAGAAGAGTTTTTGAAAAGTTATAAAAATTAGATAAAAAAACATTATATAATATGATTATGGGCTCTTATTCTATCATTATTTGCTCGTACATATAAACTTTATACTAAGTTTTAGGCTAATTAAATTCACTATTATCATTGTTATTTACTCTCCTAATCGCTGGAAATATTGGAGGTGTTACTCTTGGAAAATCGTCAGACGAATACCCGCCTTGCTTTAATTTGGAGATGCCAAAATATTGTTGTCCGATAAAGATTTTTTCAATTTTTTTTTCTATCTACACTATAGATCCTGGCAGTATGTTTTGGTCATAATAAAAAGTATTCAATGCAGCACTGACAAGACCCTACAAGCCGAAACAGTGACACTTTCTGCTGTTATTGACGTTTTTCAATTTTATTTTTTGTTTTTATCAGTGATATAAACGAAACGTAAAGCTGCTTGCAGAGACTGCCCAGCATAGGAAAATTTCATAAAGCGTCTTTCCCAAGGACAAAAGTAAGGTGACCAATGACCAGTAGAAGTTGAACTCTGACCTCGTCGATCGCGTTCACCACCAATACGGCACCCTACTCATAAAAATGTAATGCAATAGTACGTTAATTTTGGCAGCACAGCTGAGTAAGGTAGCACCGCTGTGTTGATGAATAATACGATACAGACTTTGTTAGAATGTTCAACCGAGATAATGCTACAAACTTTACAAAATGGTTCAGCTACAAAAGACTTTCCAAGAGAAGACTTTGTCAGCATATTGAATAGCCATGTCTCCTTCATATACCAAAGCTATAAGCGCAATTATTTGACTTCTGATGCTTTTTTTGTCAACCTGGCCCTGAGAGACTGATTTTTCTGCATTGTTGGGAATAAAGTACAAAGTTAAAGTAAAATATTATTTGAGGCAGATCCATGGTGTGCTCCGACAACAACAGAATCATGCAAAGAAAAAAAAATTGCCAAGATGCAACATTAGCCATCTTAATGATGTTCTTCTGTAGAAGTTCCATTCAAATAACGAGTTTTAATTTTAATCTTTTTTTGTTAATAAGCATTAACCAATGCTGTAGATAGACTGCATACGACTAAAAAATTTTTTAAAAGAAGAGGTCGATAGGTTGATATAATCGCTGTAAAAATTTACAACATAAAGCTTCCTAAAGTCTCTTTTAAGCTAGCTACTTGATGTTTGTTTTAACATATCAATATGCTCTGTATTTATTATATACATTACAATCATGATGTTATAATATAATTTTCTTTACTTTTGAAAATAACTGGAACAACCTGGAAAATTGTCACCAACAAGCTAACACACTTCGTGGCAGTACGTTTGTGGACCAAACCGCATTGCTTTGCAGCTGCTTAAAATTAACGCGCACGTGGATTGATTACTCGTAGAAAAAGTGAGTTTGCCGAGACGTAGCTTTTGATTTATGACGCACACACAATGTGACCAGCTTTCTCTTTCTCAGTGATTCTAATGACTAGTTAGCGATCTTTCCTATAATATGACTGATTTGACCGTATTCTTCTATTAGACCATGGATAAAATAAAAACGTTAAAAATTAAAACAAACTCCAATAGAGCAAATCAGCTTTTCTGTTTAATTCCTACTTAATTGCTGTTTTACAAAATTCAGAAACAAACTTACAGCGTTTTTAAAAAATAAAAATCAAGTTTTCAAAAATAAATGGCAAAAATATTTACGTATAAGAAGTCTACAACACTGGTGCCTGGCACAATTGTCAAATCTTAAAATTTTTTACATGGCAACCTGTGCCACTGACGGATGACCTAATTAACAAGTTTTGCACCTTCACTGGTCATGTGAGTCACATGCCGTCTCGTGACGACCACGTTTTCTAACATGATTTAAGGCGATGAGACGCCCTCGAGATATTTATCCAAGCGTCTGTCGGACCAAGTCTACCCATTAAAGTATTTGTGGCTCTGTGTCAATCGTTATTGAAGAATAAACTGAACAATAAAAAAACATTACATCCATGGTTCGGACTGCACGCGAGGATTTTGCTAAGCCACGGTACGAGCTTTGCACCAAACACTAATTTAAATTTTAACCATTTTTTCACTAATTAAACTACATGTAAATTTCTATTCTTTTTAGTATTTAATCAAACTTAAAAAGTGTTTAAGCTTATTTTTGATATATTAAATTTTTTTTTCAACATAAAAAAGTATGTCTGAAGAGCAAAGAAGAAAACAAAGAGTTTGCTTAAATCGAGACAATTTCGAGCAAATTAAAAGACTTTATAAAATTAAAACAAAAAATGAGCTTCTTGAGATCACCAATCTTGGAATTTCCGCTCTAAAAAACCTCACAAGAAAAATCGAATCATATGATGGTGCAGATGAGCCCACATTTGATGTGTTGTACAAGAAATTGGGAAGGAAAAGAAAGAACAAAAATGAATTACATAATGAAATCCGATCAATTATGGGAAACGACGATTCACTCACACTTAAGAGGGTGTAAAGAAAAATTAACCAAAAAGATTTCCATTCCTCAACTATCGAGAGATCTAAAAGGGGCTGGACTATCAAGAAAAAGAATAAGAAAAAAATCGGACGTGGTGTTAACATAACAAAATATTGACCATCGCCTGACATTCTGTGCATTAATACTTGGAAAGCTAACGAAAAGAATTGTTTTTTAAACGAATCAGGTTTGAATTTACATACATCAAACAATTATGGATACTCATTGTTTTCCTAAGATGCTGTTTTGTACCAGCCATCTTCTGAGGGGAAAAACATTTCTTTATGTGGATTGATATCAAATTCAGGTGTTCAACATTTTAAATTAATTGCACAAGTTTTGTCGATGACAAGCGGCGGCAACCTTTTTTTTTGGAGAACGCTATGATTTTGCGACGAAGATAGGAATTTCGGAGACCGATTCCAAGTGAGAACACCCTGATTTTGGGACGAAAATAGGTGTTTTTAGCCAACATTTTAAATTAATTGATGGTGCATTTAATCGCGAAACATTGCCGAATTTTTAGCTGAACGTCATCGAAAGAATGTTTTCACACCAAACACTGTTTTAGTATTAGATAAAGTCAGGTTTCACCATTGCTCTGAAATAAAAATATAGTTGGAATCTATTAATGTAGAGATAACGTATTTGCCGGCATATTTAAATCCAATTGAAAATGTTTTTTCTTGTATTAAATACAGATTGAACAATATCAGACCAAGGGTTCCAACGGGATTACAGTTAAAAAATAATATTCTAAATGTTATCGTAGTTTGGGGAATCTCAAATTTGGAAAAATTTGAGGGATCTCAACAATTATTATCGTAGTTTCTGGCAAAAAGTTAATGAAATAGTTAATAGGAAAGAGTAAAAAATTCAACAAATATTTACGCAATATACTGTAGCATAAAGCGTTTTTTATTTTTGAAAACTTGCTTTTTATTTTTAAAAAACTCTGTAAAAAACACGTAAAGTTTGATTGGGTTGAACTTCGTCAAAATTTTATAAAATTACTGCATAAAGTTTTTTGCAAAAACAAAAATCTAAACTTAAAATCAAAGCAGAACGCATGATCGAATATATTATTTATCATCTTTACTTGCAGGAAAAGCCAAAAGTAATTGTTCAGCTGTTATCCCAACATGCTTTCGGAGATACCAAGGTCCTGCAATCTAGTTGATATTCTTCATTTAGTTTTTAACTTTTTATTAGAGTTGAACTTCAAAAATTCGGTAACCAAAAATCCGGATCCTTTAATTTTCCGGCACGGATTTCGGGAGCGCATTTTCATTTTTTCCGCGTTGGTGTGCGTGTGCACCACTGTTTTCATGAGCTGCCGCTCATATTTAGATGGTGCTGTGTGCCTAAACGTCATGTTGGTTCATTCTTCCACGTGCTACCAAGTAATCCTGCTGATTACTCATTTTGCTGTGCATGTGTTAATTTTATTTAAAAATATATGGGGTTCTTCATACAAAATTATAACTTTCAAAAATCCGGCAGTCCTCAGGCCCCGAGATTGCCGGTTTTTTAAAGGTCAACTTTATAGAAACGAGATATGTAATTTAAAGATATTTTTTAAGACTACCGAACAGAAGAAAATGCATAATTTGTTTTTTTACAGCACCTAGACAAGGCCAACTTTTGAACCTAGAAGATAAGTGGTCGCGAGAGAATTAAATTCAAATTTTGGAGAAGAATAAATTCAAAATTTGGTACAGAGACCAAATAATAAATTCAAATTTTTGTTAGAAACACTACTTATAAATTCAAATTTGTTGATGAGAAAAAGAGATTAAATTCTTGTCAATGAAGGAAAGACTCAATCCGCTCCCCGCCGAAAGGTGCCGGCGTGTCCAGCGATGAAAACGGAATTAAATAACTAGAACCGTCCTTGAAATGCTGAGCTTGTCTAAATAAGGTCAGCGAAATCCCTCCAAGTTACAACTACCCTTATTTAAATATGCGTAACTCTATCACGCCCAGTACAGAAAATTATAGTTGCACGAGAGGAAGGATTGAATTTATTTTTTATCTGCGGTTTGTACACACGCAGTCAACACTATACAGCAAAAATTAATAATACAATGGTAACCTGACCATTCAGCAAACACGTTCACCGTTCTCTGAGCCAAATTCTAGTTACTGTTTCATAAGAGTGATCTCTCACTCTATTTATAACAAATCCAAACCGGGCCACGTGGCCGACGACAAAATTAACAGTAAAATTTGATTCCATGCTATTATACAAGTTACTGCCAAAACGAGGTTACACAGGGATTAATTAAATTAGGACAATGTATTTAGGTTATTTTAGAAGGTGCAGTTAATTTAAAAATCTATAAATTGATTGATCTTTTAAAGGTGTCAATTTTATCACATTTCCTCGCTGTTGGCAGCTGCGACTCACCGCATTTTTAATAGGTCACAAAAAATTAATCTAATTTTCTAAATAGGTCACAAAAATTCACAAAGAAGCGGTTTGCATTACGTAACAATAAGATAGTTACTTTGAATATTTATGTTAAGTACTTACCCCTGTTTTTACATTGACTGGTATGGTTCGATTGTTGACGTCATTTTCACTGATTGAGCAATTTGAATTGTCATATGCTGGAATAAAGCATCTAAAAAGTTTCTAAAAACTACTCAGTGCCAATCATATCAGCAATTAATTAATTATTTGTTTTTTTCAAAAATAATTTTCTTAATATTGGAGTCTTTTAAAAAAGTTGTATCAAGAATATTTAAAACTTAATTTTTGAGCTTGCAAGCCATATTTACATTCAAGAAAAAAAGGTTGGTTAAATTGTGTAGTAGATTCTTGCACTTAAAGAGGAAAAATTTTATTGCGGTACATGTACAGTATATAAAACCACGACATTTAAATCAGATGATAAAGTCACTTAATAATTAGTCAATAAATTGTTAGCCACGATGAAAAAATTTTTCGAAGAATTTAGAAATATTTTTTCTTGAAATCTTTTCAAACTATTTAATTCTTGTGCTGAATAATATTTTCTCTCCTACCTGTAATCAGGAACGGCACTCAAAAATATGACAATTTGCTGAAAAGCTGATGTGGTAAATATCAAAGAAAATGATCCTGCACAAAGTAATATCTGATAGGGACTGAAGCCTGTATATTCATTCAAAAAGTCGTCGTAACCGAATATTCTTTTCTCCATTTCTTCGTTAACTTAAGTTAGTTAGTTAAAACATATTAACTCCCTAGCTCGTTTTATTTAAAAATTCATGCAATCAGAGCATTTTGATTAATAATTAATAAGTATTTCCTTTTTAAACAAATACAGTTTCTTTATTTTGTACGACATGTTGTCTGTTGAGTCAACAAAAAAATTAACAGGCTACATTTAAATTATATAGAAGAGCTGTAAAAAACACAATTGCTTGATTTGCATTATATTATTTTTGATAATCAACACACAATTTCATGCTTTTAGGTCTACAATCCTTGGGCACTACTGCATTATTGCGCTACACTGAATTTTTCACTTTTAATCAGTGCGCAAACCAGGGATGCAAACTTGGAACGGGACTCGTCTATTCGGTGCAATATAGCTGGACTCGAACTCGGACTCGGACTCGCCAAAGAAATAGCGAGTCCGACGTCTAGATTTCATACAGCATCGACAGTTTGAAGGTTTCGCAGATTATTGTTATTAATCCTTATTAAAGAAAAAAAATGACTAAACCTTGAATAAAAATGTAACAGAAGTTGAAATTGTAACTTCCGTCATATCATTCCTCTTCACAATTCCCAATTTTTAACTGTTTTTTAATCTGTTGCATTCAAGGTCGTCACTTTTTTGTACTACCAAGTGTTCAACAGCGGCGCCAAAAAGTCAGTTTGTTAGGGGGACGAGCAAAATTTTAAAAAAGACGTTTTATTTTTTAAAAAAGCTTTTTTTTTCAAAAAAAGGTTTTACAGATTTGCCATTTTGTATGGCGACTGTTTTAAACACAAAAATTTAGTGATGACTAAAAAAAGTCATTGATTTTAATCAGTGTCCAAAATTTCTATTTTCGTGTCAAATTTTAGTGAAGACTAAAAAAACTTATCACTTTCAATCGAGTCCATGACCCTTACTTTCATGCTAAATTTAAGGTGCAGACCATAACCAAAATAATACCACGTTCCTTCCATTGATCTAATAATTTGGTCGCATTTTTATGATTGTAGGGCAAACCTAACCCAATGCTTCTGTATCTAGGAAACTGTACACTCCTTTTTTGAAAAGGGCAGAGGGCGATTGCTTTTTGCCTTCACCCGCTTCTGGCGCCTTTGGTGTTCAATACTTGTAAAGAAAAAAAATATTGCCAGTTAGATTTTTTTGCAACTTATGTCAATTCTTTACTAGGTTCTTTTATAACAGTCAAAGGGATAATTCTTAGTTTTAGACAGGGATGCGGACTCGGGCTCGGACTTGGGACTCGGACTTGGATTCATCATTTCAGCCCGATTCGGACTCGGGACTCGGGCTCACTTCAAAGTTTTGAGAGTCCGCATCCCTGCTGCAAAATGTGTATTGAGAGACCAACAAGTGATCAAAAGAAGTGAAGTTTTTTACTCTGGCTAAGAATATGTTTTTTAGATATTATTGTACCTGGAAAGTTCGTGCATTTAAGCACATGATTTGTCAAATTAATAAACAAAGACAAAATATAAGAAGAAATTCAAAAAAACTTAACAGTAGAAGGCCAATTATCCAAACTAACTTGGATCAGGTGTTCTTCCTGTAAACGATTTTTTGGCAAAATCAAACAAAATAGAATCTTAAACAATATTTTTGAAGAAATATAGTTTTTTAGTATTGCTGGTCACAAGCAATGGCAAAATATGTTTTTTAACGATATTTGTATAGACCAAGGCGGTAACTCGTTCTTTGCTAGTCTTAAAGTCTGCAGCCTTAACTTTCCGCCGAGATGCAAGCGACTTCTCTGGCAGTGCTCTCGAATTTATTTCTGTTTCGTGAGCGTTGTAAACATCGTCTCTGGTGTTTGAATTGACTTCCTACTGTAATCTCTTTATGAAATATACTTGTAGTCGAAGTTAAAACGAGTCAAACGTTTGCAGGACTCGAGTCAGTCCCAGACCATCAATCTTGAGTCAGTCGAGCCCGAGTCGAGTCCTATAGTCCCTTGCTAAGATACTCAAATCGAATCCAAGCTCAAGTTTGCTAAAGTTGGAGTCCTTTTGACTCCATATTTATCAATTTTCGATTCCTTTCCTGTCTGAATTTATGACCAACATTATGCCAGCGAGTTTTTCTAATAGGGTAGCTTTAAAAGTGAAGATTTTTTTCGTGAGCAGGAGTCAGCAAATTGCAGATGTATTATAAAAAAAACAACTGGTATTTTTAACAATTTTCTATTTAAAAATTTTTCTTTTTGCATAATAATTGTGTTAATTACTGAATCATAGATTCTTAATTAAATTGGGAAGTCAAATGTTATCGGTTTGAAAACTACCGGTTTTGAATTTTAAACATTTTAAAATAAGTTCGTAAAAAGTCTTTCGTTTTCTGCTACAAAAAAGCAAAGGAAAAAACTACTACAGCCTTTACAATTTTTGAAATTTTGCCAATTTTAGAGTTAAGAGAGATTTACGTGAGGTTGCAATTTTTTTTTTTGACGGCATAACCACTGGAACAAACTACAAAAACAACCAAATGAAAAAGAAAAAATAATCTGGCCCATGGAAAAAAGTTAAAATCTTAAAAACGTCGTGTTCCTAGACGAAAATTAAAATCAGAAAATACTGCCAAAAATTTTTAGATTTAACACAATACTTTTTTATAAATATTAGGTAAACGTCAAATAAACAAAGGTATTTAGTTGATTATAATGCAGATGACACTAATTTAACACTTGCTAGTAAAACTATAAACTATTGGAAAAATAAGCGAATGCGTAGTCTTGTAAAATCGATTACTGGATGCAAAATTAATAAGTTAAGCATTAATTATATAAAAACTGAATTTACGCTAATTACTAAAAAAGAATCATAAATTTTATATCAAGATAAATAACATTACTATAAAAAGAAAAATTTTCTCAAAATATTTAGGAATAATTATTGATAACAATTTAAATTGAAAATATTATGCTCAAAATATATGCTTCAACCTCTAAAATATCAAAAGGATCCTGAAAAATTGCAAATATTAAACGTTTTGTTGATAGTAAAATTACCCAATACAGCTTAATATATCCGCATCTTCAATATTGTATTACAAGTTGGGGCGGAGCACCAAAAACAACTTTAGATCGAATAATGAAACTTGAAAATCGCATTAATCGTTCAATGATTTTTAATGAATGTACAATGATCATCCGCTTTTTCGAAAATTAAGTTTTGTCACAATTTTACTCGGAAATTCGAAAGGACCAGTTGAATTAAATAACCCAAATATCTGCGCTGAAGTAAAGTTGTGTTTATTTTTATTTACGTCAGCTCTAGAAATAGTTTGCCACAAGACTGAAGTTTTTGAAACAGTTAATTCTAGCTATGTGCGAATGAATTCGTTAGAAAACTTATCTTTACAATAGAAAGAAACGACGATTCCTGATCATACAGAATATATTTACAAAAACAAAAAAATTGATCAACTTTTGTAAAACTTAACTCCCAAACTTCATCAAACTTCAACGCAATTCACAGCGCCAACAACTTCGAATAATCACTCACTCTTTCTCTTACCTTCGTCCCCTACCACCTTTACTTTCCGTGATTTTAATTGCCAACATTCATCCGGGGACTCTCACAGCTCTTAGGACCAACTAGGCAAACTTTGTTTTACTGGCTTCTCTCCTCGGATCTACTACCTCTCAACAACCCTGAACATCCCACTTTACTGCATCACTCCACTGAAAACCACTTTTCTCTTCATCTCTCCCTTATTCCTGCCTTCATAGCCTCTAAATGTATATAGCTAGTCCTACCAGATCTTGGCTCTGATCATCTTCCTATTTATATTACTATTCCTACTTTCCCTATAACTAATTCAAACTCTCGCTTCCCTCATTTAACTATAATGAAACCTGCTGAGACGAATACCTCTCTTACATCGACACCCACTGTTCTCCCTCTTTACTACGCTCTTTCTTTCTAAAGCCACACACATCTTCACCAAACTCCTCAACAAAGCTTCAACTTCTGCCATTCCTTTGGGCACTCAACCGCCCTGCCAAAGCTTGGTGGTTTCCTGAAATTGCAGAAACGCTGGAAGGCATTTGCAAGGGTGCAATGTTTGGTAGAAGACTGCCAGAACCATATCTTTATATCAAGGTATACCTTGACTGTGATATCTTTGGCTAAAGCTGAGTTATGGCAGAAAGCTTGCTCTAGCCTTTCTCCTAAAACCCGTTTCAATGAAGTCTTTCCCTTGTCCGCTTCATTTCACGTTCCGCCTCCTCACCCTCATCTAATCTTCCTAATTTTCCAAGCTGTCACATTCCCGTAGATTGTGCAAACCGACTTTCTGCACATCTACAAGCCATTTTTCTCCACTAAAACCCCAAAATCTTTCCACAGTTCCGAACGTCTCCACACGAACGAAATTAGGTTCGCCCACTGCAACTTTCTTCTCATCCACTTTCTGCTCACCTTTTACTACTCTAGAACTTTTCTCAGCTATCTGCCAACTTTCAAACTCAACTTGTTCTGGTTCTCTTATTGAATTATCTGATTATCTGCCCACTTCTAACTCTCGATCGAATTATCGAATTATCTGCCCACTTCTAACTCTCCTCCCTCAATCTGACCTAGGACGACTCACTTATTTTCTAGAATACATTATTGTTCTCACACCCGCGCAAGCTGGTTTTAGACCAGGTAAATCGACTGTGTATATTAGGTTCTTCTCCTTTCACAGTCAATCACAGATTCCTTGTACCAATCTAAACCAGGTGCACGTACTGTCCTCGCTATTGTTGATTTTTCAAAAACTTTTGACTCAATCTGGCATTCTTTCCTTCTCTCTAAGCTACTCTCTATTGGTCTTCCCCCTTGTTTTATCGAATAAATATTATCTTATCTCTCAGATTGCCGTTTAAAAGTCAGTATCTATAATTTTCGTAGTTGTCCTTTCAATCTTCGTAGTCCCTCACGGTTAAGTTCTTGGATCAGTCTTTTTCTTTTTTTCATTAATGTTCTCCCTTTTTGAATGTTGTACGTAAAGTAGATTTTTCTCGTTGTTGTGCAGGTGATTTTTGTTTTTTTTGTTTTGCTTTTTTGTTTGTTTGTTTAGACTCCTACATCTTGTTTGTTCGAAAATAAACTATCGTCACATTTAAGGTGGCACTTGACTTGATAACCGTATGGTTTTTTTGCTGTCTCCTGTGTAAACATCTTGTATGTACGTAAATAAGTGTTTTCTCGCTGTTTTCAATGCTTGCTACAAATAAATAAATTTGAATTTGAATTTAAATTACGAATATGATCCCAAATTTGCTCAATAGTTTATATTTAGGGACTGCTAAGTTAATCCCACGAAACTCTTCCGATTGAGAATTGATTGAGTAGAAGAATTTCTCTTGTACAAAGACAAAACTATTAAATTAATAAATATACACGCAATATAAGCAAATAAAGGACATAACTTAAGATTTGTGGCATCTACCAGATGTATTGCTGCATTGGTAGATGTTGTTGTTTAAAACTCGAAACCATGGTCAGGCAGTGAGCTCGGGTTCAGCGCGCGTGATGCACAATGCCACAAATGGTACTCTTCAGTGTCATCATAATTGGGTTTCTTTCAAAAAAACGTACAAACAGCACATAATAGATCAGTATTAAATTTTATTCATTTTATTGTCGCCTTTTTCTGAGTTGTTCTTTTTCTCTGTCGTTATTTTTCAATAATTTGTTTCTTTTTTACTGCATTGGTTTTACATCAAGATTTGTATCAGTATATGTATTAAAGTACTTAATTAATATATATGTAAATTTTGTTTTTTGACTGTATTGGATGTGGGGGCACTTGACTTGATAACGTATGTTCTTCAGTGCCCTCTGCCTTCACACATATTTCGATTTTCTTTTAACATTACCGTGTGTCTGTATTATAAAATTTATGTTTGTGTGTTTGGCAAAATAAATATATTCGTTATTTGTTTTAAAGTCGAGACATAACTCACTGACAATGCAGCCGTTTAATTGTTGATAAATTTATAGATTTAAAAAACTTTATTGTTAGCAAGTTTAGTTATTCAAAAAGAAAGAAAAATACATTTAAAATTTGGAAAGAAATAGCAGTGAGCAAGTGCGTGGGTGTGGAATAGACAGAGCTAAAAACACATAATCACACTACTAGGGTTGAAACAAAACCAAAAAATCGTAACTAAAGCCGGTTGCTCGTTTACATCTAATTTTTTAAAACTTCGCATTCACAGTGTTTTTTTTTCTGAATGACTTCAAAGTTTTTGGTCAAGTTTTAAAGATTAGCCAGGCCTAACCGTAGCGCTGCCACTGCTGTCCAGTCAAAGTAAAATGAATATTAAAATAAGTCCAAAAAGTGGTGCTGCTGCAAACACTTTTAATCAAGAAGTAATATATCTATGATAATTCGGTCAGCTCTAATTGTGTGGTGAAGAAGTTTTAATGCAACTGATAGAAGTAGATGAAGGGGTAGAAACTATTGAAGAGAAAATTATTTTTACCGGCAATTAAAGTTGATCAGTAGTATCATTTCCAGGCAGAGTGGTTCGGCAAGGTTTACCCTTTGAAGAGACAGACGGACCGTTGGAAAAAGAACTGAGACAACAAACCAGATGCTCCGAATGGTTTCAGAAAGAAAGAAAAAATGAGAAAGAAAAAAGAGAGCGAATTAAAATCTGTGAGAAAAAGACCGATTCAAACTTAAGAGTTTTCCGCAGTGTAAATGAAAGAGATCACACCATGTTGCTGACTCAAAGATCTGCCGAACCGGCGCTTGCGGCTGTATTTAATTGACTTTTTTTGTTAATACATCGATGTTATTGTCAATACAACAATAAGTCGGCAACGTGGTCGAGTGGTTAGAGCGCTGTGATTGTGATCGACATGGTCTTGGTTCAAAAGCCACTCGCGCCATGCTATTGTGTACTTGGAAAAGATACTTTACAGCAATTTTCCCTGCTTGGAGGTTTTGGCAAGCAATTCTAAATTTTTCTTATATCTCTATAAGACTAAAAAAACAAAAGAAAAAATTTCAACAGGACAGCAATATCTTGGCATTTCCGGAAGCAGTTCGGGGTGATTGCTTGCCCTTATGTATAAGGCCTTCGACGCTTTCCTGTGAATCGGGAAGATAAATATAAAAATAAAATGAAAAAATGAAATTAAATTAAATTTAAAAGAAAAAAAATAACAACAAAATTAAATTAAAATTCCTCCTTTAAATTTATAAAATTACTCCTAGTGAGAGGAATTCCTTCCTGGTTGGGAACCGCTGGCCTAATAGATAATATTTTTTGTTTCAATGCCATTGACGGCTTAATACATACAACACCCAGCTCGCTTTTGATCAGTGCAGGCAACTTCTAATTTTGTCCACAAAAAATACTTAAAAAAAAACAGTTTTTTCCAAGACTACTCAGGGTCGTAAAGAGATGAACTCCTATTTAAACAAGAGTTTTTTTAATTTTGACAACTTTCACTTGGTTACGAAGGCTGTAAAAAACGTCGAATTCATTTTTTTCTCAGTTAAATAATTCTAAAACTCTACGTATAAGTGGTTTTTTAGTCTTAGAAAGAATTGTAAAGGGGTACTTGTAAAGTGAGCCTACTTGTAAAGGGGTACTTTAAGTTCACGCAAGAGAGCGGCTTTCATGTAAAGCATAAAAAATTTTTAAATATAGCCAGCAAAAAACTCATCTCTAAGCTTTTCGCCCACACTAGTCAGGAGATAAACGTTGTAATGAAAGAAAAATGTAATCTTGCGCTGATTTCGCGTGTTGACGCCTTTCGCAAATATCCAATCATTTTCGTTCAATTTTATAAGACAATCATTTTTTTTCCTTGATCCGACGTTTATCTCCTGACTAGTGTTGGACATCTCTAAGTTATCTCTGAGTAAAAAACTCATCTCTGAGTTATTTGCTAGCTAGATTTAATTTCTGTACCACAAACCACTTGTTTGAAAGAAGTTTTATGTTTATATTTTGCTTTATTTAATCAAGTATAAATGATCGAATAAACAATTCAATTTTTGAAAGTGAATTTTGGATTGCTTAAACAAGATTTTTCCCCATAAATCATTAAACAGTTTAAAAACGTTTATAAGTTTTTTAGTGGAAATTCTTTTTAGAGTTTTTTAAGCGATATTAGAAAAACAAAAAACTAAAAATCAATTTTCTTTAAATATTCGACGAAATTTAATTTTGAAAAGAAACTAACTGCAAAATATTACATGTCGAAACTAATTTGGTTAGTTAAAAAAGAAAAAAATGAAACTACGTTCGAACAAGATTGCCTCTATTTTTGTTTCTAAATCGGTACAAATTTTTTATAAATAAAATGTTTGTGAATGGAATTTTTTCAAAGACTGTTCTGATAAAAAAAACTAAAACGTTTTTCTTAGAAACTAGAACAATAACTTTTAAAGCAATTTTAATTAAATCATAAAGATTTCGACTTATGCTTTCGGCGTTACTATAGAAACCCTTCGGAGCGAGTTCCTGCGACTTGGTGCTTCGATATCAAATTTTGACAAATTGTTACGCGACGACAACATAAGCGGAATGGTCGCCGAACCGTATCGTCTTTGTTTTGTCAGGTTCGCAAGTGAGGAGGGTCGGTATCTGGCCGGTGGTACCGAGTAGTTGGGGACTTTCCGCGATATGGGCTGGGCGTTGCTGTGACGTTTCATTTTTCCGTTAGCCGCTTCTTCGGCCAATCTTGTAATTGACTTTGGAATGAAGACTTCTTGCGAAAAGCTTCGAA
Organism: Diplosoma virens; assembly: GCA_963680785.1. Classification (NCBI taxonomy): domain Eukaryota; kingdom Metazoa; phylum Chordata; class Ascidiacea; order Aplousobranchia; family Didemnidae; genus Diplosoma; species Diplosoma virens. The sequence goes on from OY796890.1 coordinate 21,439,555, forward strand.
CCAGTCTTTGTTGGTCGTTGTTTCCGGGTGTCGTGTCTTTTAACGGGGAGTCAAAGACTTTATCGAATGATTGGGTGCTTGTCAGTTTCTTTTCATCGATTAACCACCAAGTGTTCCATTCCCCCAGACCCTATGAACAATTCTTTTGATATTATCGAATTGGACAGAATGAGCCTGTTTGCAGTCAAACAGCCCAGGCAAGTATGAGTGACATCACTCAGAGCAGTGGATTCTTTTTTTGTTTCAACAAAAAACAATAGAAAATAATAGTTGGAAACTCTCATCTAATGGCGGCACATTTTTATACTTAATATTTTGCGTTAAAAGTAAATAATTTTTATGCAACCTACTAATAAAATGAACTTGAAATAGTCTATAGCCTGCTATATTGCTTATGTTAAAACTTTCAAATCTAGATAGTTAGCAAATAAGAAAAAAGTACGTAGAATAAACGTGCAAATTTTTTTGTGCGTATTTATTTTCACATTTTGATCAAACTACATAAAATTAATCAATTCATGTAGAGTTTACCGATTTTTCAAGATGTCGTATTTTTTGTTTATTTTTACGGAAATGGCAACAGATTGCTGCTTTCAAACATAATCTTGTCTGTCGTTCGAATTTAAAGTAAAAAGATTATAATGACGTCAATATGACGTATTCTTGTTCGATTGTCTTTCACACACATTGCATAAATTTTACTGCTTATGTTTTCAAATATGTCATATCAAAGCGCAAGTTAAGTGGCTTCACCTACTAGCAAATCAGATGTGTATTTTCTTTCACAGTGCAGGGATCCGAAAAAAACATTTTATCGGAATTCACTCATTTCAAAACATATCTCAATACTGCGATCAAAACTTTGAAGTAATGCGTGAAATGAATGTTTACACTTGGTTATATTTGGGTCAAAACCAAGCTCGTTGACATTCAAAATTCGTATTGCGAGCTAAATATGCGATCCGATGCTGTTTTGATATAGTTAAAAGTTAGACGACTTGGATTGTTTTCGTACTGTCGTACATTTACCTTTAGCGTTACGCTTTTTCTTCTTTTTATAATATTGAAAGTTCCAAATTTATCGAGGACTTCCTTTGTATGAGGAGATATGTGAATTTTCGATTCTAAAATTTAAGCTTAATTGCATTAATAATCCGTTTCCAATGAAACTTTTTTAAAACTTCTGTTGAAACAGTTAAAACCTTTTATAAATGTAATAAATAAATTTGATATTAGATTTGGCATTGCTTCGCCAACAAATTGCGAAAATCAGTCATGTGTACTGTATGCATTAACAGAGAGAGCATATCCAGCCGAAGGCCCACGACAATTAGATTTTCGGCCTGTTGGATTCTGAATTTTTCTTCTAGCTCATTTACTAAACTTGTTTACGGTCCAAATTTGGGTGCCTAACGGTAGGGCGCTCGACTTTTGCATGCAAAGTTAGTTCTTTATTGCAATTCAAACCGACTTTTAAAGACAAAAAAATTATTTTGCTCTTTGATTTGAGCCAAAGTTCTTTTTTCTTTTAACTCGAAAAACAATAATGCGCATTTTACTTTTTTTTAGTCTGCAATTCTTTTTGAAAACAAATGCGAAAAAAGCGAAGACGCACACAGACATGCCACATACTTCAGGCATGTTACATACAAATAGTTAGAACCACTTGTCTAAAGCATAGATGTCTCAAACTTTTCCCTTAAACGAATCAAAAACAAAAGTTTGATCAAGAATAAGATTTAAGTTGGTCGAGTTGTGATGGGAAGTTTCAATGATTCTTTTGCCTTCACTCAAGAGTCGAAGCTTATAACTTATTCCTGACCTAAAGTCCATGTCGCTTGTTGTTGAAAACTATTTTCTTTTTAGTTTCTGTGCCAAGTCGGGCTTGTTTTCGATTGGGTTTTGTAAGGCCTGCCAAGGACCTAAATAAATTTTTCATACTACCGCAATAAAGTTGTTAAAGTTTTATTTTAGCTTCTATGCCACAAAACAATGTAAAAAGCTGCAAGCAAACATAAATAAATCAAGTTATAGCTTTATAACTTTAGTCCATATAAATACTACATATGCTATCTTAGGCATAAGCAATAAGGTGTAGGCCTACATTTTAAAGAATTACTTGAACAATAATTTTTCCAAAACTTTACTATAATTTTTAATTAAAAAACATTGAGGCGGATTCTCCGAAAAAGAACAAACTTTTGTTCGAAAAATATCGAGGCTCAGAGCGATTGGTTTTTATTTCAGTGACCAAAAAAGTAAGACGACTATCATATCCGCGACCGACAAATGAGCAACTAAATTCAGCAGATTTACGACATTAAAAAGGTAGTCCTAGCGTTGCACCCTAAAAACTCTTTATACAAAATTTCAAAAAAACTCAAATTGACGTTTATCTGCAACAATATTTAAGGCGTAAAAAGGGGTTACACTGTGTGCAATTGACGTGGTCAAGCGAAGATTAACAAATTTTCCCAACGTTAATCACAACAAACTTTGATTGTTTGATTAGTTTTTTAACTTTGATATCGTTAATATGTTTTTTTACTTGAATAAAATGTGGTATAATTTGATTTAAAAAAAAAAGTTAATTACAGCTACTCATATAAACAAAATGATGAATAAACAAACTCTAATGAAAAAAGATCGTATAAACAAACTCTGATAAAAATAAAAATGTAAAAAATGAAATATTATTTGCTGCTGTCACTGTGCGGAAAGTTACGTAGTTCAAATTTTTTGTTGACTAGATTTAAACAAAAATGATCTAGCTACAGAAAAAATGTCAAGTGTAAGTTACTTGTTAAACTATAATTGGTTTTTCAAAATTTTACATTTTACAGCCAAAAAAATTCTACCTCTTTTGGTAACTATTTTGCTTCCTGACTTGAATGAATTAAAAGTAAAATGAAACTGCAAATTTTCAATTTTTTTCTGGGCTCTATAAATCACCTTAATCTTTATCTGAATCAAAAATAAATATATTTACCTTCTCCATTTTGTTCCATTCTTGCTGCAGTGTTAACAGTGTCACCAAATAGACAATATCGAGGCATTTTCAGTCCCACAATTCCCGCAACAACAGGGCCAGTGTTGATACCAACTCTCAACTTCAATTTTTTGTTCTGCATATGTCTGAACATCACAATTGTAGTTAGATCTTTCAGCTGCAAAGTATATTGAAAAAAAAAACTAAAAACCGGGGTTGTCGGGTCTGAGGAATTTTTTTGACTCCAACTCCAACTCTGAGTCTACCTATTCAAAATTTCCCGACTCCAACTGCGACTCCACCCATTTAAAGTTTTCCGACTTCAGAACATCTAAGAAAACTACTCCGACTCCAGCATGTCTGAAAAACTACTCCGACTCCACCCTAAAATGTGCGACTCCGGCGAATCCGACTCCACAACCGTACTAAAAACAAACACACATTCTCTCTAATGTTTTGTTCAGGGATACCTAAATTACCTAGTAGTAGTACCGGTAGTTTAGGTATCCCTGGTTTTGTTGTGGCCATACCATTGGAATTATTCTTTGTATTTTTGACACGTTATTGACGCAGGGTTAATGACATCACAACCAGCAAGAAACCAAAATAAAATTATAGCGTGAGATATGGACCAAAAATAATTAAATTTTAAAGAATATTTTAGCCTAAGTTACTTAATTAGGCCATCAATGATTTTTGGTGAAGCAAAATCAAACCTGATTTGAAACTCGTTGCAAACACAATCTCGAAGTCGAATGGCCATTCTTGCAATTTCCCGAGCGTGATTATCTCCGTTTCGAATTGGCAATCCTGATACAACCATATATGCGTCACCAATTGTTTCCACCTGGTAAAAGCTTGATTGACACTATTCCTGGCATAGTATGACTTTTAAAACAATTTTAAATCATAGTTTTAAATCATAGAAAGAATACTTTTAAAACAATCATAGAAAGACTTTTCAAACAATTTTAAATCATAGAAAGAATACTTCAAAATAAAAAAGTTTTAGCCTATTGTGCTATACTACTACTCTGTCTCTTCAAAGTTTTTTTGCAAAATTTTGTTGTTTGAAATATCTTCATATTGATTTCCGCACAAAAGGAATTAAAACTTGGTAATAAAAGTTTTAACAACGCAGTTGGCATTTCATCAACTTCTAATAGTTTTTAATACAAAAAAGATTTTATTTTTCATAATTTTTTTATTAACCAAACATATTGGATTTGTAGACGAACAGTCAAACAAGTTGACAGCAAGCAAAACAAACAAGAAACAACAAACAGACAAACAAAAAACAATAACTGATCGACTGGGTATCTATTACCGATTGTTTACTTTTGGTCAAGTTTTATCAAAATTTATTTGTTCAACACAATGCCCGAAATTTTTTGAAAACAATCTATTATAAATGACTAGTTTTATGATGGATCAATATAGACAAGTGCTTTGAAAACAAATTAAAATTGAAATTGGATAAATTTTGCGTTGACTTGTTCTGCTTGTGAATTCGATTAACATAGAAGCCAAAGTAAAGTCAGTAATAACTGTTTTACTTTATTTTCTCACCTTGTAGACATCAAATTCATCGATTATTTGATCGAACATTGTGTAAAGATCGTTCAGCATTTGAACGACCTCCATCGGCTGACTTTGATGACAGATTGAGGAGAACCCAACGATGTCGCTGAAATACACCGTGACTTGCTCAAACGACTCTGGCATTACGTCCTAAAGAAAAGTTAACGACTCGCAACAAGTTCGGTAAAAACACCATAAAAACTTTTGAAAATGAAAATATACCTGGCCTTAAAATTGTAAAAGAACCGCCCAGATATTTTTCTGTTAAAATTTATTCTAACCGTGTTATGTTTAAGTCGATTGGCGACACTTTTGGGCAGCATCTGATAAAGCAAGCTGTCCGATCTTTCTTTCTCTGCTCTATACTGTTCCGTTTTTTCCTCGACTTTTTCTTCAAGAAAGTCGGAATATTTTTGCAGGCGCCGAATCAAGCTGTCAATCAGAGTGTTCTCACTGCTAGAATAAATTGAAAGTCTATTACTTCATTTTACATTGCGCTTGTAATATATGGTTTAAAGTTAATGATATATTATTTAAATGCAATTGAATAAATATACAGTACAGTGTACTTGTGATTGTGGACATCACCGTATAAAAATAAACACTTGCGAAATGGCTAATGAGACTTGACAAAAAACAAACTCCAGTTGAATAACCGTTTTTCATATTTTTAACTTTTTCTTATGTATTTGAAAGTAAATGTGGCAACGCATCAGTAGATTAATTAGTTAACAGCAGATCTGCAAAACAAACGGCCCTCTAAACCTTTTAATGCAGCCCTCCAATAAAAAATATAAATTTATTAATTTGTAAAGCGCACAACTGGTTGATACATGCAATCAGAAAACGGGGACAGATCATAATAACAATTCATATTTCAAATAATGATCACAATGCAATAACATCACAAAACACACGCTGCTATGTTGTTTACATTTATCTGGCAAGCATTTGTTAGCTCATTTGTTGGCATTAGCAAAAACATACTGCAATGACTGATTACCAGAGACGAAAGATTGAAAATGAGGGCAAGGTGTTTAACCCAGAATAGACAATTAATATTATTCATTGTAACAAATTCAAGATTATTGTGTCTTGTTTGTCGAAAAGTAGTGTCAGTTTTCAAACAATACAATCTAACACGGGATTGTAATAGTAATCATCGGAATCTCACTGATTTAGATCAAATAAAAAAAGCCTTAAAGTAAAAATGTGATCTTCTCTCTGAACTGAATTTTTTAAGCACCTGGACAATAAAGATGCTACCAGTACTTGAATTAGCTTCAAAATTTCAAGAATAATTGCTGCTGCAGAAAAACCTTTCACTGTGGGAGAGTTCGTAAAAAATGCATGATGAGTGCACTTTCTTTGATTTGTCCAAGTGAGATTAAAAATTTTCCAGACGTAAGACGGTTACCAGCCTTCATGAAATATGGCATGCATAAAGCGTTACAGCTACAATAGCACTATCATGCGGTCCTCGAAAAATAGTTTTCTTTTTTTATGGCTCTTGTACTGTCTTGAGTTGTGCAAGCCTGGTGTATAAGTCAATACTTTTTTTTCGACAAAAGCATGAAAAATTTAGCTTTATCGAGTCAACATATCATGTTTTTTTTGTAGGGTATAGCTACCTTTGCAAGCTCATCGCGACTTTAAAGATTTCTTTAAATTCAGGTCGATGCTCCGGATTCTCGGCCCAACATTTTTTTAAAGTTTTACGCCATTTTTCGTTGATTATGATATCATCGTCATCTTTTAGAGTAGGTCGAAATGGTTCTTTGGTCTTTTCATCCAAGTTAATCAGCTTCTTTAAAATCTCTATAACAAGAAAACAATTTGGTTAACTAAATTTTTGTAAAGTTCATATAAAAATTCTAATTGCTAGGTTTGCGACTTTTTAAAAAATAATACCACTTGAGAAGATTAATCTTGATCAGTTTAGTTGTACCTTAAGTAAAATAATTTTATTGAATGAAGTGTCTTAAATCTTAGATGCGCTTCTCCAACTGTTTTTGTTGCTGTAACTCTTGCTTATCTTCTTCTTCTTTCCTTTTATTCAGCTTCTACTATTTGGTCTTCTGTTTTGCTTTTCCCTATTTTTTTTCTTCTCGTTTTAGGGATAACTTTATGCATTATTCGATATATTTTATACATTAAAAAACTAACTGTTTTCTAACTGGGTACTTTTTTTTTGAACCACCGTGCAACCTCCGATCTTTCTGATAAATTTCAACCTTCGTGGATCTACCAATGTCCTTAAAGGTCACCTCAAAGATTCTGTGTTCAATTGCTCATCAAAAAGCCAATATTTACAGTAGCCATTTTGATAATCTTCGAAAAATTAAAACAGGAAATATTTCTCCAGGTTCCCATCTTTTGACACAAAACCTGATCATAAGGTTCCTAGTTTATTCTATTTTCTTTAACAAAGTGCTCGTATTTGTTAAAATCTGTTCAAACTTTATCTCTAACTTGTGGTGTAGGCATTTACTGCATATTAGGTAGCATCCTCAATTTCCAACTTTAAATAAATTATGACCTGTTACGGCACTTTTTCACATTAAATTTACTTGTTATTCACTTCAGTTTTAAAAACTCCGGCTCCGTGGGTAGGTAAAGTTAAATGACTTAAAGTTGCATTATATACATGTTTGTCACACTTCATTCGCGATATAATCTTAACTTCACAAATCCATATTTAGTTTTCTCTCTTTTTCAGTAGTTAAAATATTATGACGTAATATTTTCATGGCCAGGCAATAATTGCATAGTCGGAAAACCCCACTTAGTTTAATTTATTTAATTTATTTGCAAGCTGTTTTGTGATTGTTTTAATTTTTCGTTTCAATCGTAATCTTAAGCACGTGTCAAGCAGATTAAGAGCATTTGACCTTTAACTTCTAGAATCTTCTTTTCTTTCTCGATTGTGCGAAAATCACTAATGAAATTTTTTTATTTAAAGCGAAGACTTCTTATCACTTAATCCTTTCATCATCACACGTCTCTGATTCGCTGCTGTACAGTGTAACCTTAATTTAATTGCTATCAGGGAAAATCCAAAAAATTCCAAAAATTCGCTTATAATCTGGCGCCACGTGACGTAACTATAAAGAATATATTTACGAATTTAACAAAACTTGATTAATTCACAAAACTTGGCTTCCAAGCTTCACCAAACTTTAAAACGATTTCAGGGTCACAACTGGAAATAATCACTTCAACAACTTTGTGCTCGTCGTCGTTTGGAAGAGCATCCACTCCAGGTCAGGCACAAACAGGACTGGGGGTGAGGGTTTATCCTTTTACTATCCCAGGCTGCTGCACTGCCCGAATCAGATGCTGGCAGTGATGTTATAAAGCCAGCATCGAGTTTCATCATCCAAAATTCTCAGACCTCGTGCTCCATGTGGTGCCCGATGTATGAAACACGCTATTGGAACGTGGTCTGCGGTTTGCTCAGCGGCGCCGCACTCGCTTTGTGCTAGCGAGCTATAAGACTGAATTAGCGTCCCGACTGCTAATATGAACCTTAATGCTGTTCCACCAATCGCCTGTGTTTCTGGTTTTATTTGTTTCATATGCTTCATGGAAAATTGGTGGACCATGGAACACGTGGCCTAGACGGCGTTTTGCTGGAATCCGCCCTTTTTCGATTGGTAGTGACGGCAAGAAAATCGGAGTAAATTTGCGTTAAAATTCTTTGGCGAGTGATTGAGATTATTTCCTCCGACACGCACATTTAGTAGTGGAATAAAATTGAAACAGTGAATCGGAATAAAATTGAGTAATCATTAATTAGAATTTCAAGAGACTGGTCAAAGGATAGGCAGGGCTAAGTTACTAGCCCTGCGCACAGCATTGTGGACACGGCCTTAACAAAACAGAACAAACTTCGTCGTGTCCAAATATTACGTCCGCTACACAAACTTGACAATTCTATCTCTCTATGGAATTAAATGTGATCACATAGCCACAAAAACACGAACGACTCAACTTCAATGCAACAACTCAAATCAGTAACTGGAATCTCATGTGGAATTTGGAATGAAAACAAAATGCACACTTATGTAAGATCGCGTCACGTGGCGCCTGATTATAAGCGAATTTTCTGAAATAACGTGGATTTCTCTGAATAGCGATTAAATTAAGGTCACGGTTTACAAGAACCGATCAGAAGCAAAACCAAAAAAATAATTACGTAACTTCGAATAAACTAGAAAGCTTAGAACCGTTAATGAGCACTCGAGATAAAAGAGAAAAATAAAATTGTGCAGACAATAGAAAACTAGAGCGCCGACCACGCGGTCAGAATTAGAACAATAAAACAAATAATTATACTGCACATAACAAGAACAACTAGCAAATAAATTAAATAAATTAAATTACATGGGGATTTACCGAATATGCAATCACTATTAACACTTTGCCATGTCAACAACATTTGTTGACATGACAGTTTTTAATGAGGCCGTGTCAACAATGTTTGTTGACGGCTATTTGTCTGTTTCTAGTGCTGGCAACAATTGTTTGTACGTCCTATGCTATTTCTATGGCACTAAATATCTGTGTCGCCCGGTCGATTTTCAGTATTATGCAAATCTAGGAAAATTTTTTTGGTGGCCCCACTGAGGTATTTCTAGAAAACCAGCTTGGCAGTCAAAATGTTAATATGAAAAAGATTAAGACATACTAAAATTTATAACTACTAAAAAAGAAAATCAGCAATAGATTTAAGCGATTAAGATCATATCGCAAATGAAGGGTGACAAATGTAAGTTTTTACATTATATACTATATTCCACCAACTTTATGCCTCTCTTAAAATCGTTTCACGCCCCCATTCCGGGGTTTGCAATTTTCAATTCTATAATCTTTGATCTATGTGGATTTGAGAAATATTTACCAATTTAAAATTCGGTAAAAATAAAATAATATATCGTCATATACACAAGTGAAACGAAAATATGTCTCTGTTGAACTTCATTCTAATTCTAATTCTAATCTTAACCTTGTGACTCTGTAATTGATTTTCAATTTTTTGCAGTAATTTTAAATTTTTGATTATGGCGTAATACTTTTCATTGTTGCATAGTGAATACTTAATTTATACAACACCACTCATTTAATTTATTTTGCCTGCAAGTTGTTCTTATAAGTGTTGGCCTAGTGTAAAGGCCCGTTTCCACTATGAGCGTGGAAAAAAGCATTCTTTGTTTGTTTTATTGATTTTTTTGCGCTCGCTTCAATTTTAACCGCTCGCTTCAATCGAAGATCAATAAAAGAGAGAAAGAATGCTCTTTTCCACGCTCGTAATGGAAACGGGCCTTAAAGACTCGTTTTACCATTAAATTTAAGCACATTGTTTGACTGAAGTTTTACGCCATTGTGAAGTTTTGTTGCAGATGATGTAATTTTGCCTAAAGCTAGGACTCTTAAACTGGGGGCGCGTGAAAAGTTTTTTAGGAAGGCGCCAGCAACTGGGTGCAAACTGAATTGATAGCTGCAATAACAAATTTTTTAGTTCACAACTTCGATTTAGGATGAAATTGAAGATTTTAAACGCTGATGGAAAGCGAAAACCTTTTTTTTTAGTCTTCACTTTCAATTTAGGACGAAATTGGAGAATATGATAAAGAGGCTTGAATTTTGTTTTTGGTTTGTGTCGTCAAGGGGGGGCGCAAGTTCTGCTTGCATGAAGAAGAGGGGTAGTTTTGTTTTTATGAAAAAGAGGCGCACGAGTTTTGTTTGCGTGAAAAAATGGGGCGCGTATCCAAAAGTTTAAGAATCACTGGCCAAGAGTGTTTAAGAAGCGATTGGTATCATCTGCTATTATTAAGTTTCAACATTTAAAATTTTATAACTTGTTTGCTGCTCTGACTTTGGCGACAATTGTTATCTGGCGACAATTATTATGAACATGCCATTATCGTAAATTCTAGTTTAAAATAAAAAATGTGAATTTTATTAATAAAATAAATTTTAAATGAACAAAATAGTAAAAAGCACACAAAATCATTCAGAGTTATGCAATACGAGTTTAAACAAACAATTCAATCAAGCTAACTATGAAATGTAAATACGCCAGCAATAGTCCTGGATGAGCATGCTTTTTAGCAACCAGCTCATGGATACGAGGTGAAACATTAGCAAAAGCACAACAAAGATCATGTTTTTCTGTTTTAAATTAAGTCTGATTTAATTTCCACTAGCCCTTAAATTGTCGATTCACACAGCAGTGATGATGGAAACAACAACAGTGCTTGAATAGCGCTAGTTTAGCAATTCCTATAACTATTTCTCAGAATACACATCGCGTGCAAAATCATCACGTTATAGTTTAACCAGTTGCATACCTGTCCCAGCCAGCAGCATTTGCAGTCAAAGTATGTCTAATTTATACAATCTCATATTTATTGGACTTGGAAAATATCCATCAATTTTCTTCTCAAACTTTATAAACTGTTCAGTTACCAGTTCTGTGAGACTTTTGGTCTCAAAACGTGCATTTTGACTCAGAAATTTTTCCATGGAAAGAACTCTTCATGGACCACTTAGAACAACTGCATTAGTCTATTTCAATTTTGGTGAATCTTTGAAAACTAGCGAGAATACATGGAAAATATACTAGAGCCAAATTCAATCAATTATCCTAACAACAATTAAATTAGATTAGGATATTCTCTCACATATACAGTAGTGTACCCCTTGAAAAGTCAAAATGTACCACTGGCGGTACATGTACCCCAGTTTGAAAACTCCTGCTCTAAGTATAACGCCTTCGACGTTTTCGCAAGAGTCAGAAGGATAGGTAGAGACAATGATGGCCTTACAAAAAGGGAAGCCTAATGCAAGAAAAATAAGGGGGCCACTATTTAGTGTACTAAAAAAAGGTGGCTGAAACCATTTTTTGTGTATGAATAGCAAGTAATCTCTAAAAAAAATGTTTTCAATTTAGGATGGCCATTATTGAGTTATCCAAAGCATGTAGAGACATAGTGATCACTAAAAAAAAAAAAAAGTCTTCAATTTAGGTTGTGCACTATTGGGTGATCTAAAGCATAGAGAGGCACTTTTTACTGTCTCAAGACATTCTGATTTCTAAAAAAAAAGGTCTTTACTTTAACAAGTACAGTGACAGCAACTTAAGGAGCAGAAGCAGAGCATGCTGCTGATCTTCAAAATTTTTTTATTTTCTTTTTGACATACCATCGAAGTCCTGGTGCTATTATAAAGAAATAGAGTAATTTCTTGTGTAGGAGGGCCACTTTTTGATGTATTTTAGAGTGGCCTGGTGCGCCCGCTCCGCTCGCACCCAATTAAAGCCATCACTGAGCAGATATGATGGTAATTATAATTATAAAATCATTTGCATTCGCGTCTTTTCGTTTGCAAATCAGTGTATTAGCAGTTAGTACACCACCCAAGTTTGCGGACAGAGCTTCAAGGAAATACTATTGCACCTTAGCACTAACCGTTTGTGAAATGCAAATACGAGTTAAAAAACTGATTTTCAAAGCAGTGATTAAACATTTATTAAAAGATAGTTGAAATGAAATCAAAAGATTTTGAAATTCTTTAAGAGAAATTTATTTCACTTTTGCCATTTCAGAATAATTTGTTTCCCGTCGACTGGGATTCGCTAAGGTAATTTATATTTTGTGTCGGTTGATATAACAAATTTTGGCATTGCATGCATGTGAAATTGTCTGCGTTACTTTGTTCACTTGCAATTGCGACCAATGCTTTTGTTTACGCTATTTAGTAAGATAATCTGAAGTATCAAAATGTATTGTTCAAAAGCTTTAACGTCATGGATTAAAAATTGTCATCGCGTGGAATCTAATTTAAACAGACTTTCTCGACAGAATATTTAGTGACTGAGCCTTCAAAAAACATAATGAAGCAATCTGGTAACAGCATTGATAAACTGGGCAAACACCTTGTTCAAATGTTTCAACACCATAGATTAAAAATTACCTTGAAATCGCCGAATCGATTCAATTCCGACCATGATGGCGGGAACGTTTTAGTAATTTTAAAACAAAATAAAGAACCAATACTGCAGTTATCATTTTATTAGTTTTAATGTTTCGAGTATATAACTTAACAAATAAATTGTCAAAATACATTGTCAACATTGTCAAAATAAAAATAAAATGCATTTCTTAAACTTTTAAAGTATAAGGCAAAATTATTAAAAAAACTATTAAATATTGCGTAATAAAAAATATTTAATGATCTAGTCCAGGGGTCGGTAACCCCCGGCAAGCGGCGTCATGAATATTTTTCAAAAACACGTTTACGGACCTTTTTTTTTTTTTAGAGATCACCCTGATTTTGGGAAAAAAATAGGGAAATCAGAGATGAAATCGAAGTGAAGACCTTTTTTTTTTTTTTTAGAGAACATCCTGATTTTGGGAGAAAAATAGGAAAATCGGAGATGAAATCGAAGTGAAGACATCGGCACGCAAACGTATATTTTGACATTGAATTTTACAACTTGGCACACTGGAAAGAAAACGTTGCCGACCCCTGCACTAAAAGATAAACAACTAGCTTAAAAGGCAGAAAAGTGACAGTTTAAAACTCTTACTCATAGGGATAATTTGTAAAATAAAATAATTCTCAACGTAGTTGGGCACGCAAAGCTTAACAAAAGTCGAAAACTGGCACATTGCGTTGAAAAGGTTGCCGACCCCTGATCTAGTCAATCAATTAATTAATAAATATGTACAAAGGGATAGAGCTTTTATCGTTATAAAATTGGGTTAACGATGTCTTTTAATGACGTGTGGACTCAAAATATCGAAGCCTATTAAAAATGCTTTGCGCATAGTGACCGGATGCCTATGTCCCACACCAACGCACAACCTTTTTATCTTTGCAGGCGTCCAACCAACTGAGCTTTGCCGGCAAAAAGCCGTACGGTCTCTAGCTCGTCGCAGTCAGGAGCGGGAACAACTCCTATATGAAAGGCTTCTGCCTCCACTTGGTGAACAGCTGCAGCAACTTAAATCAAGACAATCATTTGTGCCTGCTGCATTGGAATTGCTGAACAATCGCGCCCAGTCAGACACCAGCGTAGCACGATGGGCGGAATATAAATGGAGCATGGAGTGGCAAGAAAACGCTTCTAAACTCACTACATTTATTAAAGATCTTATCCCAACGCACAAGGATTTAGCTTCCCATCCCTGCCTGGGCCAGGCTTAACCGCCTTTGAAATGGCGTTGGCCTATTCCGCTCAAAAACGCACCAATGGGGTGTGATTTTTACGGAGGCCTGTGAGTGAGGCGCAAAGAAGCAGACACTGAGCACGTAATAACACCTTGCCCCATTTATCATCATCTAAATAGAGCCAGTGTTCTCTCAGATGTTGACAAGAACCTGGCAATCTGGCTGATGGAAACATGTCCGGCCATGTAGTGGACCATCCAGCTCCCGTCCATTTTCCCCAAATGAAAAAGAAGAAAAACAGGTTCAAAGTTTTAAATAAGTGAGCTTTCTTTAATAGATAAGTCTTTAATAACCTAATCGTTTTATCCCTTTGTACATATTTAATAATTGATTAATTGAACTTAAATCCTAAAACCAACGGCATTTTTTTTGAGACTTTTATACAAGCATTTTCGTAAATTGAATATTCATACGGTTAAGTATTTCTTTTAAGTTAAAAGTATTTTCAGTTATTTTTTTAGGTATAAAAAGTTTTAAAGAAACAATTTTACCTTCAGGAGAATAGCTGTCTTCTGGCCTAAAGAAAACCCCGCGTTGGTAAAGAATTTCTTGCGCTATTATTGCAAAGCTGTAAACATCGCCTTTTTTCGTTCCTTCGAGGGGCGGATATGCAACTTCTAAAAGCTCAGGCGCAGTCCACAATTTATCTAAAGTCAAAGAAGACTTACATATTTTCGTTTATCAGATAAATTTATGCAAGCAGTCGTTGAAATAGGTTCCAGAATGAATGATAACACAGCTCAAAAAAAAAAATTTTTTTTCTTTTGCGATAGATCTTTCAACGATTTTATAGTATATCAGGTGCGCTGATTCCAAAAATGACTTTACTTTTGCTGAATTGGCTCTAGTTTTTGAAATAATGCAGACACAATAACTGGCTATAAAAGCTCAGATAACGGCCATATAAACTACACGTAAGAGGCAATTGTGCTGACAAGGAGATTTTGTTTTGCAATAAAGGACCAGTTGTTTCATTTTTAGAAAGGTTAACAAAGCAAAAAAGTCAATAACTGACCATTAGCAATCTTGGAGTCTAAAAAAATTCTAATGAAAAGTTGAAATGCAGTAACTTTTACTATATTTAGGTTTTCATGTTTTCAGTTTTAATTGAAGGGTTTAGAACGAAAAGTAACTAAGTCACATTTTTACCCGAATTGAGTTAGCCATTGTAGTGCGTTGCTTTCAATGTCCTTAATCACCATGCACAATATTATTTCTAAAAAATGTTACTAAGTCTTTTTTTTTAATGCAAGGTTTTGCTGGAAATGCTGAATTTTTCTTTTAAAAGTTTCTAAGTCCATTTTATCCAATCACATTGTAAGGTTTAGTCACGTGATACGAAATCAGTTTTGTTAATATTGTAGCTTGGTGCTTTGACTATATAACATAAAAACTGGTAAATTAGGTTTCATTTTTAGTTTACTCATATATAGGTGTAGGCTTCAAAGAAATATGCACGAATGTTCTATTAAAATGTTTGGTTCTTAAATTGAATACAGTAATCAAGAATGAAGTAAACACAGAGAATTTAATTAGAATTAAAAGCTAGGTTGGCAAACCTTTGCTTACTCATAAGCGTACTTTGTGAGCAATGGTAAAATCAAAGTATTTTAAATATATGTCGGACATTTTATTCATTTTCAAAAATTTTTAACAGACATTTCCTGTTTGAGAGGGTTTAAATTTAAGCATCACCTTCATCAATAAACTTTTTGTAAATAAAAGTATTGTTTGTAATGAACAGAAGGAGAGGCTTAAATTAAACTTCACCCTATGTTTACTGCTTCGAATTTTTTTTCATAAATCTTATTAGTGCTTTGACTACGGACCTAACAATTTTAGTGTCATATGCGTTTTTAAAACATTGAGAAACAGTTTGTAAGTATTATTGTTATGGAGCATTTGATTTTATAAGCCTTACGCAGTGATGAAATGGCAGAATATAGCAGGACAACTGCAGAAGTTATAACTAATTTTTACCCAATAAATCTAATAAGGTAGTTACAAGGACAATGAAAAAGAGTGATTACTTGGATATTTTGACGTGTCCTGAAACTCTCTTTGTAAATAATTCAATATTAAGTATTTTTACTTAAATATGACTAATGGACTTTAAAAGCAAAGTGCCTAAGTCCATAGTTTGTGGTTAAAAGTGCCTAAGTCCATAAAATCACAATAAAAGTGCCTAAGTCCAATCTAGTATTTTATTAATATCATCTGACATGTTCATCCAAAATATCTGTAAATGATGAAATAAGTTCATTATACAATATGTAAATGCTTAATAATCCTAAAAACAAAAATCGCTGTGAAACCTGATTTTATGACTCATTTAAAAACTTTAAATGCAATTTACTCAAAAGCAGTATTTTGTGACTTAGTTACTTTTCGTTCTAAACCCTTCAATTGCTTTATGTTGCCTGCTATGAGTTGTTCAAGAAGAAGAAGTTGTTGTTATGACCCTGACAGTTTCTGTTACATATGTGGAGAATATATTCTTAAAGAGTATAAAAGGTCTATTACAGATTTTGTTCGCAAAGTATACCGTGCTTACTTTGGAGTTAAACTTGGTGACCAAGACAAGCCATGGGCTCCACATGTTGTCTGCAAATCATGTGTTGAGCACTTACGAATGTGGACAAAAGGAAAAACTAAAAGCTTTAGATTTGGTGTGCCAATGGTGTGGCGAGAACAGAAAAACCACTTTGATGATTGTTATTTTTGTATGGTAGATTTGAAGGGTTTTAATCGTCACAAGAAAAAATCATGGATTTACCCGGACTTAGAATCTGCTAGGCGTCCTGTACCCCACTGTGAAGATATACCCGTGCCACAATTTAGTCATCTTCCAGAAAAACCATCAGAATGGGACTTTGTCCACCAAGCTTCAGAAAGCTGTAGTGAAAGTGATGTTTCAAGCATTTTTGAAGAAAGTTCGACCAGTCCGAAGCAGTTTAATCAGGAGGAACTGAGCGATCTCATAAGAGATCTTGTCGTCGTCGTCGTCGTCGTTTGAAGGGCATCCACTCCAGGCCAGACACAAACAGAAATGGGGCCGAGGGTTTATCCTTTTACTACCCCAGACTGCTGCACTGCCTGGATCAGATGCTGGCAGTGATGTTATTAAGCCAGCATCGAGTTTCGTCATCCAAAACCGTCAGACCTCGTGCTCCATGTGGTGCCCGATGTATGGGGCACATTGTTAGTACATGGTCTGCGGTTTGCTCTGAGGCGCCACACTCGCAATTCGGTGAAGGAGCGAGACCCCATTTGTGCATGGACGAATGGAATCGCCCAACACCAGTCCGCAGGCGGTTGAGCTTAACCCAAGCTGCTCGGGGTAAGCCCATCCCAACAGGCCTGACACTGGTCTCGGGCACAAAAGCACGGAGCCTGGAAGCACTTTCACAGTACTCCGCGTTCCATTTATGATTTGTCCATTCAGAGGCGCGGATGCCAAGTCTGGCAAGATTGTCCAAGAGATTCCGCGCACCTGGCACAAACGGGCGTCTGGATCTTAGTCTCACTTGGCCAGTATCTGAGGACCCACTTAAAAGACCATGCAAAATATGATCGGGGTCCAGAGATCCACGGTAAGCCAAGGAGAGTGCCGCTCCCAGTCGGCGAAGCTCAGCTGGCGGGATGCCTGAAAGTACAGGTAGGTGGTCCGTTGGAGTGGGACGCAGGCATCCAGTAACTATGCGCAAGGCGTCATTCAAGACACTGTCAATGAGGCGAGTGTGAGCACTGCGACACCAGACTGGCGCACAGTACTCAGCTGTTGAGTAGACTAGAGACAAGGTGGCTATGCGTAGTGTTTTAGGACCAGCACCCCATCCCGAGCCCACAAGTCGCCTCAGCAGTGTGACGCGCGATGATATTTTTTTGCGCAATGCCACTAAATGGTGACGAAACGTGAGCGATCTATCCAGTTTTACCCCAAGGTATGTAGGGGTTGGACAGAACGGTAAAAGTCTACTATTGTTGTAGACCTTTAGCTTACGTTTGGCCTCTCGGTTGTTTAAGTGAAAGGCTGTCGTCACCGTCTTAGTGTGACTGAGCTTCAACCTCCAAGTCTGGAGATACGCTGAAAGTGTGGACATGTCTTGGCTTAATGTCCCCTCCAAGTCCTTCCAGTTTCCAGAAGAGTGCAACAATGCTAAATCATCAGCATAAGCAAACTTTCTGGAAATCATGGAAGGAAGATCGTACGTATAGATGTTAAATAAGAGGGGAGCCAAGACCGATCCCTGAGGAACGCCGTTTTTAAGACGGCGTAGCCTGCTTTGCTTGCTGTCACCGGTGGTAAGGGTGAAACTTCGATTTCGGACAAGCTCCATGATCATTTTGACCATGTGCTTATCCGGAAGTAGTCTCAATCAGATAGAAACAAAAGAGATCTTAATCTATCTAAAGAAGCTTCTGAAGTATTGGCATCCAGGCTTAAAGACAAGAAATGCCTTAGTGTTGGTACGAAAGTAACCTTTTACCGCACAAGGGAGAGCGACTTACTTCCGTACTATCGTTCAGAAGAAGGGCTTGTTTTCTGCTCAGATGTTGAAGGACTTCTTTTAAAAATGGGAATACCTGAATATAAACCTCAAGATTGGCGTTTATTTATAGACAGTTCAAAAAGAAGTTTGAAGTGTGTATTGCTGCACAATGGAAACAAGTATGCCTCGATTCCCATTGGCCACTCTACATTGCTCAAAGAAAAATACAACAATATTAAACGAGTGCTAGAAAAATTGAACTACTGTGACCACCAATGGTTAATATGTGTTGATTTGAAAATGGTCAACTTTTTGCTTGGTCAGCAGAGTGGTTATACTAAATATCCGTGCTTTATTTGTTTGTGGGACAGCCGTGCTCGCAGTGACCACTGGGTGAAGAAGGAATGGCCTGAAAGAATTACACTAACAGTTAATGAATGTAATGTCATCAATGAGCCCTTTGTCCCAAGAGAAAAAATCATTTTGCCACCTCTACACATCAAATTGGGTATAATGAAGCAGTTTGTGAAAGCTTTGCCAGTACACGGAAATTGTTTTAATTACATTTGCAGAGTATTTCCAGGGATGAGCAATGAAAAACTAAAAGCAGGAATATTTGATGGTCCTCAAATTCGAAAGCTGATGAACGATCCAAACTTCACTGCATCTATGACTGAGAAGGAATTTGCTGCTTGGATTTCTTTTACTGTGGTTGTAAAAAACTTTTTGGGAAACAATAAAGCAAACAATCACATTCAGATAGTTGAAGATATGCTTTCAAAATTTCAAAGTTTGGGAGCAAAGATGAGCATCAAGATTCATTACCTCTTTAGTCATTTAGATAGATTTCCAAAAAATCTTGGGGAATTAAGTGAAGAGCAAGGAGAAAGATTTCATCAGGACATTAAAGTAATGGAAGAAAGGTATCAAGGACGATGGGACACCCACATGATGGCGGACTATTGTTGGAATCTTCAACGACATAAGCCATTTGCTCCTCACGCTAGAAAGTCTTACAAAAGGCAATTGGTTTCGTAGATTTGACAGAATGGTAGTTGTTAAAGCTCAGTATTTTCAAGCTTCGTTTGTTTAAATAAATAACGGCAACATACATTTATACGCTGTAATACTGGGTTTTAGTTCCAATACGTTTCTTGCAAACTAACGGTAAATATTGCTGTTGCATCCTTTTTTAGCATTGTAGTTTGCATGGATGCTTTGCATTTTTGTTTTACTGCGTTTACAAAAGAAGATCGAAGCGTACAGTATTGATTAAATAGCATTAAATGAACAACAATGCCATATAACACAGTCTAAGTAATATTTTTACAAAAAAATGCAATTATCTCAAAAACTAGAGCCAACTAGCAAAAATGAATATCATTTTCGAAATCTACGCACCTGATATACCCTAAAATCAATATAATATCTGTGGCAAAAATTTGTGTGTTGACCAGTGTAATGATAAAATCAACTTTGCATAACTAAAAAAACGCAAATTTTGAGCATAATGGTTTACTCTGATTTACGTTTAAATTCAACCAAAGCGAAGAATTATATTAGCTTTAAAACGCGATAATGGCATGTTCATAATAATCGTTACTTCCTTTCATTCTTTGAAACTAATAATATTAAGATAGTCAGGTTTTAATAATAATAGAGATGTTTCTAATTCTAGACTTGAAGATTTTTGCTTGATCTTGCATTAGATAAAATTAAAGCTGGATTATTGAATGTTATGTACAAGGAAACGTCTACAAAAATGTCTGTTACTATGCTATTGTATAAAATGGATTCTCGTTGTTTGTTTGACTGTTTCGATGCATTGTTTTGATACGAAACAACTAGTTTAACATTGCTTTCATGTTCGGGAATTTATTAGTTGCTGTCACTCACATGTCGACAGCGTGCTCGAGTGGTTAAGAGCGGCGTGATTGTGGTTGACATAGTTGCGGTTCAAAACCTATTTTCGCCATTCTAATGCGTTCTTGGGGAAGACATTTTACCTTGGTGTCTTGGCAAGCAGTTCTAAATTTTAGTCTTAAAACAAAAAAAACTAAAAAAAAATTTCAATCAGACAGCAAAATCTTGGCATCTCCGAAGCAGGTCGGGCTAATTGGTTGACAGTTGCTCTATGTATAGCGCCTTCGACGCTTTTTGCGAGTCAAGAAGATAAATACAGAGATTAAACTAAAAAAAGGGCTATTGGCTTCTTTTCGAAAAGTATTGATAGAACAGTATTTTCATGACGATGCAACGTTGCGTTACACAACAAAAAGTAAAAATAGCACACACCAACGATTGTGTCTATTCTTTAAAAGTGATTTTTTAAACATCGATAAATACTTTTCCATTTTGATTTAAATTTCGGCCAGACTAAACCAATTAAAAACTAAATGGACTTTTAAAGTAGAAAACATTACATGATTAAAGATTTTTTTTCTCTTGTTTAGATGCTAGCCAAATCTTACCAAGCTAAAAGATGTAAAAGCTAATCATTAACTATAGAAGATTTTGCTTTTCTTTCAATTAGTAATAAAAGTTAAACAAAATAATTAATCTTTATATCTCATAACAGACTTTATAAAAAACAGGCTAGGAATTTAAACTTTAACAGTTGAATTAGTCACTGAAATTATAACACGTGCGATTTCCTTGTTATTGTCAATATTTTTAAACGTTTTAGTTAATATTAATAAAATGGAAAAACACGTAAACTGCAACAGTTGATTGATTAAAAGTTGAACTTAGAAATCAACTTAAAACTTGAATAAAAATGTTTCAATTTGGTGTCATCCAAGGTAATGTTTCGGTACGGACGTTGCAACTTTTCTACTATTTTACTTTTACTTTCTTACTTAATACAACTTCTTTTCTATTTTATTTACTTAACTCGTATATAGCGCTTTCGACGCTTTCCTGCAAGTCAATAGGATAAATATAGAGATAAAATGAAACTTGTTCCAAAATTAAACGTATTAGGTACTTGAACCGAATAAGACTCACTCAACACTACTTTTACTATTCAGCATAACTCGCATTATAATTCATAAGGCAACTTGGACTGATTTAATTGGTTGTTCCACTTAGACCAGTGTTTCCCAAACTTTTTCGGCCTGGCGCCCCCTTGGCTTCCAGATAAATTCCCAGCGCCCCCTTGATTTTCAGCTTGATTCCCAGCGCGCCCTCGCTTCTTTTTTAAGTGAAAAGAATGTTCGAGAGAGAATATTTATCTGTAATTTTGTTATTTTTCTCCCAAATTTTTGGTGATCTCTAAAAAAAAAAAAAAAAAAAAAGGTCTTCACTTTGATTTCAACTGTAATTTTGCTATTTTTCTCCCAAATTCATTGTGATCTCTAAAAAAATAAAGGTCTTTACCCTGAATCGATCTTGTATTGAATACTTTGGGAAACACTGCTGCGAGATCACCTATAAAAGGTCTTTAATCGTCCTTCATGTATATTTCTTCTCATTGTTTCCTATCGCCCCCTTGTTCTCTTACCGCCCCCCAATCGCCCCCTTTCTTCTTACCGCCCCCCTAAATCTCGTCAACGCCCCTTGGGGGGCGGTAGCGCCCACTTTGGGAACCACTGACTTAGACCCATGAATTTATTTGTAACAATTAGTCTATTGTTACTGGTTTTCCGACAATTCAAAACAATTGTTTATACGAATCAAAAAGTAAATTAGAGTAGGCTTTGTCAAAATACGCGTTTTCCCGTGAGTTTTTCAAAAAAGCTAAAGTTAGTTTTTCAAAAAAACAAAAGAAAAAAAAACGAAAACTTGAAAAGAATGAAGCTTATTATGATTGCTGTTCCTGCTTTACAATTACATTACAGCTTAGCTCACATAAAGCTTATTATTCGAAAAAATTTTTCAAAGTTTTATATTAAAATAAAGGCTAAAATAAATAAATGTCATAAAAAAGACATTAAAATTGATAAGAAAGCGTAATAGAACTCCAAATAATTAACGCACAAGACTTTCGACCTTCGCAGACAAATTAACAAAGAAGCTAGCATTATTTTGTGTTTTTTATTGTCGTAAAACCAATGCAAGGTAGCGATCTTTGGAACTCACCTTTAAAACCATTTTTCGGAATCCTCTTGACTTTAGATTGCTGTCCAATAATTCCGAAATCCGTTATCTTGACCATAAAGCGGCTGTCAATTAAGCAGTTGGATGGTTTTAAATTTCCATGAGATCCGATAACGGTTTGATGCAAATGAAGCATCCCCTTGATAATGTCGAAGATCAACGAATTCCTGTAGAGTTTTGGATTAACTCGTAAGTTCTTCATATAGAAAGAAACTTTTACAGAGCTTCTACTTCAATTAACTTTTGGTGGTAAATTTAGGAAAGAAAACAAAACAAAATCACTGCTATAATTACTAAATGAAAAAAATTGATGTGCCCATCTTTTTAAATCTGCAATATAAGTAAAAATATTTGTTAAGTCAAAATTGGGCGTTACATCAAAATTAACTGTAGGAAGTTTAATGCGACCATGGCAGTTCTTGGAAATGCAATGTGACAATTTTTTAAAGCTTATGGTTTAAGCAACCTTTAGCCAATTTTCTACTGCTTTTAATATTAAGAGATAGCCTAATTCCAGTTTTACATATACGTATAAAAAAATATAAAAAGTAGATTACATATAAAAAGCCAAAAGATGTATAAAAAAGCTCAAAAATCTTTGATTCAGATGTTTTCAAGAACACTCATTTTTATTTCTTGAATATCTATAAACTCAACAATATGGCGTACCTAGTAGGTTATATTTTAAACTATATTTATAATTTCACATCACACTTTATCTAATAACCAATACAAAATCTATAAAATACGTATAAAGTGGAAAATTTTGATGAACAAAAGATTTGTCGGCTTACAAAAAAGAACAAATCTGTTTGAAATAATAAAGACGTTTTAAATAGTTTATCTTCATATTATCATCTATTTATCTTCTTGACTTGCAGGAAAACGTCGAAAGCGTTAAATTGAGAGCGATATTCCAGCAATTAGCCGAACCTAATTTTGAAGATCCCTGATATTATGGCCTTGTTGAATTTTTTTATATTTGTTTTTTAGTTGTATATCAGCCCCTGGTATTATGACTGTAATTTAGGGCTGCTGGTAAAGAGCGTCAAGCAGAGGCAAATGCCCTAAAACCTGGAAACAACAACATGACGATTTTTAGAAATTTAAACCAAACCCAAAGCGCTTTTAAAAACTCGGTCATACAGCTAACTGCATGAGGTTTTCTGCCAAAAAGTTACGTAAATAATTTCTAAAAAGTTTGCGAAAGAGACAATTTTGTATCAAGCAAACACGTAATTTGTGGCTGTCACTTCGTATTATTATAAACTGATTTAAAACAAATCACTCCACAGAACAAAAGAAAAAGTTTAATTCTCCAGCTTTTTCTCCATTTTTAAAATTTTCACGCTGATTATTAATAAATAATAGAAGCTTATCATACAAAGTACTGCTTTGCATTTAGCAGAAAATTTTTTTTTATTTAAAACTTGTCGTAAAAATAAAATCATTTTATTTTAAGAAGATGCATGAAAATGAAAGCAAAATGTTATTGTCATCGTTATGTGTGCCAAAAGCAGAATAAGAGTTAGGGTTAGCAAACGATAGAACTAACACATAAATTGTTCGTAAAAAGCTACTTGTACCCATTCAACGGAAGCTGATAAAATGATAAAAATCTTACTTAAAAACGTCATCCCAATCAGACGGCTCGTTTAGAAGATCCTGCAGAGATCCGCGTGTGCAATATTCCGTTAAAATGATAAAATCATTCTCCTCTTGGTAGGCTCCGTAGAACTTGCACACATGATTGTTGTTGATAGAGAAAATCTTAATTTTAACAACTTCACATCAACTTTATTTCAATAATTGAACATATAAAGATCTGTGCAATCGCACCGTAAGAATTTAAGTTGCTAAAGATTGCAATAAACAACAACTTAACAAAATCAATTATCATGCAAGCCAAACAAACCATGTCTTTTCTTTTAAGAATTTTAAAACCTTTCTATTTGCATCTATAAAGTTTCTTTTTGAAAAAGTTTTCAACGAAAAATGTTTTAAAAAATATATAAAAATTGAAAAAGAACGAGCCATAAGTTTAATTTTCAATTTAAACTATATTGTTTTAAAAATATCGTGGGATAATCGAAAAGAAATAAGTTTTTCAATAGTTCTTTGCTGTTTACTGGGTCTAAATCACTTGGGAAGTTTTTCTTTCCATTCGATGATCTTCTTGCTTTGTATTTTTGAACGGCAACCAGCATTCCTTTATATTCTCCAGTCGTTGTATAGTAATGTTTTGGACGCTTTGATATTAACTGCGATTTTTCGTCATGCAATTGAACCCAGTTGTCAGCCAGCTAAATAAGAACTGAATTTAAAATTGGCAAACACATTTTTGTTGTAACTTGCATCACGTTGTAAATCTTTAAATAAATGAAGCGAACTTTTCTTATAGTTGAGTAAAAATCAAGACTTGAGAACCGAGTTGACTTGAATAGCTTCAGCAATATTAAAATAAGTCAATGATAGAATAAAAAATGCACTTTAATTGACTTAAAAATTCTTAGAGATTTTGCGGATAACTAAAAATTCTAAAATAATGTATTGAATTCTTTACTAGAAACGTCACCATTACAACTGAAAACGCCTTCAAAAATTTTTGGTTTAAATTTTTAAAAAGGCGCTAAGCTAAAATTACAATGCTCTTTCGATTTAAGTACTTATGGCAAAGAAGTAGTGGGCATTTTCAACTTTATTAAAGCCTAATCAGTAACTTAAATAAAATCGCGTAAATATTGACTTCTTGAAATCGTTGACGAACCACAATTAAGGAAGCTTTTTTTCTTATAAATCTTACTATACAAAATATTTTCCTCGAATTCTAAAGTCATCGTTTCCTGATTGAAGTTTTGTTTTTTATTTGTTAAACTTGTAATAAAAAATCTTAAAAAAAGCTTGATTTACTAAAGTTTGTACAAGCAAAATACGGTTAGAAATCGATGTAATGATTACTTCAATTAAGTGAAAAGAACAATTTTTTTGCCCATTTCTTTTGTGTTTTTGGGAAATATTGCCTTTTTTCAAGTGGAAAAAATAAAAAAAACTTTATTTATGTCTTTCAAAACATAAAACTTAATATTATTTGATGTAATTTAGTTTTCGTTGTTGATAACTAAAAATAATTTCCCAAAGTTCACTTGAAAAATAAACTTATCGTTTTAAAGTGCTTTCGTATAAAAAAACACCAGATGATTATTGTGGTTAACATTACTGATTTCGAGGTTTGAGGATGATGGTTCATTTATCTGATCAGCCAAAACTAACAAAGCGTTGCCACGGACTTACGTTGTTATGACAGTTCTACTTAGGGAATGCAACTGCTAATGTTGCGGAAATAGACTTTCTTAGCACGTGGCAGGCTAAAACATGTTAAAAGAGCGTGATGAAAGGTTTTCAAGGCTAACGATAAGAGGCTTTTAAACTAAAAATTAACCGTTTGATTAAGAAAAAACAACTTTTTTCATACTTTTGTTGAATCTGACACGTTTTGATGAGTTCTTTCCAATCTTATGTCTTCGCTTTTAACCTGCCAAGGTGCCGAACGCATCTTTTTTTCTTTCTTGTATAAACTAAAACGTAGGTAATTTGTGAGATCGTGATCTGATCTCAAATCAAAACATCATCAAAAGTATTTGGCTTTAGTGAAATCATTGTGTCACACCATTTAACGTAATGCAAACTTTTATAAATTTAATTCAAAATAAATTTTATAAGATAAAAACGTTCAAGGGAAAATGAAAATTAAATTCTAGAAACAGCAGTGAGAACAATCAACATTAAATACGGAAAATCGATATACAGAGAAAATACTTAAGCAAGCAGAATCTCTCTACTAAAAGCTAGTTTCTTCTACGAGCGATGGCGGGATTACTGTTCGTTTGTTTACTGATTTTTTACTTCTTTCCGCACTTTAGCGCTTAGAGAAGCAAAAAAATCAATAAACAAACAAAGAGTAATTCGCTAACGATCGAAGTGGAAACAGGCTTTAACAGCTCAACTAATACCAAAGACAAAATCGCACAAGTGAATGAAACTATGTTACGATAATTAATTTAAATCTCATTCTGTAAGCTGTTATATACTTGTAGAATAGAGCAGCATTAAATTTTTTTTCCTGACGAAACGGCTCGGATACTTACTAGCTGATGGTAGAAATGAATCAAATGAATTGAGATTAAAGAAGTATTAAAAAAGTAAAAATAAATGGAAGAAAAAATGATTGAAATATGAAAAAACAGATATGAATTAAAAAAAAAAAAAAAAAAAAGGTATTATTTACAAGAATTTATGTTAAATTATGGATAAAGAATTTACCTGTAAAACATCGTTGATAAGATGCCAAGGCATATACTTAGAACTGACAAAATTATTGTCGCGTAAAGAAGTTCTGTAAATAAGTATATAAACAAACTTCAAAAACATCACAAACTTGATGAATTCAACTAGCCTTACCTATTAAACAAATAAAAGAACAATATAATACTAGGGCCAGGTCAACATTTGGCTTAACTTTATTTGTTTATCAAATTTCGAGGTATAAGCTCAGCATGGACGCTTGTCAAAACTCAACAAGCAAGAAAAAATCATATATCCGGAACACGACAGGCGCAGATCAAGACTTAACTTTTATGGTTCCTAATATAATGCAGCTACAAATTCAAAGCTGGTTTGAGCTTTACAATTGAGGATGAATGATTATACTGGGATGCAGAATTTTTAAAGATTTTAAAAAAGTCTTGGAGATTTTGAAGAGAGTTTAAAGAGCCGTCCATAATAAAGATCATATATTGTTATGCTTGAAATGATTTGGACAAGTTACAAGGCAGGAGGATAAATATAAAGATAAAATAAAAATAAAAAAAAGTTTTTAAAGATTAAGGATAAGTATTGTGCACCTCGATCACTTTACAAAAAGATGTTTTAAGTACTCAAAAGAATTGACCATAAGAAAAAAGGAGACGAATTGAATACTCGGTGTACCTGTTTGATTTGGAGAGAACATTACAATTATATGGTTGACTGTTGTTCTTATTTGATACATCTTGCAAGCATTTACTTATTATCTTAATCTAAAGCATAGATTCGCAAGCTTTTTGCTCATTTACCCCTTAAAAACTATTGAAGAAAAATTTGCTGCCATATTTTTAATATACTTATTCATTTAGTTACAAAATTCGGTCCAATACTATATTTTGCTCGCAAAATTTAACTCCGAATTAGGTCAAATTTATCTCCGGTTGAAAAACCATCACCTAAGGTTTCTTGTCCTAACTTATTATGAGCTATAAGATCTACGACATCTTAATAGGATCTTAAAAGAAGATAAAATACAATGCGTATGACTGGGTAATCTGTAGTGGTTTGAATTCTAAAAGGCTCTTACAAACCAGTGCAGTGTTGTATGTTCGTGTAAACTGTGCAGTCTTTTTTTTACGTCTTTTAAGTTGAAGTGAGAAGTTGACAGTTTATAAGATGAAACTTTGTGTTTGTACGAACTTTTGTGAGTATTGGATGTGTTGCTAATTACTTTCATTTGCATAAAACTAATCCAAGTGGCTGTTGTTTGAATGATATGTCGGCAACCTTAACAAATTAACAAATGTACAACTGTCATATGCAACACTTTGGTTTAAAATTAAGTAATAAACGCATAAACCTAAAATATTAAATAACTCAAAAACCACATAATAAAAACTTGACAATATTACAAAAACCAGCTTCTCATAACTTTTCAATACCAATATTACGAAATTTATTAAACTTTTTTAGATGCGTAATCGATATTTTAAAAGTTAAAAAAATACAAAAGGGGCTTGATGCTTAATATGATTTGGTTTATCAATGAAGTGTTGGAGCCGGAACTAAGGTGGTTGGTCGAAAAATTCAAAGAAGCTACAGTATATTCACAGAGAAAATTTTTTGTATCCAACTTTGTCAGGAACGAGCTGAAAAATTGTAAAATTTATTAAGTAAAAAAAAAGAGCTGCAATAGATTAATCAAGATAAGTCCAATTATCCCTTTTAAAAATTCAAAATGCATTTTTTAATCATTTGCTCTTTTGCCAATGCCTTGATTATACCTTTCCAATGCCTTGATTAAACAAATTTGTTTAAAAATAATGATATAATCTATTTTAACCATTTTTGTATAACAATTTATTAAAGGAAATTGTGTAATTTTCTTAAGCTTTTTAAAATGTTGGCCAGATATTTGTCGAATTAACTTTTTTGTATGAAACAGCCAAACAATGTCAGCCCTTCACTCGCTGCAAAAGCAAGGCAAATTAATGTACAAGTTTTTCTATTAAGCCTATTTCTTACCGTTTCCGCATTTGATCTTTGTCTCATCACAAATTTTTTCACATTGGGTCTTGCAACTTTCATGCTTCGAAGGAGTAAATAACCCTGAGTCCGATGTACTTGAATTAATTCGCATTTAAATTTATTAAACGGCAGATTAAGTAGCAGTGCTGAAAAGATTTAAGCCTTAATTCTTTTCTATAAAGACAAACGTGAGCTATATTTTGATCTAGTCGTTCATAACGCACCTATCAGCATTATTATTGCTATTATCACATTGTAGCCACTTATTATAAATTCATCGTCATCTTCGCCCTATGTACCAAGTATTATAGCAAGTAGTTAAACTTAAACTTTTGCAAAAATCTCAACTCGTCTAATCAGAAAGCTATGACTTTGCAATGTTATATAGGTATCTTTTCTATCGTTTTTTTTTTTATTTTAAGCTCACATTATAATTTTTGGGAAAAATTTTGTTATTTTGAACGTACAATCATAAAAACAGTTCTTATAACTTAATCAATCTAGTTCTAAGGAAATCAGAACTAGGCAATCTTGAAATAATAAAAGAAAACCTTTTATGTTTTTTTTTTTGGTCAATGTCAATTTCACATAGAATATTTTGTTTTCTCAAAAAATCGAAATAATTCTTTTCCTTGATAGCGCTCGGTTCAATTAATCAAACTGCTGCTTTTAGTAAACACTTGCAACTTGAACAAGTTTCCTTGTTCAGCACGATTTACGCTGTTTGCAAATACACGAGAGCAGTGCTGAAGCTTTATATGTAATTTTACACCAATTATTTTTCCTTTTTTTCTCTCATACTCACGACGAAAAAATTTTTGGCTTTACAATTATAACGTCGTGTCATAATCTGATCAGCTATCACTGAAAAAAGATACCCTAATAGTTGCTAAAGCAAGCCCATCCTATACCGAAAACATTATTTCTTTAGACTGCCACGTCAATATTTATTATTAACGCCTAAACAATAGCCGACTTAGCTTTGTGTATTTCGAAATCATTAGCAAAAATAAGTGTCGAAGGTCAGAGATCCTGAAAAACCTTTAGTATTTGATTTAAATGAAATTAATCAAACATTATTGTTATAGGAGAAATGGAATTCGAATTTGACTGGTAAAGATACTTTTAAAATTGAATAAATTGTTGTATTTGTTGCAAGTATAATGACAGAAATAAATACAGGTGAAAAGATAATTTAATGGAAATATTTAAGAGCACTGTGAGAATTGCTTTTACCTTGATATCTTAAGTTCATTACTGATTTCTATTGAAAAACCCAAAACTACGTAACATAGTATAAATTAGAAAAATAATTTGGTGTATATTGTATTACTGTAGAAAAGATGTTAGCCTGTAAGAAATATCAAGAATTTTGTGATCAAAAATGCGCCTATAAAAATGGTTACGTCTACTGCTTAAAACATGAGTATGTAATACCACACTTATGTCTACCATCCGTGAGTATTATTCATTGGAATCATAAAAATCTCTGTAGTTAAATTGAAGAATTGAAAGATATTGCGAACTATTCGCAATTGAAGATAATGCGAACCTACAACAAGATCTTTCGCAATCTAACACGACTGACTTCAATGGGCTTTCAGCGTGTAGCCTGAAAACGCATCGGCTGTCACAGTGATGGTTTTAGTATAGTGATGGCTTTAGTGCGGAGCAAACGGAGCGGCGGCACCTCTCACCCCCAAAGCAGAAAGATACTCTGTTTCTTCACAGAATTACCTTGACGGTGGTTTGCCCTGCCTTACTGTAGTACGAAACTAGGTAACATGTACTTGATTAAAAGCGATGACCTTTTTTAAAAGTTTACTACTTTTTTTGAGACGAAAACGAAGATTTTGAACCCTAAATGAAAGTGATGACTTTTTTTAAAGGTTACTTTATTTTGGGACGAAAAAAACTTGGCACACTAAAAAGTGTCCTCCTTATTTTCTTGCCCGGCCCCTCCTCTTTGGTAGGCCATGGCTAATTCATTTGCGTCAACTTGCAAATATTAATCTGTTCATACAAAGCATGTAAATGATACACTTTACTGATAACCACCTTTAAATAACTTTGAAAAACTTTTGGTTTATTTTCAGAGTCGACGCCAATAAGTCTACTCTAAATATCACCTAATAAAAATTAATAATTAACTTCTGTAAATCTCTGGCCAACATCATTGTCCCGTTTTTATCGTTGAAAAGACACTCTCAGCAAACGCGTATTTTATCGTATTAGAGAAAAATTTTTAAAAAAACTTGGTGAAAACCAAAAAAAAGTTTTCGCTAGCAACACGGGTGTTAAACCAAAAGTCATTCTGGCAAAGGTCATTTTGGGTTATCAAAGATATTTGCAAGCAAAATAAAACCACGCAGCCGAATTTTACAAGCAAAGACTTTTTTCTCTGTCTTTACTAAGTTTTTTTAGCAAATATTTTGTTTGTTGAGAGTACTCTTTTAACCAAAAAAGTGTCTTTTTAAAAATTTTTCCCTCGCACCAAAAAATTTTCCGGCGCCCTTGATTGTATAAACAGTGGAACGGTTGTGTATTTCTTAAATGCTGGAAAAAACTTGCTGTTAACTCAAAAGCAAAAATATATTTTTTATTTACAGTAGCAATATGCCTAATCTCAGCAGTAAATTAGAATCTTTCTTGCCACGGCGCGTCTGTTATTCAACAAAATTAGCAGCAGAGAGCAACAGGGCATGACGTGCACGACAGTCAAGCTTCCTTGACTCTATGACATGGTGCGTGGAAGATTTTTCTTGTTAGATTTTTTTCATTGTTTTCAACTTGCTATCCATACTTTTGAAATTTTTCGTTGTATTTCGAGGCTAAATTAAACTTCAGTAATTTTATAATAAAATTTAAAAATAGCCAAAAAACGAATGGCATCGAATTTTCGAGGTTTCAAAAAAGTATTCTACTTGTTTAAAAAGCATTTTCGGTTTTTGAGTAGTTTACTCAAGCAAAAAATGTCGTTTAAATAGTTTAATGTAGTTTATGTAATTTACTTAAGCAAAAATGTTTTCTTATAAGAACTATTATAAGTAAGAATTTTTTATGGAATGTTTTTTTTATAAGTAAATTACTCGTACTTAAACTACATTAAACTAATACACCTGTTTTTTTGGTTTTGAAGTTAATAACAGTTCAAAGTCTTTCGACAGAAAGCTTGAATTACAGTACCTTCTATCTATACAACTTTATCTGGGTCGTTTTATTATTTGTATTTGTTATCGGAAATAAAAGTATCACTCATCGTCGTCGTCGTTTGAAGGGCATCCACTCCAGGCCAGACACAAACAGGACTGGGGCCGAGGGTTTATCCTTTTACTACCCCAGACTGCTGCACTGCCCGAATCAGATGCTGGCAGTGATGTTATTAAGCCAGCATCGAGTTTCGTCATCCAAAACCGTCAGACCTCGTGCTCCATGTGGTGCCCGATATATAGAGCACGCTGTTAGTACATGGTCTGCGGTTTGCTCAGAGGCGCCGCACTCGCAATTCGGTGAAGGAGCGAGACCCCATTTGTGCATGGACGAATGGAATCGCCCAACACCAGTCCGCAGGCGGTTGAGCTTAACCCAAGCTGCTCGACGTAAGCCCATCCCAACAGGCCTGGCACCGGTCTCGGGCACAAAACCACGGAGCCTGGAAGCATTTTCACAGTACTCCGTTTTCCATTTGTAATTTGTCCATTCAGAGGCGCGGATGCCAAGTCTGGCAAGGTTGTCCAAGAGATTCCGCGCACCTGGCACAAACGGGCGTCTAAATCTTAGTCTCACTTGGCGAGTATCTGAGGACCCACTTAAAAGACCATGCAAAATATGATCGGGGTCCAGAAATCCACGGTAAGCCAAGGAGAGTGTCGCTCCCATTCGGCGAAGCTCAGCTGGCGGGATGCCTGAGAGTACAGGTAAGGTGGTCCGTTGGAGTGGGACGCAGGCATCCAGTAACTATGCGCAAGGCGTCATTCAAGACACTGTCAATGAGGCGAGTGTGAGCACTGCGACACCAGACTGGCGCACAGTACTCAGCTGTTGAGTAGACTAGAGACAAGGTGGCTATGCGTAGTGTTTTAGGACCAGCACCCCATCCCGAGCCCACAAGTCGCCTCAGCAGTGTGACGCGCGAGAATAGTTTTTTGCGCAATGCCACTAAATGGTGACGAAACGTGAGCGATCTATCCAGTTTTACCCCAACGTAAGTAGGGGTTGGACAGAACGGTAAAAGTCTATCGTTGTTGTAGACCTTTAGCTCACGTTTGGCCTCTTGGTTATTTAAATGAAAGGCTGCCGTCACCGTCTTAGTGTGACTGAGCTTCAACCTCCAAGTCTGGAGATACGCTGAAAGTTTGGATATGTCTTGACTTAAGGTCCCCTCCAAGTCCTTCCAGTTTCCAGAAGAATGCAACAATGCTAGATCATCAGCATAAACAAACTTTCTGGAAATCATGGAAGGAAAATCGTACGTATAGATGTTAAATAGGAGGGGAGCCAAGACCGATCCCTGAGGAACGCCGTTTTTAAGACGGCGTAGCCTGCTTTGCTTGCTGTCACCGGTGGTAAGGGTGAAACTTCGATTTCGGACAAGCTCCATGATCATTTTGACCATGTGGAAGTAGTCTCAGCAGCTTGCAGGTAAGGCCACGGTGCCAGACAGTGTCATAAGCAGCTGTCAGATCGATAAATACGGCACCGGCCTTCTTTTTAGCCTCGAAAGAATCCTCGATGTTCTGGGTTAGCAGAACAACTTGATCTACGGTTGATTTCCCGCGTTGGAACCCAGCCTGCTCTTTAGGGAGCAGTGGATCGATTAATGGTTCAACGCGGGCGTAGATAAGTCTCTCGAGGATCTTGTAGGGGACACAGAGCAGAGATATCGGTCGATAACTCTTTGGGTCCCCCACGGGCTTTCCTGGTTCTGGGATCGCAACCACAAGCGCTCTTCTCCAGATCTTGGGAATTTTGAGTCGGCGCAAACAGGAAGAAAGGAAGTCACGTAACCAGGACTTCAAAGCAGCTCCGGCATGGAGTATAAGCTCTGGGCAGATGGAATCAGGTCCCGGAGCTTTACCTGGTTTTAAATGTTGAAGGGCAGCAGCAAATTCTCTCTGTAAAAAACTGTCAGAGATATTTACTGCATCTGGTGTTGTGGCCCTCCAAAGGTCAGACACTTCTTGAAAAACAAGTCGAGATGACTTGCGGTCAACAGCCTCGTATCTCCCATTTCTAACCAGCTGAGATGCAATAGCATCGGCTGAAACGGGACAGTGACGAGGAGAGTGTCGTGACCTACCAGTAAGGTTGTTTAAAATACTCTACGCTTTTCGACTAGAGTGTGAGAAGTCAATGCTCCGAACTGCTTCGGACCATCGATCCCTCCGCTTTCTGTCAAGCTTGGCAAGCAGAGCTGTAGCAGCCAAACGGTCCCCCTGTGGAAACTGCAGAAATGGTTTTATAGAGGGATTCACACTCTGCATCCCAACACGGAATATAGTTATTTCGATACCCGCGTGAGATAGTCTTTTTGGCTGCTTTCTTAATGGTGTTACAGAAGTCCTGGTAAGCCGCATCCACATCAAGTGAATCAGGCGGCAACAAAGTCTTTGCGAATTTATTCGTCAAAGCAATGTAGTGAGTCCATTTGGCCTTGCGGAAGTTCCATCGCTTAACAGGCATGCTTGGCACTGCCATAGCAAACCTTGGTGGTGTAATAAGCGAAGGTCGATGTTGTGATCTGGGAAACTTGTCAAGGACACGTCTATTCGGTAAGCGATTGTTTGGATCTACGCTAGCGAAAGCTAGATCCGGATTGGTGCCAGTGTTCCAGCGGCTGGAATAAAAACTGGCAACGTCCTTGGCATTATATAGGAGGGCAAGACAATTAATACTTGCCCATCCAGCCAAGCACTCACCGTCCGGACTGTTGTCGTCGTAACCCCACTTAGCATGACGACAGTTAAAATCGCCAGCGTAAAGACAGGGGTGAGGAAACAGTGGAAGATCCAGGGTTCGCAGTCGCGTTGGCGGTGGTATGTAGACGTTGACTATTTTATAACCATCAACGTCCACACACAACCACTCGATCTCCGATGTCGGTGGAGATTGGTCCAAAAGCGTGTATCTCAGTCGCTCGTGGATAAACGTGGCAAGGCCATGCTTCCTGCTTAAAGAAGACCCAGCTAATTGGTAGTTTGGAAGTACCAACTTCTCTGCATCAGTGCAGTGGGTCTCCTGCAGTAGGATGACGAGTGCCTCAGACTGCATAGCGAGGTGATGAAGAACGTTCATCTTGCTTACAGTGAGGCCTTCGATGTTCAGCTGAAGAATAGTGGGTCTTCGGAACTTAGAAGTATGAATATATAATAAAGGAGAAAAAAGCTGCTAAAACCTATTTTTTAAAGATAGTTTAATTTGCAGAAAATGAAAACTGGACATTAAAAGCTTTACCAGTATTGCCGAATAAAACAATTAACATTTTTTATTGAGCCATTTATAATTGTTATTCATCAATATACCGGTATTTAAATTTAAACCTTACAGCTTTTTTGATACTGCTTAAAACTTAAAATTTTGTACCACCAACTAACTTTTCAAAAAACTTTTTCAAAATTTCAAACTTCATTTGTAGATTATGACTTATAATCAGCTACTAATTAAAAAGTCAAGCGTACAAAATTATTTCCTAAATTGTAAATATTTGAATGACTAAAAAAAATATTTTATCTTACGTTTCAAATTTCCTCTTTATTAAGAAGAGCAATCATTCCGAGTCAGACAGGATAAGAGCAGTAAATTTATCCTTTTCCAACTCCAGATGCTGACATCAACGTTGTTAAGCCAGCTCTTGGTCTTCCGATGTATCGCCATGCTGATGACGTCTATCCGCGTTGTTCAGTGGCGCGGTACTTGCAATACGTCAAACGAGAAAAATTTCCTATGTACGTAGAATAATGGGAGCGCACAGCAATAGTTCAAAGGCGATTGAATTTAATCCAAACTATTTTGGGCAAGTCTATTTCAGTTGACTTAGTATTGGTTCTGGAAGTGAAAGCACAAAGCGTTGATGAACAGTCACAGTAATTTGTCTATTGTGAATGCTCATTTTGGGTTGCTTGTACGTAAATAGTTTTAGCGACACAAACGGGCGTCTAAATCTTAGTCTCTCTTGGCCAGCATTTGAAGACCCATTTACAAACAAAGCAGTATACGTATGGTCAAAACCGGATTGCGAAAGTTACCCAAAACTAGTGTTGCTTCTAGACGGTGAAGCTTAGCTGGGTGTATGTCTGAGATAATTGATAAATGATTTGT
This sequence comes from Diplosoma virens, assembly GCA_963680785.1. Lineage (NCBI taxonomy): Eukaryota > Metazoa > Chordata > Ascidiacea > Aplousobranchia > Didemnidae > Diplosoma > Diplosoma virens. The sequence goes on from OY796890.1 coordinate 21,475,600, forward strand.
TGGAGTGGAACGCAAGTATCTTTACGACAATGTGCAGAGGTTGTTGAAGACACTCCCTACAGGATAAACGTGTGCGCTACAACCAGGCTTGTGCCGGACTATAGTGCAGCAAATACAATATGAAACTAAACTTTAGAACAAACCAGACATACTGGGCAGCTCAACGCAACGTTTTGGCATTGGCGTCCATGCTAAAGCTGTTTCTTATACCGGGGAGATTGCTTCAGTCGCTGATAAAAATAAGTGAAACTTCTGTTACAGACAAGTTTTATTATAATTTGGACTACGAACTTATCCAGTCCAAATCTCAGCAGCTTGCAGGAAAGCTTGCAACTTAGACAATGTCGTATTTAATTTTAAATCGACAAAAAACAGCACCAGTTTTTTATTCGTCTCTAAGAAATCCTTGGTGTTTGTGTAAGCAAAAACGACTAATTGATTTGCGGTTGACCGGGCTCGTCGAAACCCAACCTGCTCCCACAAAACCAATGAATCACTAATTGGTTCAACGAAAGCGTGGATAAGTCTCCCGTGGTTCTTGCGATGAATTCTCACCAGAGATGGTCAACGATTGTATTTTATTCAGGTTTCATTAGCTTTGGGATCGGGACTGTTAGTGTTCTTTCCTAGAATTTACTAATCTTAAGTCGACTTGAAGAAAGGCAGCCGCGTAGCAAAGGCTGCAGCATCTTTAGAATAGATTATAGGCATAAGTTCTCCGCATATAGAATCAAGATTTTAAGCTTTACCTAGTTTTAAGTTTTGGAGAGTAGTAACGATTTTCCTTAATGAGAAATTTTTAGAGTTGCTTACTGGATTTGGTGTTGTGATCCTCTTGCACCTTTTGAGAGATTTTATTCCATCTCAGCTCGTTCAAAAGTAACAAACGATTTCTTTGAGACAGGTGTAAGCAATGCGTTATATATAAATATTTGACAAAGTCATTAAATAGACCTATTTATTAAATATCATATAGATATAATTCTGTTGAACAACAAAAAGCAAGCTTTTAGAAATGAAAGTCACAGTAAAAGAAATTACAATTAGAATATTTAATTAAAAATAAACATTATATTATGAAATATGAGTGAGCTTTAATTTTTAATTTTTTCTTTGGGTTATCCAGCATAAAGTAATATTTTGGTGTTTTTTTTATGTGAAAGTTTTACTAAAATTATGAATTATGGATTGATCTATCTCATTTGACCAATGTTAGATTTCTTTAAAATACTCACAAAGACATTTCAAAAACTATTTAAGATTTGAAAAATTCTACCAGTTTCAATTGAACTAAGGGCTAAACAAAAACATGAAAAACTTTAAAAAATGTATAAAATGCAGTAAAAAAAACATTTCAAAGCAGTTCCATTACATTCTTATTGAGTTGTCTTTTCCGTTGATTAACGCTCTGACATTTAACTGATTGGGCAGTTTTTTTAAGAGAAAAATCATTTCAGATTTCACCAATGACAACTGCTTAGTTTCAAACCCACGGCTTCGGCTAGCCTGCTGTAGTTGACCAATTAAATTGCACTAGTGTTGCTTTCTGTCGAATTTTCAAAACCAAGATTGTCGAATCCAGAAGAATAGCTGCTGTCAGAAAAACCGCTATCGCGACCGTTTACACTCAAATAGCCTGATTGCCGCGTGCGATTTTGATTGTGGTCAAAATTTACTGAAACAAGCGCGTTCGAGTCTTCAATTTGTAAAGAGACATTTTGAACGGAAGTAAGCGCGTCAGGCGCTTCGGACTCGTTATCTATCTCCGGTATCGCAGATGAAACGACAATTCCCTGACGCCGTCTCTTGATTCGCTGAGTTGTCTTTGATTTCGAATAATCGAACACACTACTTTTCCGCCGCTCGTAAAGATGGGCTGTGGAGGAATAGTTCAACAGAGTGTGCTCGTAATCAAGCCGCAAAGAGCTCAGCGGATCGGTGGGGGAGTGATTTTGTGTTATCTGGTTTAAATGTTTCGGGTCATTGTTTAGTTTTAGGTCATCAAAATCGTCATCATAACATCCAGTTACACCTTTTGGTACGGCACTTGGCATTGAAAAGCGACGTTTCTCCAACGGACTTGAAGCTACAGCAAAGCCGTTCTCTTTTATCAACCACCACGTATCCAATTCTCCAATTCCCTAAAACAAAATAGCCTAATTGTTACCACATTTATATATATAAAAAAAGTATAGTGGTTTCGAAGGAGCTAATACAGTACTTAATAATCAAATCAGATTAGAATAATTATTAACGTTAATAGATAAATAAATATACTATGTTGCAAGAATGAATCGATCTTCCTTGCAGAGCGCTCAATGAAAAGATCCGAGCAATTTAATACAAATTTATTCAATCACTGTTTAAAAAACCCATAACAATCTGTTTCATCCAATAGAATCGTCAGGTGGTTACTTATTCAAATAAAATGTTTCATCTGAATAAGCAATATGCGGGAAAATAATTTCCATATTCATTTTATAGAAACAGATTTTTACAATCAGTTTCATCTTTAAAAAGAAATTATTATGCAGCTACAAATTTTTTTCAATTCTTATTCTATGAATGACTTTTTTTTAATTATTATTCTTTTCAGAATTGGTTTCGTTTAGTTCTTTTTGATTGTATTCCTGACCATTTATCTTTTCTATTTTAGCATCGTGGTCTAGTTGCTCGAATATGTAATTGTGGTTCACAAATCGTGTGTTTTTGTTTAAATTGGAACAGAAAAAAATTCTGACTGGTTTTCAAACAAACTTACACTTTTAAGAAAATATTGGGTTGACAGCAGCGGTATATGTTTTGTGCTAACGTATGATTCAAAGCTTATGTATTGATATACTCGTTGGAAGGCTTTGTTCGAACATAGAAAAATACCTAAGTTAGATGCGTCTGTGATAAAGAAGACAAGAAAAAACCACTTCATCAAAAGCTCGCTTAAAAATCACACAAAGAATATATATTTTAATAATTTTTACTTTTAGGTTCATACACACAATTAAGGGAATTATGAGTCCAATCTATGATAAATGCATACTCTTTTAATCAAATGCAATAATTAACACATTCACTTATCGTGTATCTCAATAAATCTACTGATTCCAGCTAACTTTAGAAAAAAACATAACTTACCTTCAAAGCGACGCTTTTTCTTCTTTTTTTTAGATCAAATGTTTTAAATTTATCTAAAATATTTTTTGTTTGTGGAGAAACATGAATTTTCAGTTCTGCAAAAACAAGAAAAATTAAACTTTTTGCTGGAAAATTATCTTGTTGAAAAACGTACAGTTGAAAGTCAAAAATAGAACCACGTGTCAACGCTAAAATTTTTTTATAGTCGCAATTCCTGATGTTGCGATCCTTAAATAAAAACTTCTCAGTACTTAGCATCAAAGAAAATTACGTTTTACAATGAAAAATATAAAAAAGTAAGTTTTTGCTACGCTATAAAATATGAGCAACCTTTTCCATTGGACTCCATTCGAGATGCTGTGTTGACAGTGTCTCCAAACAAGCAATACCGCGGCATCTTCGTTCCAACAACTCCAGCCACAACTGGGCCTGTATGAATACCAATCCGTAGTCGCAACTTTTCATGTGGTAGATGTCTAAAAATGTAATAAAAAATATTAATTCACTTTTAACTTTTCAAAAACCATCAAATTCTTGCTGGACAACATATTTTACTAACAAACACCTAATCAGCGAAACGGCTAGCAGACAAACGGAATTTTAGACGTTAAGTAAACGGTTAAATTTTTGTACTTAAAATTTAACTTGGTTGCAAAAAGTACTAAAATATATTTCTTTCCATAAAAGAAAAAAAGAGATTAATTTGTACATAAATTGAACAAAAAACATAGATAAAACAAGCAATTATTCAGAAATGAAACTTCAAAACAAAAGATTTTTAACCATAAGCTGGCCATGAAAGCTAGCCATATTGGGTTTGGAATTTTTGAATATCGGCACAATACGATGACATGACTTATAAAAACTATATTACCATCCCGTAGATTGGAAAAAATGATATCGTTTTGCTAAGCGACTTTGAGCTTTAATTAATAGCCGATTTAATTTAAAAGTGTTACCAATTTTTAAAGCTTTTAAGGTGAACTTCTAAGACTCTGTGTTCAAATGTCATTTATAAATTCAAAGATTTAAAAGACACGAACTCGTACATTGATATGTCATCGAGATATTCGATCACAAGAGCCCGGGAAGTTTATTAAACGTATTCTTAAACGTCTGCTCTTTTTTTCATGTACTGTATGTTTCAGGTAATTTAATTTATCGCCAACGTCATAAAATCTGTAGTCATAATACTTTTGAGAAAATCTATCATCGTCATAACCGTTGACAAATTATTTAGTCAGGATGTATAATATTTGTATTTCTGTTTAAACTAAAGTCATGGAAGAGTATTGGAGCTTTTGAGAAATAGGTGCCCTTGTTCTTTAAAAGGGGAAAATTAGGGTCTTTGCTTTTTAAAAGGTTATATTTAGGTAAAACAGATAATCGTCTATAATATTAAATGTTCATGTTATCATATTTAACGAAAAAGGTTATATTTAGGTAAAATAAGATTAAGATTAGGTTGAAGTCTTATTGTTTAAAAATGTAACTGGGGTCCTTTTTTAAACAAAGAATTCAGGACCTTTTTTTCAAAACCTCTAGACTTTTCATTATAAAATCTGATGAGAGCTTAAGTTAGCCGAATACATTTGTTTTGTTTTTCCTCGCTTTAATGATGTTAGATAAATAAACTCGGAAATGCTAAATCTAAATATGGCTGCTTTCTCTAGCAATTTATGGTATATAAAGTAACATTTCTTCCGAAGTTAGAAAAGGTTTTTAAGTAGTTCAAAAAAGACGATTGATAAAATTTGCTAAAAAAAAATATTCCACAGCCTTTTTTGTTTCATCTTTGAGTAATCTTTTTTATGTAAAATATTTACTTAATCCTTTTTTATTTAAAAGTTTTTGAAACAGAGATTGTTTGTTTCCATTAAAATAGTTTTTTAATAGCATCAGTTTTAGACTTAGATTTGTCTTTTAAGGTTTAATCCATTGATATAAAGTTAATGTATGATATACGTTTAAAGCTGTATTCTTACCAAAGCTGCTGATTTAAATCGGAAAGAACTAATTCATATTATTAATACTTTACCTTATTTCAAAAACATTGCAAACGCTATGCTGGAGACGCAATGCCATTCTTGCAATTTCCCTAGCGTGATTGTCTCCATTCCGAATCGGTAGTCCTGATACAACCATGTATGCGTCACCAATGGTTTCGACCTACAAGCAATAACTTTTTTCATAAAAACAACGAATTCATACGCTTTTTAAAAAATGTGTATACGTTGATGTCTTCACAACAATGTTGACCAGGTGACCAGTATATTCCACCCCGGCTAATTCCACTAGGTAAAAGAGTTAGGGTTAGAGTGAGGATTAGGGTTAGCATCGTGGTTTTTGTCGACGAAGAGAAACTCCACAGTTTCCGATTGAACTTTGGAATGCACGTGACCGGGATAGAATATACCTGGAACCGTGTACCACCAGTGATCGCTTGATCTTTGGTTAAAATAATTAGTGTTTTAAAAATAATGGTTAATTGCACGCAAACTGTAGTTTTTCTACCGTTTTTAATAGCTCTGAATTGAGCATTACGACACTAAATTTTTTCCCGTAGTCAATCTAAACAATTATTTTTCTTTAGTATAGAGTGTATTGCAATTTCCAAAAATTGTTTTATTAGTCAACGTGGTAAAAAAATAAATAAAACATTTAATTTTGAGTAAAAACATGAGGTGAACGAACTAACTACTGTAAACTTAACCATTTGATCATTAATATAAACTTCACCTTGTACACGTCAAACTCGTCGATGATAAGGTCGAACATTGTGTACAAGTCATTGAGCATTAAGACAACCTCCAAAGGCTTGCTTTGGTGACAAATTGCCGTGAAGCCAACAATATCACTGAAGTAAACTGTGACTTGTTCGTACGTTTCAGGGATCACGTTCTAAACAAGAAAATGTAAACATTTTGACGCAGTTTGTGTAATCTCTGCATGATACAATTAGTTGAAAAAGTGATCTCATTTGCTAACAAAACTCTTGCCTGACCTTACAGGCTAAAATAGCCATTTATTTATTTTAAAAATATTTTAAACTGTAATTGAGTTAGGTTTAGTCATATATGTAAATAACTTTCGACGTGTTACTACTTTTCAAAAATTTTGCAATCGCCAACCAAGTGAAAAACTATTGCTCATGAGATCACATTGCCAGTTACGAGATCTCACATAGCAACCAATGTCGTAAAAATTTTGAATTGATTTATAAATTTATAAATTATAAAAATTTTGCAAAATTTAATTTAGTTCTGTTAAATTTCTAAATGTGAAAGATAACCCTTATATGTGTTTGTTCGTAACCCAGTGTGAGGTGGCAGTTAAAAAAACCTTTTCGATTTCCGTACGAAAAAATGACTATTTACGCAGTCATTATTAAAAAAACAATAAACGATACTTTAATTTTGAACTTGCATTATATAAACTTTTCAGTATGGCAACCCTTTGACACCTCATTTGCGTATTATAACAAATTAGTAGGTTGCACCAATAAATTGATATTTAGACTCTAGATATTAGCCTATTGAATATAGCTATACCTAGATTAATCATTTTTAAAAAAACATAGACTCGAAAAACTATTCAACATTTTTCTTTAAGAAAAGCTAACAAAAAATCTTGAACAAAGTTAGTCTAGTTTTGTAAAAAAAAAAGTCTAAAAAGAACTTGTTGTTATCAAACAAATGAAAATTCTTGGCTGGACCAAGGCTTTAGTAAAATTTCATCTCTCCGTCAGTTTTCAAATAACTTTTTTATTTTTTATTCTGAGAATGGTAAATATTGAATATGCATTGAAGAGCACTTCGAGAAAACCTGCCTTGAGCAAAAAATCAAAATTAATACAAGGCTTGTAAGTTTATTTAAATCAGGGGTTCTCAACCTTTTTGACCCCGTAGCCCAAAAAACTAAAGACGAAATTGTTGCGGCCCAATTTGTCTAGTCTTCAGCAGGGGCACCGAAAGCCATTTTTTCAGGTGGGGTAAAATTCAAGGTTTCAAGGCAAAAAAGGTTATACAAAGTTGTCTTAAAAGTGCTGCCATCTCGTATCACTCCGTTTTGAGCGAAAAAATCTAGTGATAACTAAAAATTACTTCCAATTAATGTCCGAAATCTCTATTTTCATCCCAAATTAAAGGTGCAGACCAAAAAAAAGTCTTCACTTTCATTCTGTGCCCAATTTGACCAAATCATTTTTTCACGACCAAACACAGTCTCCAAATATATGATTTAAGCACTTTTTTACACCATCTTTGTGTGGCCTACCTAAAAACTCGCTGTGTCCTACCAGTAGGCCATAACCCACAGGTTGAGAACTTCTGATTTAAAGCTTGTAAGTTTGGAATTTTTTCTAACAAAATCCACGAAAAACAACTTATTCACTTTGTCTTTTTTTAATGTTTCAGCAACGCTTTTCGGCAGCATTTGATAAAGAAGATTGTCGGATCGCTCCTTTTCCGCTTTGTACTGTCTCGTCTTTTTCTCAACCGTCTCCTCCAAATGATTGGAATATAGTTCTAATCTTTTCAAGAGGTTATCAAACAGCGTGCCTTTTCTAAACAAAATTAATTCAACATGAAGTTGCCCTGGTTATATAGTAGTATTTCAATAAAGACCAATATTTTGTTTAATTTGGTATTATTTTTTAGAGCATAACAACTTTGTATAATTGTTATTATTCAGCCATTTTTAATGTTTTTTTCCTAAATTTTTTTCAACTTAAAATTTAAAAGCTTGGACTAAAACAAAACATGTGGTTTTGGTCTGTCCTTAGAATCAGTAAAATTAAGCAACAAAGACCTTGATACTTTTTTATATTTTATATTCTTAATCCGATACAGTACATCATAAAGGTTTTTTTGAAGAATAATTCTCGCAACAGATAAACGTGATTTTATAAGGTTTTTTGTTGTCTAACTTCTGAAACTTACTTTAAAAAACTTTGGGAAACTTTTAAAAGTGTATCGAATGTCGCTCTTTTTTCGACTGTTTCGTGCCAACAAAGCTTTAAAGTCCTTTTCCAAATTTGAGGAATAATGACGTAATCATCGTCTTCAAGATTGGGTCGAAAAATTTCATCCGCAACAGCTGGGGACATGACCCGGTTGATGATTTCTAAAAAAATTCACTTCATGCGAACGAGGATTTAAAGCAATGGGTTTTTTTGTGGTGTTTAAACAATGCAGAAAAACTTGTACAAAACCGAATTGTTGTCGTTCCTAATTGAAATTGTCCAATCGCTGTCGTTGTCGTTTCTAATCTTCTTCGTCCATTAATATTATAGGTCATCTTAAGATTTTAAAAATCAAAAGTAATCAATTTTTATTCAAATACCTTCGGGGGAATATTTCCTATCTTTTCGGTGAAATGCCCCTCTTTGGTAAAAAATTTCTTGGGCAATTATGGCAAAGCTGTACACATCTCCTTCTTTAGTGCCTTCTGGTGGAGGATCAACTGCGCGCAGCAGTTCAGGAGCCGTCCACAATTTTTCTAAAAGACGAGAAAAAGTTTTTTTACATAATTGAATTAATGAACCCGTGACACAAGTGCGTTTTTACAAGCACTATTTTAAATATCATACATTATGGTCAACTTAAAGTGTAATGTGGTTAATAAAATTCACAGTTTAGAAGGGAAAATTTCTTTGTTTGTTGATTCCACATTATTTAATGATTTTGAAAAAAATCTTGAAGAAAAGTTTAAGCCCAATGCAAGCTTTTGCAGTATTTATAACCAACTTTTCTTATCCTTTTATAACTGTAGTTAATGAAAATTGTTAATCGTTTTTATGTATCCGATTATAAAAATAGCTTAAAAATACCCTATTTTTGTAGAAAAGAGTTACCCAAACTTTTTTTTTATAGGCGTAAGATCAAAATAGATTTTAAGAAAGATTTATGATTAATTTTTAATTTTTGGTTCATTTTTTTTAACCGAACTTACTACTCATTTTAGGCTCGTCCTTTTTTGCTTTGATTCGTTGTCCGATTATTCCGAAGTCGGTTATTTTCACTACGAATCGACTATCAACAAGACAGTTAGAAGGTTTCAGGTTTCCGTGGGACCCGATCGCACTTTGATGAAGATAGTGCATACCTTTGACGATGTCCGAAAGGAAAGAATTTCTGCGGAAAGACAAAAAACTACCCAGTGACTTTTTGTTTATTATATTACAGAATTTGCAGAAAAAGTTCTGATTTTAGTTTGCCTAGGATATTCCGCAAAAAAACTTTTCAAACGACCAAAGCAAAAAGTATTAACAATAATTTTTGATTTTAGTTCACAATTACATAATAGTTTAAATATTTTGTGATCTCGAATTTGCAATGTAGCAATTGTAATTCAGTCGAATTAAATGAATTAATTACATTACATTTCTGAGAAAGCAAAGAATGCTTGAACAAATTAATAGTGATTTTATGAGAAAATTTAAATACTTAATCTAGTACCGAACCAGGGGCTTCTGTTTAGGGTACTAAACTTTGCTGAAAGAATTTTATTATTGTGATTGATTATTCCAGTTAGTCAAATGTTTTGGTCATAAATAAATTACAAACTTAAAGCATTGCAAATTTAAAGTAATCACTAGTCAATAAAGCCAGTTTTGATTAAATTAAACAATAAAACGATCTTCATGCTTAAATCAAGACTCACTTAAAATCATCCTCCCATTCGGAATGTGCATCAAATAAATCTTGTAAAGAACCACGTCTGCAGTATTCAATGTAAATGGTGATGTGTAAACCTTCGTACTTTGCTCCGTAGAAGGAACACAAATGCTCATGTCTTAACATAAAAATCTGAAACATAAACATTTGTGCAGATTTCAGAGTTATCAAAGCAATAAACAATGATATATTGATAATTAAATTAAAAAGCCAAACAAAGTTTTTCGATTTTGCTACCAAAAACGATGTATAATAAATTAAAGTTTTGTAACTTTTAGAGATAATGATCCTAAAAAAATATCGGAGTATACAGTAATTGCCTTCAAGTAAAGGCTGATTCAGTAGTCATATTTCTTAAAATTAAAATCAGGTTAATAAATTTTCACAATCTTTTATTTTCTAGCAAACGTTACAAAAAATATCGGACTTGATTTACGAAAATTTTGCTCCTTTAGTGAAAAAATAATTGAGATGTTCATTGTGATACAAAAAGTGCATTCTTATTAGAAGTTTTAGAAAAAAAGTATAAGGTCTATTGCTTGCACTCAATAAAAATTAATTAAACTTAGTAAAGCGGTAATATATTAGTTTTAAAGTTATTTAAATGGAGTGGATTCAACTTAGACTAGCGTAATTCTGCTGTATTTTTGGGAAAGAAATTAAAAATCACTTTTTTCTGCTTGGCAGTCAAGGAAGCAGATCTAGTTTTTAGTTAAACTACTAATAGAACTAGAAATAAAAAAAAAGTAAAACTTTTAACCTGACAGCAATATCTTGGCATCTCCAAAAACAGTCATGGCAGTCGTTCAACTATTGCTCTACATGTGGACCCAAAGGGTCCTCAGGAAAAAATATTCAATTGAGGGTCCATGGCACCAACTTGGTGGAGCACAGGATAAAAAAGCTTTAGTTTTTCGTAACTCAAATTTACTTGAAAACGAAAAAAAGCTATTAAATTAATTCAAGCAGCATTTACAGCACAAAAAATTTTACAAATGTAATAATGAAGATGTTTTTGTGTTCAAATAAGTGTAAGGTATGTTTCCTAATTTCAGTGAGATGGAATCTGATTAAAGACCAAAAATAATTTTTTAAAAATTTTCACTTTGCTTTCGACAAAAGAACAAACATTTTTTTGAATAACTGTCCATCGAATAATATTTTTAGCAAAATGGGCCATTAGTTAAAAAAGGTTAAGGGCCCTTTCCTTAATTAAACATCTCCGCCGTTGGCCAGCGAATTAGGAGGATAAATAGAGGCAGTGCTCATGATGATCATGATCAAGAAAATCTTTCTTCTTTTTTCATGTCTAAAGTTGTACAGAGCATTGAGTTGTTGATACCTGGCCCAGTTCGCTGATCCGGTTTCTTTCCAAGGACAAGCGTCTGGTCTGAAGCCGCTTCACAGCCACAATCCTTCCCTCGTGTTTGACAATTTCTGTATAGATTTTCTTGGATTTGTCTATTGATTCATTGAAAGCATTATCTTGCAGGGAATCGAGACCATCGAAGCTCTCCTGTTATGATTTATAATTATCATCTTTCTTTAAAAAGAGCAAGTTGCTTTTAGTTCAGGCTGAAAAAATCTTTTTTAAAAACTATTGTTAAATTAAGCGATTATTTAAATCAATCGCGAATATGAAAGAATAATATAAGCGCTGTTTTGATGACGACCATGATCGACACAATCTTGGTTCAATTCTTACTTTGGTCATGTTTTTGTTCATTTTCGGAAGCATATACGCTATATTTTTGTTTAACATTTTTCATAAATAGCTCTAAACTACAGTCATTAAAACAGAAATAAGAATAAACGGGATGCAATGTCACAGCATCATTAAAAACAATTCGAGATACAGGGTGACCCAAAAAAACAGAACCCATACAAATTTTATTAAATCTTATCAACATCTGTAGAATTTCAAGAAACTTGGTAGACTTAAATATCAATCTTTGTACCATCATTCTTCAAAGTTTCAGTTATTTTGGTTGCTTTTCATTAAAGTTATGTATTGCTTAAAATATGCTCTAAATGGGCGCAACAATATTGGAGGCAAACTTGCAGACGTCACGCAAAATTGTCACTCATTCAAATTGATTTCTCTTTTGAGATTTCTCAAAACTTTTTTGCTGTATTTACTGCCATTAATTTAAACATAATGAACTAAAGGCATTAAATACAGCAAAAATTTGAGAAATCCTAAAAGAGAAATGTGTTGGAATGATTGACAATTTTAAGTGTCGTCTGCAAGTTTGCCTCCAATGCTGTTGCGCCCATTTGGAGCACATTTTAAACAATACATAACTTTTATGAAAAGCAACCAAAATAACTGAAACTTTGAAGAATGATGGTACAAAGATTGATATTTAAGTCGACCAAGTTTCTTGAAATTCTACAGATGTTGATAAGATTTAATAAAATTTGTATGGGTTCTGTTTTTTTTGGGTCACCCTGTATTTGCTCGAGTGCAAATCAAGAATCTTTTAGCACAGTTTCCCTGCAAATCAGAAAGATGGTTATATGAATGATGACATTGTGGTAATATCTTGAGAGCGAAAATAAAAGATGTTTTTTTCACTTGTCTATTTTTTGAAAAGTGTTTGAAACAATGTTAAATTATGTTAAATTGTTTTATAAACCATTGGTTCTCAAAGTGCTCCGTACGGAGCCCCAGGGCTCCGCGAGAGAAATCTAGGGGCTCCGCGAGCTGTTCGTTTACTTATTAAAATACTGACTTGGCTAATTTTGCAACTGTCCAAAGAAGCAATAACAACCTACAAGTAACTTCAATTAATCCGTAATTTGAATATTTTTTAAATACAAAGCAGTAATATATCCGTATACAGCAAATACAGCAAATTTAAGTGAAGGCCTTTTTTTTTAGAGAACACCTTGATTTGGGACGAAAATTGAAAATTAGTAGACTGAATTTAAGTGAAAACCTTTTTTTTTTTTTAGAGATCACCATGATTTTAGGACAAAATTGGTTTTCGTCTGAGAATCTCAGACAATTTTTTTGTCATATCCGAAATGTACTATAAAAATCATTTGGGCAAAACTTCATTGGCCCCCAAATTTTTTTGGGCTGGTACGGCTATGGTAAGTAATAATGTGTTTTTTTGTTTTTATTTTTATAAATTTATTGTGGGGCTCCGGAAATAATGGCCAACCTCTTCATGAGCTCCATAACAATAAAAGTTTGAGAACCCCTGTTATAAACAATCATCTTTCCGGTTAATATATCAAATTTACAGTCACCTGTTTAATTTGAACAAATTTTTTGCAATAACTGAGCGTGAAATGGTCAACCATGTCAACTTAATACTACTTGTAAATTGTAAGTTCAATTACAAGGCTTTGTTACACGCGTAACGCTGCTGTGTCACACGCTGTTGCCTACAATGGTGACGTCGCTTAAAACAAAACAGCAATCTGGTCGGCACGACCTTACGAAGAAAAAGCTTTTTTAATACAGTCATTGGTCAACAAGAAGTTAAAACTAAACTAATAAAGAAGTTTTCTTTCTTTTGTTAGTTTAAAATGGTTTAAAAATAAATGATTAACTATCTTTATAAAACGGTTTTATTTTTATACTGTTGAGGCAAAGCCTTTTTCAAACTTTAGCGACATATTTTGGTTTTTTGTTTCGGTTTTGCAATGCTGTGTTTTGCAATTATTGGTAACAGGTTTCAAATTTCAAAAACATTCCTCACATAAATACTACGTTCTTCAATTTCACAGTGATCCGGTGAAGAAGACGGACTTAATTTGATTTCTTCTGACACATCTGAGGCATTAACTTTCCATAAGGCAATGTTTCGATTTTGTTCTTTCTTGTATAAGCTAAAAGAGTCATGAGAAATATTGAGTAAAGTTTAGAGCAGTGGTTTTCAACGCAGTGTTGGGCCATGGCGCTGTTTTTAAGTGGGCCACAGAGCATAAATTAGAATGGAAGCATTATGAGATTTGTATAATGATGTCATTATGATCGAGAAATTGGAAACGAATTCCAAGTAAAGATCTTTTTTTTTAAAGGTCACCAGATTTTTGCGACGGAAGTTAAATTTTTTTACTGAAAGTGGGTCGCTAAGTTACCTTGGGTTGGAAAGTGGGCCACAGTATAAAAAAGGTTGAAAACCACTGGTTTAGAGCAATGTAATACCGTCACAATAATTTTTTTGGTACCAAGGGCAATTTCTGCTTTAGGACAAACAAGTGTTTAGGTTAGTCCATCAAGCAAAAGTTAAATTTATTTATTATTTCAAAATTTATCCAAAAATAAAAACTCTTTCTAAAATTGACACGGCATCAGTTAAATTCCCGCCATAATGATGTTGTTTTTCTCTCAAAAAATTACCTTCCTTCGGCTAAACATTCCTAAAAAACAGCTTTAAACTACTGTCATATCATTTAAAAGCTAAAAACACAAGAAAAAGTTTCAACCGAAGAGCAAAATTTTGAAATCTCCCAAAAGCAGTGTTTCTTAAACCATGGGTCGCAAAGGCTTGTAAATTATCGCGCGTAAAAGAAAAAGATCTGTGTGCACAAGATTTGAGAAGTGAAGGACCTTCTTGAATTGTCGTTACGAAATTAAGAGGAAATTGAAAAAAATCGGAATCAGATCCGAGGTGAAGACTTTTTTTTTATTTTATAGAGAACACTAGATTTTGGTGATGAAAATGAAGAGAACGGAGACAGATTCGAGGTGAAGACCTTTTTTATATATTTTTTTTTAGAGAACACTAGATTTTGGTGATGAAAATTAAGAAAACGGAGACCGATTCGAGGTGAAGACCTTTTTTTTAGAGATCACTACAGTTTCACCACGCTCAGTCAAATTTACTTGGGTCGCAGTCATGTTTGCAAATCGTTGTTTTTAGCGATTTTGGGTCGCCGAAAAAAAGTTTGAGAAACACTGCCCAAAAGGAATCGAAGTAATTGGGTGACTGTTGCTTTTAGCATAAAACTCCAATTGTTTTCTTGCAAGTCAGAAGGATAAGTATAAATGATCAGAACAAATTATTTGACTTTGACTAAATATTGCAAAAAACACATATTGCAAAAAAAATAGATTTAAAGTAATTCAAAATTACCCAAAACTTAAGCCGTACAAATGTTAGAACCATAAATAGATACTGTAATGCTTTAAGTTTCAATTAAAAACATATACAGGTATGTAAATAAAAGAACAAAATTAGTATTATTTTAAACAAACGCCAAGGTTTTGTCACAATCATTGTTTATCATCAACCAATATTTTCTGTAGTTTAATATTTACCAGAAAAATAGAATGGCAACACCTGTCATCAAGAGAGTGACACTGCAAGATACTCCCACGATGCTGTAGAAAGCTGTCAAAAGAAATTTACAACTTGTCCGTCACACAAATTAGTATTTATATGTTGTTTAATAAATGTCTATGCCTGTCGAGAAAGTTATAAATTTGATGTTGATGACGTTTAAGAATAGGAATGTGAGCACATTTCAAAATTTGATAAAGCACTAAATGAGCGATGTAGTCTTGGTTTAACTTCTGCCGTCAATACATTGTTGTGGCCCCAAAAAAACATTTTCTCACTTTCTTAAAGTCGGTTGCTACAAAAAATTCTGAATTCAGAACGAATTATTTCTGAAACAAAATTTTTTTATTTATTTCATTTTTATATTTATCCTCTATATCGCAGGAAAGCGTCGGAGACGCTATACCTGATTATGCTCCAATAAAAAAATCTAAAACGCCATAATCAAATGCTATACGTATCAAACGCTATAATCTAACAAAAAGTTTCAACCGACAGTGTAAAGAACATCACATAAAAAAAAGTCGGGGTGGTTGTTGGGCGCACTGCTAAATAGATGATGTAGAAAAAACTTGTTACTATTAATATAACTTCAAATTTAACTTGAACACTTTTTTCTATCGATTTATTTATCTTCATTTAAAAATACTCTTGTTACCTATTGCGTTTGAAAATTTTTTGAACTTTACGCAAAAAATAAAACAATAATTTTGAATATATCAAAAAATAGTTTTGTTTTTAAGCCGAAACTCTAGCTCTGCTGATTACAAATAAGTTATTCGTCTTATTTTTCCATCTTGATTTGTTATTTTTTGGTAAATATCCTTTAAGTTTGAAATTACAATTATATTGATTTTTCTATGAAAATAAAATTTTATTTTGTTCATTACGTATTTAACAAAAATTTATATACGCAAAAATATGTAAAAAATATTTGTATCAAATGTTTACAACGTGCAGCGTTACTTTTATTAATGTTCTTTAATAAAGTGATTTGTATCGAGTATGGATGCCAGATAGGCTAAATTTTGCTTAGGTTATTTATTTATGTAGTCCAAACAAGTACTGGTTATCAAATCACTGAGGCCTTGTAGGCCGATACAATGGTTCTCTCTGCTGTTATTTGCGTTTCATACGTTTTGTGTTCCATCTTTTTGCAGGTGCCTTTGTTTGGAACAAGAGCATCTTCGCTTGCAAACAACCAAGCTTTAAACTCAACTTTTCTCGAACAACTTTTTTCACAAGCGCAACACCCCACGTTGGTACCAAGTAATTAATTAGTGATCTTTGCTTACGTTTCGCTCGTTTATTTTCTTTAACCATGCCATCTGTGGGCTACTACACTCATTGAAATTTTCAATCTTTTTTTGTAGAATTGTTTTTTGTATGAAATTTGATAACGAAATAATTAGATAAATTTTTTATCTCAAAAAACTTGAGCTGACTTACTTATGCAATCACATTGATGCTTGCATTGTAAACTTCCCGGTGTTGTAGTAGTTCCGCTTTCAAATTTCATTTTACTAGAGATTAAGTCATTTCCGTTCGACTAAAATTAAATAACTTTTTTAAAATTTCAAACGGACATCAAATAAAAAATAAATTTTGCGAAGTTTTTCTCTCCGTTCAATGTTCATCAAATCATTATATTTTACTTCTTTCAGGTTATACTTACATTATACGTACTTTATTGTGAAAAAGTTCAGAAAAAGTTTTTAAAAAAAAATGAAAAAAACAAATAAATAAGCGGCAAACAAAATAAATGCCGTATGTTTTGATGGTTAAAAAAAGTTAATTTTTAACTTACTTTTTTAAAAATCAGTTATTTGGAGTGTTATAAAATCGAAGACGATGCTGGTTTAATGAATTATAAAAAGTTCTTGTTAACCACCTAATGAGTAAAAACAGGAACATGATTTTAAAACCTATTTTGACTCCCTGCTAAAAATAACCCAAAAACCCATACATGCAGCTTGCTTAAGCTTTGTGACTCTTCTTTTTAATGGACTTTTTATTGGTCGACACTTTTCTTGGTCTAGAATAGCGAAGTGGCGAGCTCACGACAAACTCGCTAATATTTAACTCTTTAGCAAAAGATTATTTTAATTATCAAAAAGCAATCTATTTAAAGAAATTTGTTTTTGTACAATCAGTTTGAAATTTAATTTTTTATAGGTTTTATCAAACGACAAGAAATTGCTTTTAGATCTCAACAATTTAACCGAAGATTTTTCACTGGTTTGTTTATCGGCAATGACATGAAAATCACTTGTCAACCTATGGCTCTAAAAATTCGTTTTGCATAGCATAATAACTCTTAATATAGGTTTTATTTATTCTTTCATAAAGTATCATTGTTCAGCTTTGAACAAAATAATTTAAAAATATAAAATCTTAATGTTTAATGCAACTAACAATTTAACATTTAGGAATCTACCTGACGAAGAAAAGTCAAACAAGCTAAAAAATACTTCCCTTCAAAATTTTACTTTATGAAATCACAATATATTTGCTGAGATGTTTTAACCCTGACAAATATAACATCGAGTTTTTTTACATACAAAAAAATGATCAATCGACTGTCAGAATGTCCAGAAAAAAAAAGAAAAATGAATTCTGTTTTGCACTTGTTAATTATAGCATTGGCTGGTATTTTGTTTAAAGAGTCGGAGTAAAGTTTGTTTACGAAGCACTTCATCTGGCTGCTGACTGCTGCCTGCCAATCAAATTTACAGTAGATTTTCAAGTCAAACAGTAGCCGATTTTTTTGACAAATAAATGAAACCAACATGAACGAAATGCTCGCAACGAAAGCATGGGCAAGCTGGTTTTTTCAAACAATTTATTGAACTTATTTTTTCTCTAGCAGTAGTTACATAAGCTTCGTAGTAGACTTCGGAGTAAACATTAGTCGCTTCGACCTTAAATAAATAGCTTAAGGAACCAGCAATGTTAAACGCTAATTGCTAAGGGACTGCCTTGGACTTAGCAAACTTAATCATAAAAATCGTCCGCAGCCAATATAGACAGTGCCGGATTACCCATTAGACAGAGTAGGCAACTGCCTATGGGCTCCGCGACTTTTAGGGGCCCCATGAGACCGTGACAAAAGAAATTTTGGTAACTGTTACTTTAACGAAGCAGGACTTTGTGAAAAATGTACAACCCACGAAAACAGTTTTCGACATTTTTTCTTTTAGCACACTTTTCGCTCTTTTTGCTTGGAACTGGTAAAACCGAAACTTGTGCCGCAACAGTTGAGGTTATTGCCAATCTTGTTAAACGAATATAATAAAATATATTTGTTTTTAATTTTTTATTCATCTTTTGATGCATAAACCGGCCGGCCCATAAACTCGCAAATACACTCGCACATTTCATTTCAAAATTCCTGAATGGATGAGTATTAAGAAATCTTGGGGAGAGTGGTTAACAGTGGAACAGTGTACACAGTGGAACAAAGGAAATCGTGGAATAAAGAAACAGAGGCGGACACCTCGAGACATGCCTCGAGACACGTTTTTCAAAAGTCTCGTCTCGGTCTCGGACCTCTGCGTCTCGAATCCAGGTCGAGACATTTAATCATTGTGGATAAACCCTCCAAAAGCCAAAATTATTGTAATCATTATTAAGATAAAAATTTAAATGTCGTTACTTTTATATGCCAGATTAAATTGGCGTTTCTGCAACTTTGTCAGAAGACTTGCGCCGCAACGTCAACCTCTCCTTGAAATGTAAACAATTCGATGACTTTTGGCGTTAAAGGGCTACTATCTATTTTCCAAATTCTCAGAGAGCACTAGCAAAGAGATTAAAGAGCCATATGTGGCTTTGGAGCCGCTGGTTGCCATATTGCTACAATTACATTTTATGTCCTGAGACTGGTAGGATAATTTAAATCAGTGGTCTCCAAACTTTTTGAACAGGGGGCCATGTAGAGATTTTTTGGACCTCCTCGGGCCAAAGCGAGAGACTAAACCAAATAAAGGTCTTCACTTCGATTCGTTCTCCAATTTCGCTATTTTTCTCCCAAAATTGTAGCGATCTCTAAAAAAAAGGGTCTTTACGATTCCATCTCTAATTTCGCTATTTTTTTCCCAAAATCTTGGTGTATTCTCTAAAAAGACAAAAAGCTGAAACTGGGGTATTCCCGACATAATTCTATCCACTGTGTCTCAAAGTGAGTGTATATGTTTTTTAAAAAGAGCTCCGCGGGCCGGATAAAAAATCTTAGCGGGCCGAATTTGGCCAGCGGGCCATAGTGTTTTAGTTAAATTTAGTTAAACACTAAAATTTAGTGTTTTAGACGACATGCAGCGAACCAGATAAAATCGCCTCACTGTAGTTGGTTACCACTAATTTAAATGATTGAAAACAATTGGCGTTCTAGTAGGCACCGGGCCCGGGGCCCCAAAAGTTTGACTACCTATGGGCCTCCAGGGTGCTTAATCCGGCACTGAATATAGGCCTACATTTCCATTGTTTATTCAAACTTTAACGATTGGTTTGTAAACAAAGGGCAACTTTTGTCTCGGTTGCTTCTTACACGGAATTAATGTAATACAGAAGAACTGTTGAACCACCAATTTAAAGAGGAAAGCTTTTCTAGCGATGGCATCGAAATAGGATTGTTGCGGCCTTCTCGTAAAAACGATATTTTATTTGGGTTTTAAAGAAATTTTGCTTTGAGACTCGTTTTTTAAAGTGAAGATCAGAATTTTTCAATGTGTTTCTTAGTAAGAAGCTTCAGAAGATTTCCAAGATTTTATCCAATTTTTCCTATTTTGAATAAAATTGGGATCTTTTGTAGAAAGCCCTCGCTACTAATGCAAAAATGTGAGGTTTGAGAAAAACACCCCAGCCACGTTTTAAGTACTGCAAATTGCACTGGCGGGGACTTTCTACAAAAGATCCGAAAATTGCTCTTTTTACGCTTGTAATTTAGATTTTTTAGCTTTAGTTTAACTAATGTAGTGTCAGGCAATTTTTTCATCAACATCATAAGCTGGGGCGCAAGAAGCACTGGAGCAGCATTATTTTTTAAACTTTATTCTGCATTATTTTTAAAACGCGGGGCACCTGGGGCCAAATAACGCCCTTTGAAATTTGCAAAACACAAACATTTGATTACACCTATCTTCACAATTATATAATCGAAACCAAAATTAAATCCAAAAAAGTTTGTAAAATTTTTGTTTAGACAAGGGGTTACCAAATTTTTGTAAAAAAGAGCCACAAATAAAATAACAGTAATTCAGTAAAGGAGCAAAGTATAGAAAAAACACTTTTTTGTTAAAAGGCAGTCTCAATAAATGTAAATCTTAGGTTATTTCGGAGAATTTTTACTAAAAAACTTATTAAACATCAAATAAATAAAAAAAATGAATAAAAAAAAGAGTTTAAAAGTAAAAATCTTTTCTAGGGCCAGTAAAGACCAAAAAAATGCCTGCATCAAAAGTGCAGAATCTTTTTGAGCCAAAGACTATTGAAGCTGATTCAAAGTATTTCAATACATTTGCGGCAAGTAAATAAATATCGCGGCTGAATTTCACAGGTGAAAACTTTGTTTTGATCGGAATTGTTCTCAAAGCTATTTGTCTGACACTTTTTAAGAGAAATCGTTAAAACGAAGAAGAAGCAAGCCGAACTGAGCAAGAAAACAAAGAAGAGAGCTCTTATCGGTTGAGTAATTGACCAACAAGAAAAAAAAACCTAAAAGAGTTTTAGGGCAGAATAAAAAGTAAAGCCAATATATTTGGAAACATAGTTAGTTTGTTTAGGACATAGTTTTAGAGCAAAGACAAAACTTTTTTGTTTACAAAGAACAGGTTTAAGAGATTAATTTCATTTTTTCATTAATTCATTGATTTAGTTTTATTTACAATCAAGTTATTACGTTTTCCGAATTGTTATTGACAAAGTGATTGCAAAATTGAAAACAGCGGCTATGCGATAGACATTATTAAAAGGACAACATCAATTGTGCGCTGCCACTGTACTTTTAAACGAAGTAATTAAATTAATTAAAAAAAAACAAGAAAAAAGGTTAAGATAAATTAAAAAAAAGGATATATATATTGTTTCTGAGTGCAAAAAGTAGTGAAGTTTAACAATAAAATGTATACCTCCGAGATATATAAAGAGAATGTTTCATAATTATGATGTAATAAAAATATCATCTAAAGCAGAAAGGTTAAAGTTAGAATTACTTCGAACGAGAATAGAAAATCTGTTGTGGCTGTAACGGAGACATTAGGTGTTGTCCAAAAGATGATGGCTGTGTTTGCGATCCGAAAGATCAAAAAGAAGCGCTGAGATTGGGATCGATATGATCTCAATTTAAAACCTACTCGTTCCATTCTGTTTTGGTCCTTAGGAAAGACACTTCACGGCATTTTTCCCCTGCTTGACAAACAGATCTAAATTTTATTAATATCTTTATAAAACTAAACCAAAATAAAAAGTTTCAACGGGACAACAATGTTTCGGTATCTTCGGTCGGGGTAGTTGTTTGGCAGTTGCCTTTTGCATAGCATCTTCGACGCTTTCCTGCGAGTCAGAATGATAAATATAGAGATGAAATCAAACGAAAATGCTCTTCAAAGGCAGACTTGTGAAAAAGGCTATGTTGGGAGCTTGTATTAACTTTGCAAGGCGAGGAAGATTGTCACATTTGAGAGAGGCGAAAAAATTGGTCACAGATTTGGGGATGGATTGTTTAACACGCTCTTGCAAGGGCTGGGACATACGATTAATGTAGGCTACCGACTAATACGGTGGATATCAATTGATTGATAACATTTCCGCAATGATGGGAAGGTAGCACGTCTTTCTTGAAGCTGGCAAGAGCTGTCGGGTTGTAAAAAAATATGTGGTTTGAGGGCAAAGTAACGATGTTTGACTTCCGTGGCTAGTTGTCGGCAGCGTGGTCGAGTGGTTAAGGCGCCGGACTCGTGACCAACACGGTCTCGGTTCAAAACCCACTCGTGCCATTCTGTTGTGTCCTTGGGAAAGACACTTTACGGCACATTCCCCTGCTTGGTGGTCCTGGCACGCAGTTCTAAATTACAGTCATGTCTCTATTAAATTACAAGCGGACAGCAATATCTTGGTACCTCCGGAAGCAGGTCGGGGTAATTGCCTACCCTATGTATCAGCGCCTCCGTCACTTTCCTGCGAGTCAGGAGGATAAATATAGAGATAAAATAAAATAAAAAGTTTGTTTTTCAAATCTCGTCGAAGCCGCTTCTATTCACAGAACGAGGAGGTAGGATGGAGAAGTTTCCGGTTTTTAGACCGGCTTAGCATTTACGTGTTTACTTTTTTGGATAAAAGAACAATCATTATTTGTTCCGGTTAATCATTGGTGAGCTATGGCGTACCGAGGATTTTTGAAAGAAGGGGGCCCATAGGCACCATACGACCACAACCAAATATGCTTAGTGGAAAAATATATTCAAGTGGAAGAAAAAAAGTCTTCACTTTGAATCGGTCCCAGATTTCATGCTTTTTGTCCCCAAAATAGAAGTGTTCTCAAAAAAAAGTTCTTCCATTCGGATTTCATGATTTTCATCTCTGAAGACTTGTGATCTTTGGAAAAGCAAAAAAAGGGGGTCTGCACATCAAATCCGTCTTTCTTTTCTGCTCAAAAGATCTCCAAGGGGGGACATGGCACCAAAATTACTGTCCAACATATGGTAAACCTGCGTATTAGTGATGTCCAAGGGAGGGGCCATGACACAATGGCCTCTTCCTTGGACAAGCAGCTCTAAACCCCTAAATACGCTATTGTTAGTGAGTATAATGTAGATCAAATGTAGATCAAATAAAATCAGCTTAAATGTAGATCAAATTTTGTTCGATTCTGTTTTAATCCCAAAAAATTCTCCTTTTTCTAAATTGTAATGAACCCTTTTAACCCCACCACGAGAACTTTTAACTCTTTCTTTTAGCTCTTTTAATTCTTTTAAACCTCCGGTGAAAAATTTCTCCGGCGCTTTTGGTAAAAAACTAATTGAAGACAAAAACAGAAGAATTTATTCACTTACCGTTTGCAAAGTCATTTAGCATTCCTGTAAACCCCTTGCACAGTCTATTAAACATCGCAGGCTACATGACACTTGTTTACAAGCAATGCACAATGTTAATTAGAAAGTGTTTGCGTTTTTATGAGAAATCAAGTAATTTGCACGTTTTCTTCTGCGAACCTCAATTGACCAAGCTTTGCTCTTTACTATAGTAGCACTAAAATTGTTATGAATTAGTTTTTTTTAGTTTAGCAACACAAAAACACAAATATTCTCTTTAAAAATGTGATTTTCGTTACAAACCGCAAACAAGATCTTTTTATTTCACTTTCACATATTAAACTACCTGTAATTATATTTAGGCCTACCTTCTGAAAATAAACTAAAGCATAAAGAGTCGGTTTATTTTATTAAACAACTCGAGGTAAAATCCAAAGTAATTATTACTGGTAATTTTATTTTATTTTGTCAAGCTATGATTTGATGCTATAACTCATAATACCTATAAAAACATTCGTTTTAAAAACCATTAAATTTTTTGTTAATTTCTTAATTTTATATATCGAACTCTGCAACCTTTATAAGCATGTATACACTTTTGACACAAAAATTTTGCATCTCGTATTGATAGTGTATAAATTTCTTTTTTTGAAATTGGCCTATGTTTAATTACTGTCTACGTTCTTACAGCTGTGGTTGTTAATCTTTTTCAAATAACTACTTTTATCTATTCCATTATGTGCCCTGCTCACTAAACACTTCTAGGTAACTACTTTTCATCCTTGTTTTTGTTAATTGCGGACCATGTTGCTTTATTCGTAATCGTTGTGTCACTCTGTGAAGTTATTTTCTTTAAAAAAAATTACCAGAGCGTATTGAATCGGTAGCCCTTTTTATGAATCGATATCTAAAGTATTTGTCAGTTTTAACTATGTCGGTGACCACCTGTTTTCCGGCATAAATATAAGCGCTTATTTTGTTTCTCCTTACTTAAAAGTATAACGCTTTTTTTTGGGATTATAGAACATTTGTTAGCTCGTTATGATTTCATAGGACTTATAGTTTGTTTCTATTAAAAAAGATATTTTGTTATCATAAGATCCACCTTCGAAGCAGTCGCTGAAATATCAGCGAAAGTTTAAAAAGTCAGCTTAAATTTGTTTTTCTACAGTTATACTGTACCAACATATTTGTTTATTTTAAAATTTTCTATCATTTGGGCCTTTCTTATGCTCAATTAAGATAATTTTATGGATAATCTACTCTCTGAATAACATCAAGCTTGAAACATAAGTCACTGAAGAATCTTTTTTTGCCTAATATTTATAAGTTTATTCTCAAGTCAATTCTGTTTAATTAAGTTTACTATTTTGAAGTATTAATTATGGTGCGAACAGGACTAGATTAGGACTCTTGGAGTTCTTAAACACTTAAAAGATTTTGGTTCCCTTATATATACGCTTTGGATGCTTGACAAATGCTTGAAAATTGTAGTAATTTACATGTGTACTTCAATTCAATTGAAGTATGAGGGCACCAAAATCTTTTATTGTAGTAATTTGTTGAAAATTGTAGTAATTCACATGTGTGCTTGAAAGTGCTTAAAAAAATCAAAGATGGTGTTTTGTGTTATCTTAATCCTTTGCTTGTACTATTTAGCTTTCTATAGACCATTTTAATGTTGTGCACTTCTCTATAATATTATAAGTGCTGAATGAAACATGTACTTTTGCATTCATTGCACACAAATGGAGGCAGTCGTGAAAATCTGTTCTTTGGTTTGGTCAGTATTTGCCAAAGTGATTGTTTAAGAACAATCAAACTGAAGTGTCATTTTCGCAGAGCATGAGAGCTTGATGTAAAATAGTGTAAACATTCTTTGAGTTTGAACTTTGAACTTGACATATCTTGGATTGTTTTTTTATTAACTTAAGATATGAGAGCGGGGTCAATATAAACTGCTAGTATAGCCGTTCTATTTTTAATGAACTGGTACTTATGTCAATAAAAAATCCAAAACAAAATGCATTGTGGTACGCTGTTTAAGAAAGTATTTATGTATGCCATAATGAATGAGAAATACGACATGATTGCTTAAATCAGAATTTCCCAAACCGTGTGGCGTGAAAGGATTGAAGTGTGCCGCAAAATCTTCGTGTTTTGACAGAAAGCCATAGGGTCTTGGTCTGCAGATGACTGGTGCGTTTCATGTAGTTTTAGTATTGCTAAAAATCTTAAGTACAGGCTGCTTCAGTAAAAACGTAAAAGGAAAGAGGCCATTTGCATAAAGTTGTTTGTTTTCTGTACGTAAACAAGCAACTTCTCTTCCAACACCTTGATATCAAGGATAAGCAAAAAAAGAATGTAAGTGTAAGCAATGGTTTGTAGTACGGAATATAAAGATAGCTAACAAAAAACTCATCTCTTAGCTTTTCGTCCGACACTCGGCAGGAGATAAACGTCGGAATGAAGAAAAGAAAAATTCAATTAATTTTGTGATAAAGCTGAACGAAGATGATTGGATGTATGAGAGAAGCGTCACAACACGTGATCAACGCAAGAGTTTCAAGTTGTAAACAAACTCTTTTTGGCGGCATAAACTTGGCTTGCATGATTTAATGTAAACGGCTTCTAAAGCAGATAAATGAAAAGACGAACGACCAAATAAAAGAATAGTAAATTTTCCATCACTGTAATTTTTAGCGCACGTAGGGTTATCATAACGGTGTTCACCAATGGCAGATTTACTAAACATGACTGGGTTGAAGATTTGCCAGAACAAGTGGAGATATTGCGAGAGTTTGGAACTTGGCCGGTTCTAATAAATTTTGGCATGTGTTGACGAATTCTGTCCTGTAATCGTTGAGATGTGCGGCCCACGTACAGACAATCACAGTGGGAAGTGGCACAAAAAGTTATAAACAACATTGCTTAAAAGCGAAGCAGGCAACACATCTTTTTTGATTGCATGTACAAGGGTGGAAATTAAACTAATTTTCCTTTTTCCAGGGCTGAAAGATTTCCAGTTCAGGTATTGTTCTATAAATCTGAGTTTACGGTAAACATATGTAGTGAGTGAAGAGCCCACCTTTTCCACCTGTACATCAAGAAAAGGAGGAGATTGATTAACTTCTTTTTCAAACGTAAACCGCAAGGAAGGATGCAAGTAGTTTTACAAGATCAAGCATAGACGAAGCCACTTTGCTAAGGAGTGCTGAGCCGAGCCAATCATGGCTAGAATCGGTCATTCTTGATCATGTCCTACTCTTGTATTCTACTGTACTAATTGTATTCAAGATTTCTTTGCTTTTGCTCAAACAATTAGATGGTTTGATTTACCCACTTCAGCCTTCCTTTGCGTTTTTGTTAGATCCAATCTTTTCACTAATGTTCTCCTGGAAGAAACTGTTAATATTTGTGTTGACGCCCTTTATAGCAGTGACCTTATAGCTCCGTCTTTTCCGCGTGAAGTTTTTTTTGAATTGATGCAAACAACAATTAAATCTGTTGAATTCAGTTTCAACAAGGTTATGTATCGACAAATAGATGGTGTAGCCATGAGCTCCCCTTTCGGTCCTGCGCTGGCTAACATTTTTGTCGGTTATTATGAATCTTTGTTGTTCAGAAGAGTGAAGAAACCAATGATGTACTATCGCTACATGAACGATACTTTTGCAATCTTTGATAATGAAAATGATTGCGATGAATTTCTAAATGTTAGCCAGCGCAGGACCCAAAGAGGAGCCCATGGCTACACCATCTATTTGTCGATACATAACCTTGTTGAAACTGAATTCAACAGATTTAGTTGTTGTTTGCATGAATGGGTACTCCGACCACGTCATTGAAAAAACAAATGCCTGTAAATTGAAAGATTTTACATCACCTACTTCACATACGGTGAAAAAATGCTCTGTCTATCTTCATCTGTCCTGGTTGGGAATTCCTTCGGTTGGATTTGAAAATAAAATCAAAGCAGTGTGAAAAAATGCTTCTTTGCAGTTAAACAACATGTTATTTTTACATCTCGCCGACTTCTTCCTGCAATCAAAAAAGATGTGTTGCCTGCTTCGCTTTTAAGCAATGTTGTTTATAACTTTTTGTGCCACTTCCCACTGTGATTGTCTGTACGTGGGCCGCACATCTCAACGATTACAGGACAGAATTCGTCAACACATGCCAAAATTTATTAGAACCGGCCAAGTTCCAAACTCTCGCAATATCTCCACTTGTTCTGGCAAATCTTCAACCCAGTCATGTTTAGTAAATCTACCATTGGTCAATACCTTTTAGATAACCCTATGTGCGCTAAAAATTACAGTGATGGAAAATTTACTATTCTTTTATTTGGTCGTTCGTCTTTTCATTTATCTGCTTTAGAAGCCGTTTACATTAAATCATGCAAGCCAAGTTTATGCCGCCAAAAAGAGTTTGTTTACAACTTGAAACTCTTGCGTTGATCACGTGTTGTGACGCTTCTCTCATACATCCAATCATCTTCATTCAGCATTATCACAAAATTAATTGAATTTTTCTTTTCTTCATTCCGACGTTTATCTCCTGCCGCGTGTCGGACGAAAAGCTAAGAGATGAGTTATTGTAAGCAATGAGTACGTTGCTATCAAACAATCTAAAACAGTGCTTTTTAATCTTTTTAACATTGTGCACTAGAAAAGTTGTAAGACAGCAGCGCATCTTCACTTCACTTTGTTAAAATAACATGCAAAGTGAAGACAAAAAAGGTCTTGCTTTACTTATACATCTTTTCTAAAGAAAAACAAGGTAGCTTTCCACAGCTAGTGTCAGTTTTAACTGACGACAAAAATCATTCAAAATAAAAGAGCTTCTATTTTGCACGTACCAAATTGAAATGGTTCAATATAATGTGCACGGCCCACCTGAAGGAGCTTTATGGCTCAACTGCAGGCTGCGGTCTATACTATTCATTTTTAGATTTGGTAGCAACAGATCAATTATTAAAATAAAGTATGGGTTGCTCTTTGCTACTGAAACACAAAGAAATGAACGGCGTGAGTCTCCCGATATTTCTAAACAAGCCGTTCATATTTTATAGTCGTTCACAACGGCTTATTTACGAAATATAAATATGCTTCTTCTTCTCTGAGAAACCATCGGAATTAGAAAGTCTGAAGCACAAACCTGGGGGTGCTTGTCAGACATTCTACCAAGTATCAAAACAATTTCAGTAGGTACACCCTTTCATTAGATCTTGCTGTTATTATATATTAAATATAATTTCAGCATGTAAACTGTAAGAATGAATTATGTAGGCTTTTGCCTTCATAAAGTAGGTGTGCCGTGGGCAAATTCAGAATTTATGAGCAAAAAAATAGCCTGCCAAAGCGACAACAAGTTTGATAAAACACTAAATTGTTAGACAATCCATAATTGCAGCTTACCTTAAAGCTAATTAAATTAATAATTGAATAATCAAACCCGTAGTTTGAATTGAGTTGTGCTTGTCAATAAATACTTTGGTTTGGGACGAATCATTTGATCTTGGAAGTTGGTATATCTATGTTTTCTTGGGGGAAGGGGAAATAATTTTGATTTTTTGGGGAGAAAGGTACGGTTGACAATTTTGTGCGCTTGTGAACTAAAATTTTTTAAACTGTGTTCTGATTTTTTTTAGTTCGCTGATGAATTTTTTTGGTCATGCACAGCATTAAATTATTTTCGGTACCTGCCATACACCACTTTTTTCCTCTCTGATGGAAAACTTAGAAAAAAGACTGACTCAACATTAAATAATCCGTTCCATACTATGTTTAAAATTCTTATTGAATGTTCTTAAAAGTCTTGGAAAAGTGCTTGAGTTTTATAATGAGCTCTTAGTATAAATTCTGATATATGTCTGATATTTGATATATTTGTCGGCAGCGTGATTGAGTGGTTAAAGCACCGGGCTCGTGATCAACACGGTTTCGGTTCAAAACCCACTCGCGCCATTCTGTTGTGTTCTTGGGAAAGACACTTTACGGCACATTCCCCTGCTTGGTGGTCCTGGCAAGCAGTTTTAAATTACAGTCATGTCTCTATTAAATTACAAGCGGACAGCAATAGTTTGCGGAATAGGCATATTATATAAAGGTTGCAGTCTCTCAGGGTCGGGCTTAATGCGATATCCAAATATCCAAATTTCCTAACCAAATGCTCTCCATTAAAGCGTCGTTAGAGAAAAGATTGCCCATTTAAAATCTGCTAAAGAAATGGCTTCTTTTTTGATTGTTCGAAATGCATCACTTGCCACAACTTATCCTGACGTTTGTACGGCATACATGATGTATATGACAGTACCTGTAACAGTTGCTACGGCAGAGAGGTCTTTTTCTAAACTCAAACTGATCAAAAACTTTCTTTGAAGCGGTATGTCCCAAGAGAGACTTAGCGGTTTGGCTCTGCTATCGATAGAAAATGAACGAGCTAAAAATTTGGATTTTAGAAAAGTTATTCAACAGTTTGCTAGTGCAAAAGCAAGACGGAAAAATTTCAAGTTTCCAACCAACCGCAAGTAAATTACGGTAGCCTACGTAATTGGCCTCAATGTATTGTGTTTTATTAGTTTGTGTTTTTTGTGGTGATGTCAGTGTACTGTACGTTAATTCTTTTGGCTTAAACAATTTATTCGCATTGCATAGCACAACGGTGGGAAAATTGCGGCTCGCCGACCTTTTGTTTGCGGCTCTTCTAGCTAAACAATAATAACGAAATCGAACAATGTACAATTGTTATTCAAGATTGAATTTGAATCAAACGAAGATTTCTAATTAGGTGCTAAGTCGGATTACAGCGTGGAAATAAAAGCAATTCTTTGTTTGTTGTTAAGGACTATTTACACTACAGCAAAAATTTGAGCAAAGCGTTTGTTATCTTTGCTCATTTCTTTCCCGCCCGCCGAGACACGCTGGTAACACTAGAATAAAAGAAACAAAGATAGTGCTCGCTTCTCTCAGGTTCGCTTCTCTGTAATTCGTAAAATCATAATATCGTGCAAGTCTAACAAATAAAGATTTGAGAGAATTAATTCACACCGCTTTAACTCAAGGTTGCCAGATTGGCTTTTTTTTAGTGTGATTGGCATCAAAATTTTTGTTTGACTTTTTGGCTTTTTTTGACTTTTTTTTGGCTGCCGAGTGCAAATTAGCCATGATTTTAGGAGAAAAATTGAGAAATTATAGACAGATTTGAAGTAAAGACTTTTTTTCTTTTTTTAGAGATCACCATGATTTTGGGACGAAACTTGAGAAATCATTGACAGATTAAGTGAAGGTCTTTTTTTTAGAAAACACTTTTTAGCGACAAAAATTAAATTCTGTCTGGCTTAATTTTGGTAATTTTGGCTACTTTTTCACCTTAATTAGCTTATTTTTAAAATTTGTATCTGGCAATCCTGCTTTGACTTCATATCGCCCAGATTTTCGAAGGCTAGCTAATAAAGTGGAAACCCACAGTAGATCTACAGTTATGTTGGTAAAATCTCGAAAAAATTGTAAATCGTGTGACGTTGTATTTGTTTTTATTATTAGATTAAAACTTGCTTTGTTTACTGTATTTTGAGTGATGTACCAGTATTACTTGACAAATAATAAACTGAACTGAACTGAACTGAACTGAACTGTATTTACATTAACACCTCAAACAGAATTTGTGGCTCTCCGGCAGTTTTGTATTTTCACATGTGGCTCTTTCATTAAAAACTTTGCCCGACCCTGGCATAGCACATCTCCATTTTGCTGAAATATTGTTAATAGTACTCACAAAGCACCTTGCCTCAAAAGATTGCACATAATTTTTTTGTCATTATAAAACGAATTTGATTTGCGACGTTTATTTGATTAAACTTTTATTAAACAATCGAAAAGTTGTTGTTGCAGCCTGCCCCCCCACGAAATCCTTGCTATGCCATTATTTCGATTTGAATACACTGCAATCATCAAAATTATGTTGAACTGTGCAACCTTGGTGAAATTTTATTCCAATTATAGCCTTTCATTTGCACTTTGCAGGCACAGTAAACTTAGCTTTAGCCCTTTTTATCTGTTCATCTCAATGCTTTTTTGAGTCGTTATTTCAATTGAAAAATCTTTCTACAACGCGGAGTCGTCAATGATTCATGTGTTGAGAAAAGTAGCTCAATTGAATATTAGGTACAGAAAAAAATGGGGGCCCCATAATAGATGTTTGCACCGGGGCCCCACCTGACGTAGTTACGGCCCTGAGCTGCATCATTTGCAGAATTGTATCATATGATAAATTCGACTATGAAAAATCTTCGTCATGCTTCCTTTTCCTTTGATGCCCTAAGAACATGCTTATTTTGCTTAATGATTAATTCACCCTTGGGTACAAAGTTAGGTTCGGGTTTAATCAAGCGTTGTAAAGGCGGTTCACTGGCGTGAAGGAATTTAATTGCTGAAAAAATATATTGTTAACGTAGGCTACTTATACTTATAGACTTTTCAATTTTTTTATTGATCAATCGATAAGCGATCAATTTTTAATCAGGAAACAGAAACCAAACAAACGAATTAAACTTTATGATTTATAAATTAGCTTGGATTTTTCTTTTGTGCTTGTAATAATGAACACGGGGCGCTCACGCGTTTAAAGCATATTTCCTCTCGTTAAATTTAATTTTTTTTTCTGTCCTGTGTTTGAATTCGGCTAGCTACGTTTGACGTCAGTTTGTTGTAGTTTGTGACATTGTTTCTTTATTTTCAGACTTGAGTTTTAAGTTAATTAAAGCCTCATTTAAAGCAAACTAATTGAATTTCTCTAACAATTAATTAAACTTAATAATACGGTCATGGATAAAGTTTTGTGGCCAGAAAGGTTGAAACATTATTGCTGCACGCCACAAATTGAAATCATTCAAACAACAACCAGGCGAAACAATCGAGCAGTTTGCACTGCGATTATAACAGCTAAGTAAACAATGCAATTTTAGAAATGTGACCGCCGAACCGACAAGAGCAAATACGTGACACTTTGATTTTCAAGATAGCCATAATTGTTGAGTTGCAACGGATGCCGATGTAGCAAAAAAGAAAAATGATGTTTATAATTCAGCACAAATGCTGCCAGCAACAACACAATTGTTACTTTTGCAGCGGACGGCAACACTTTCGTATCTACTATTCCGAAAAAATGGAACGTGTAATTTCTGTGCAAAAAATCGGGCGTTTTCAAAAGGTATGTCGAAAGTGAATGAGCGCTAGCTTGTAGGGTTTCAGCAGCATAAACCGTAAGTTTATCTGGGATATTACCAACCTCAAAAACTGATACCTTCTCGTAGCCACTGAGCTATATATAGAAGTAAATGGAACAACGGCAACTTCTCTGATGGATACTTGCTCGTCGGACTGTTATGTTGATAGAAAATTTGTTGAGAAAAGTTCTTTAACTGTTCAAAATTGCATGGTGAAATGACTTTAGGTGAAAATGCCAAATTCCGTCGTGTAAACTACGAGGTAAAATGTCGGTGAAAATGCCAATAACTGGTTGATGCCTAATCAATCTTAAAGTTAAAAATAATGAATACGAACATTCCGTTTCATGTTCTAAAGAATTTATCCACGGACGTTATAATCAACAAAAGAATTTTTAATGAACATTCAATGAACATTCAAGTATTACCTTTAATTTCGGAGGGAAAGACCAGCATCGTCTCTGGACGCTTTTTTAAAAATGTATGTTGCTTTCACAATTTTTTTAGACATTTTATACAAACATTAAATAAAGTATTCTCAAGAAAATGCATGAAAACTTCTTCTTGATAAAAAAATTATTAAACCAAGCAAATCACCTTCTAGAGCCCATGTTGTGAAAAATGAAAAAAACGGCAAAAAGGGCTTTCTGATAGACTACAGCAATGGTTCCCAACCTGTGTGCCGCGAAAGATTTCGAAAAAAAATTATTTCGGGACGTTGAATTTTGCGGTATGATTTGGAGGGGAAAAAAGAGCGTGATTTTATGATTTGGAGGGAAAAAGAGCGTGAGTTCAGGCGGAAATTTTTTCTTTTGAGATCATCATGATTTTGGGACGAAAATTGAGAAATCATGGACAAATTTATAGTGAAGACCTTTTTTTTAGAGATCACCATGATTTTGGAACGAAAGTTGAAAAATCATGGACAAATTTTGAGGAAGACCTTTTTATTATTAACCAATATAATGGGTGTGCCGCAAAAATTTAAGTAGCTTAATAGTGTGCCGCCATATAAAAAAGGTCGGGAACCATTGGACTGCAGCAAGACGATCAACCAATTTCCTGCTTGGATGCTTATCCCTTGCCTCAAATCGATTCAATTGTAAGTGAACTTTTAACTTACCGCGTGTTTTCCACAATAGACTTAATATCTGCTCACCATCAGATTGAGCTTTATCCTCAAGACCGCTGATACACAGCAATCCAATCGGGAAATGGCTTGGTTCAATGGCGACGATTACCCTTTGGACTGACCAATGCAGTTTTGGAATCTCAATGAGCTATCGATTGCTTCATCAAGAAAAGCAATTTAAACTAACCATATCTTGATGATATCACTATTGCCGGAATTAATATAAAACATAATGACAAAAACTTTAATGAGGCCGTTGCTGCTAAGATGACAACTACAAAAGCAAAACGTTGTTCTTTCAAAAAAAATTTGGATACTTGGATATCGCATTAAGCCCGACCCTGAGAGACTGCAACCTTCATATAATATGCCTATTCCGCAAACTAACGAAGAACGCCAAAGAATGATTGAGATTTTTGTTTGACCCAATCTATTCTGAGAAGGTTCGACCCTTACTTGAAAACCAATGCTTTCTTCTCGAAAAATTGTCTTAGAAGCAATAGATCGATAAGCATCTTTTAGCTACAAGTGGCCTTCAACCAATAGATTAC
This sequence comes from Diplosoma virens, assembly GCA_963680785.1. Lineage (NCBI taxonomy): Eukaryota > Metazoa > Chordata > Ascidiacea > Aplousobranchia > Didemnidae > Diplosoma > Diplosoma virens. The sequence continues at coordinate 21,509,648 of OY796890.1, forward strand.
ACGTTGTCCCTAACTGTCTAGACCAGGTGTGGAGAACCTGCGGCCTTTGCACGACCAACAAGCTTTTGCATGATGACCTTTTTCTTACTGAATAAAGAACACCACGATTTTGAGAAGAAACAAGAGAAATCTAAGACTTATTTTAAGTGAAAACCATTTTTTTATTTAGAAATCATTATAGTTTTGGGACGAAAATTGGGAAATCTCCGACTGCTTTTAAGTGAAGACTTTTTTTAGAGATAACTATATTTTTGGGATGAAAATTATCTCGCTCCCAAACTTTTGTGCGGCCTGCACCAACTTTTATCTTTAAAGCTGGCCTGTGAATGCAATAAGGTTCCCCACCCCTGGTCTAGACCGACGCTTCCGAATTCTCAATTGTTGCAATTCTGCAATCAAGAAGCTCATGCTGTAGCTCTTCACTCTCGAGCCTTGCCGTCAACAAAACAACGCCATTGCAGTCGAAAAAGAAGCTTATGCGATTGTAAATGCATTACAGAAACGGAGGCATTTTCTTCTTGGTAGATATTTTACTAACATGAAACATGCTTGTAAAATCAAAAAAGATAAAATTATTCGTTGGCAATTAGAGCTTTTAGAGTTTAGCTATACTATTTTGCATCGTCGGAAAAAGATAATGTTGTACCTGACGCATTGACAAGAGCTTTTACGTGAATTGCATGTTTCTTTATGTTATCCGGGTATAACTCGGTTGGCCTTTCGTTCATACAAAAAGCTTACCTTATTCTATAGATGAAATATCTCAAGATTGCTGCCGCATCAAACCACGATTCCAAAAATGCAAAAGGGCAAAATTCATCAAAGCCACCCAAGTTTTTGAACGGCAGAATATAGATTTTAAAGGACCTTTGCCCGGTAAATCGAACCACAAATATATCAAATACTCTTATTATTGCTGATGAATTTTCTAGATTTCCATTTGCTTGTGCTTGCACCGATATGAGTCTTCTAAAACGGTAATGAAATGTTTAACTAATTTATTTTTCCTTTTTGGGATATGTTCTTATATTCATACAGATCATTGGTCGCCTTTCCAATCAACTGAATTGAAGTCATGGTTGCTGTCTCATGGCGTGGCCACCAGTTGTACGACTAGTTAAAATCCTCAACAAAATGGTCAGTGTAAAAGATTTAACGAACCGATATAGAAAAGCACTCTTTCTCCCTTGAAAAGAAAAGTAAAAATCTCCCGGAAGAGTGCTCTCCGATGTCCTGCATCATGTTCAGTCATTGCCTTGCACTGCACTAAACTATACCCCTCGCTAAAGAATGTTTAATCGTGATTGTCGCTCTTTAAATGGAAAGGCTTATTTCTTCATGGTAGAGGCCTGGTCCTGCCTATATCAAGCGGCAAGTTTGCAATAACCATAACCCTTTGTTAAATGAAGCGGAATTGCTACAAGTAAATCCAAACTATGCCCATATTGGTTATGCAGATGGTCGCGAAACAATTGTCTCCACAAGAGACCTCGCTCCTCGCCCCAAGAATTTTTGAAAAAACGAGGCATTCCAATAAGAAGTCGATCAAGCAAATCCGAAAAATTAAAAAAACCTTTAATGCTCATGTTTTTGACGAAGATTCAATTGACAATAAAGATTCGAATGAACAATCATTGGCTAATTCTATCAGCTCAAAATAATTCTGCGGAAGACAATAGCAGTTTGCATCGATCGACTCGAGCTAGCAAAACTGTGGACAGACTTGGTGTTGTCCATATATCTTGTAACTGTGTGTTTCTAGTTGTCTTTTTAGAGGGGGAAATGATGTATAAATTAACTTATATCTTTCTTTTGTGCTTGTAATAATCAACACGGCGCGCTGACGCGTTTAAAGCGTAATTCTCGGTAGCTACTTTTGACATCAGTTTGTTGTAGTTTGTAAAGTGTTTCTTTATTTTCAGACTCAGATTTTAAGTTTAATTAAAGCCTCATATCAGGCAAACTAATTGAATTTTTAGAGCACTTTATAATGATAAATTATAACTATAAAGTATATTAATAATGATCTTATTTGTTTATTGCCGTCTACTACGCGTAGACCTAGTCATTTCTTTAATTTATAGAAAAAACCACCCAATTTCCATGCTTTTGATGATAAAGAAAACTAGCACACGCTTGCAACTCAACCAACATTTTTAATAGCAGTATATTTTCTAGCTAATAAAATGAAGATAGCTATGAAAAAACTACTTTGAAAAAAAACATATTATTACTACTTCACAACTCATTAATAATTTTTTGAGCATAATGGTTGGAACGCGGCAGTAATTTTAAAACAAAACACAGTAAAAGTTTTTTAAAAAGAGCGGTTTTTTAAAAAAATTTTACGTATATTAGTAAACTTATATAATTATTAAAATTGATTAATTATTAAAAATGATATAATTATTAAAATTGAATGAATGAAGTCAAATGAGAACTAATTTTAAAATTTCTTCACAGATACGTTCAAAAGGCTTTTTGAACCGCCACATTTGGGCCGCTCGCGGATCACCTACTTTTTAACAACTATACATGCGATCTGTCTTCCACAATCTTCAGAAAGTCTGCTTACGATAACAACTTAGCATTGCCGCACTTTTGTGGAAATTAAAAAGCCTTGAAGGAGACTTTGAATCAAGACATGACCACACTCTCATAATATCTCCAGACGGAAAGGATAAAGCTTATTCACACTTAAGCTGTCACAGCAGCCTTAGGGCAAACGTAAGCTAAACATTTACAACGATAATAAATTTTACCTTTCTGTCCAGTACCGGTTTATCTTGGCATAATACCGTAAAGATCAGTTACGCTTCGCCATCTTCTTGTAAGCATTGTGCAAAAAACTACCTTCGTAAGTCGCACTGCTCAGGCAACTTTCGAACTTAGCATGGGCAAGTGGTAAGAGCGCCATGATTGTGATCGACATGGTCTCGGTTCTAAACCTACTCGCGATTCGCCATTCGGTTGTGTCCTTGAGAAAGACTCTTTACGATACTTTTCCCTGCTTGGTGGTCTTGGCAAGCAGTTTCAAATTTAAGTCATATCTCTATAAAACAAAAATATATAAAAAAATTCAACCGGATAGCAATATCTTGTCACCTCCAGAAGCAGCTCGGGATAATTGCTTGCCCTAGGAATTAGCGCCTGCGTCGTTTTCCTGCGAGTCAGGAAAACAAATATAGAGATAAAATAAAATGAAATGAAGATGGAATGCTGGTGCCAAAACATTTCGTACCACAGTTCTATTACTGGCCTATTCTACTGCTGAATGCTGCAAACCGTATTTTATAGGAACTTTGCTGCAAACCCGTCTGGTGTCGCAGCGCAAACAATTCCTCATAGACAGTGTCTTGAATAACACTTTCAACATTGTCATAAGATGTCTACCTCCCTCTCTAGTAGACCACCTACCCTTAATTTCAGGCATCCAGCGAGATAATCTTTGCCGACTAGGAGCGACTGTGGCATTCTGGACTACTCTTTGGCTAACTGTGGCACTCTGGACTCTGACCACATACATAGTCTTTCAAGTGTGTTTTCAAATACTCTACAACAGAAAATAAGATTTAGGCGCCCATTTTTGCCTGCTTTGCCAAAATTACTATACAAACTTGTTAAATAGGCATTCACGCTGCCCAGTAAACGAATTATATTATAAATAAAACACTGAGTAATGTAAAAGTATATCTAGTATTCTTTTTGTTATTCGCGGAGTCGGTATCAAGTCATTTGGCATGAGCTTGTCCAGAACAGGTTGAGTCAAGTTTAATTTCCTAAGGATTGTAGCTGGAAATTTTATTTGGCTATGTCCAAATGGAATTTGGCATCACGTTTGGCCCAAAGTATGATAATTTTTGATGACAGAACCCAATGCTGACTCAACACCATTGCTGCCGGCATCTGATCTGGGCAGTACAGCAGCCTGGGGTAGTAAAGATAAACTCTTGCGGCCTAGTCCTGCTGTGTCTGACCCGGATTGGATACCCTTCGATACTTTAAAATTAAAATTAAATTTTTGTGGTATATTTTTTCAAGTACTTCCGTATTACTAACGCGTTTTCTGCTTTATTTCTTGAAACTTTTATCATCACTTTTATTTATTCTCTTGATTCGCGGAAAAATCTCGGAGGCGTAGCAGCTTTTGGAGATGCCAAAATATTTTGCCTGATTAAAAATTTTTGCTTTACTTTTTAGTTTTTATTGATTAATAAGACTGAAATTTAAAGGTGCTTCAATACCACCGGTGCCGTTAAGTAACTTTCCCAAGGACGCATCAAAACGACTGGAGTAGGATTTGAACCGATACGGTGTGCATCGCATTTTCCAACAATACAAAGCTTTTGCCTCCTTGGTTGGGCTGCCGACTTTGATGTAAAAATTTGAATTGATGCAGAACAAACTACAACATTTATTTTATTTAAGAAAAACAACATTTTTCTAAACAATAAATTAAAAAGGTAAATTTTATACTTTTTACACACTTTTTATTCAAAACATAGGTTACTAAATTTTGCAAGCTGGCAATAGGTTACTCTTTAACTGTTTTCGCAAAACTATTACCACACTATTAATATTTACAATATACAAAAAGCGTAACAAAAATACCCCTCCAAAATTCTTGTTGAGCAATCCAAAAAAACCTTTATGCTTTCGGCGAAGATTTTTTGCTTTAAAGTCAGGATGAAATTGCTCAACGGTATATTTCTCAACTAAACCATTTATTTATTAAAAGCGAATTTTAGCTTGAAAAGAACTCTGAATTTTTTATTCAACCAGTTATACAATCAATTTCAGATTAAAATCAAAGCCGGTCAATTTCAGAATCGGTATTGTACAGCAACTCCGGATTTTCGCAACCAATTTCAATGCCACTGTCTCTGCCGCTTTGTGGCTCATGATTTAAACAATCTCTTCCATCTTCGTGTTTGACAAACTTAACCTTGGGCAAAATCTTCTGCGAAGTCATTTCACTTTTACCTTGCTGTGCTGCTAACCCATGATTAACTGCATCAATATTTTGATCCTTTTTCTCGGACTTTAGAATGGTTTCAAGATCCAAGCTTTTTCCAAAAATTCCTGTGCGATGTTTTCTCTCAACAAAATTGTGGTTCGTTGACGACAAGTTTGGGCTTTTTGTTAAATGTTGGTGTTTCATGATCGAATTTTGCTCCAGTTTATCATTAGAATCAGACCTGGGCGAGGAGGCTTGTTTTTGAGCTTGTGATGTCTCGTTTTCAAACGCGAAAGCTTCATGGTTGCTTTTAGAAATCGCCGAATTTGTTTTGTCCAGCTTATTGTGCTTATTGTTGGAATTAAATTCAGTTTTGATGTCTTCGCCGACTAACCACCAGGTTTTCCAAGTTCCTAATCCCTATAAAGTAGCAGTTCGTTACATTCTTGATTCAAAACGAGACAATGGATTCGCTTGATAATGCACTTGATATTCATTATTTTTATTCGAATTGTGAATTTACAGTTTCTAGCTTTCAAAAAAAATCTGTGGATCCATAAAATTTTTTAAGAAAATAAAAGGCATGGCCAGTTGCGGCTGGCGCAATGGAGCTGCAGAACTGCAGCACCTTAAATCTTTGCAGCTGTTGTAAATATTATCAGCAACGCTTTAAAAATTATAATTATTAATTTTTTAAGCGTTGGTAATAATATCTGATAATATTTACAGCTGCTTCGCTGATTATTAGGATGCTGCAGCTCTGCAGCTCCAATGCACGAGCCGCAACTAGGCATACCCACTGTGGATTAACAATTGATTTTTTTGTAATCAACTGTGATCAAGTCGCTTAGGTTCGTGTAAGTCTACAAATTGAATTGCTAAATAGTATTTTATTTGTGAGGCCAAAATTTGCTCAAGTGTTTTCCATCAAATGCTTTAAGATTTGTTGAATTTAATTACCGTCTGATCTTGTTGGCAAAATGACCTCATGCTTAGGTTTTAAAGTTGCTTTTTTTTACTTTAAAGAAATTCTATTTGTCGATTGTAAATAGTTTTGTGGTGAACAGCAAATTTGGGTTATTTTAATCAAAGTTTAATTCGGATAAAATCGTATAAGATAAACCGAGATATTCAAGGGACTGCTTCCCAATTGCCATTTCGCAATTTATTTTCTTTAATCTAAAAAAAACGTTTTCTTTTAAAAAAAATTTTACCTTCAAAAAAACTTCATCTTCTCTTTCCACCAATTGAAACGATTGAAATTCATCAAGAATCACTTTGGTTTTTGGTGAAACGTGAATAGACAGAGCTGCAATACATTGTTAATAACGTGCTCTGCTAACTAAATTTCTCTTTAGTCCATCATTAACAGTTTTTTTATTCAAAAGAAACTAATTAATATAATCAACCTTTTCCATTTGATTCCATTCTCGAAGCTGTGTTGACGGTGTCACCAAACAAACAATACCTTGGCATTTTAAGCCCAACTACTCCAGCAACGACCGGACCACTGTGTATCCCAACTCGCAATTTGAGTTGAGTGTTAGGCATGTGTCTGAAAATAATAAATTGAACAAAGTTGAGAATTAGTAAAAAAATCAAAAACTAAAAAAGCCTTTTGATACAGTTGATAGAGTCTGCTAGAAACTTTTAACTGAATTGTTGCCTATAGTTAAACGTAAAGAAAAAGTTTCTACAAGTTGATGAATGTTGAAAGTCGATATATTTATAAAAAAGTTTTTTGTTTACTGACATGATTTTGATTTTTTTAACTTGTAGCAACGCGTTTTTGCCGCACTGTTAATTTGCGTCACAAGCGCACTGACTACTCGATTACTGCTCTAGCATACAGTCGTATTCTTTAGTAAAATAGCAAGCTAGCAAACGGGAGTGTTTTCTTGTCGGCACCTCAGTCAGTATTTATCAAGATAGCTAAACTATCGCAGTCAGCGTTTATCAAGATAGCTAAAAACTTACGATATTTTGAATTTGTTTTTAACACTGTCGATAAGTGAAAGGGACATCCGGGCTATTTCTCTTGCGTGACGATTTTCATTTTTTTCTGGAAGTCCACTTACGACCATATAAGCGTCTCCGATCGTCTCTACCTGCAAGTAGATTTAATTGCAAAACTTGTACCCTCCATCTTAAAATAGATTTCTTTTACGAAATTAAAAAATTTACTTTTATTTAAAAAATATCAAGAGGGTATTTTTGGCTATTTATAATTTTTTTTTTCGTTTTTTTCTGCTATTATGTCTCTCATGGTGTGACAATTAGATAAAACAACTAGCCTTTCAATTTTTTTACATAAATTGTTTTAAGACACAGATTATGGCTAAAAAGTAGGCTACAAATGGAAAAATTCAGTATTATCTTAGCCTCAAAGTTCGTTGATGACCTAGATACCTATTCTTTTATTTTCTTTTATTAACTAATAAGAAATAACACTTGAAAAATCATAACATCTACAATATAAAAAAATGGTGAAAAAAATAAACCCCGAAATATATTTATCGGAATTCTGTACATTTTATCGCAAATGCAGAATACAATGCAAAAAATATTTTCAAGCAATAATATAGAAAATTTTAAAGTAACAAAATCTTACGCAAACCATAAGTGAAACATCATGTTGTATTCATGTATGAAGTACACCATAATCATAATCAATTCTACTTATCCTCCAGACTTGCAGGACAGCATCGAAAGCATTAAACTTTGGGTAACTGTCAAGCGATTACCCTGACCAGCTTTCAAAGGTGCCAAACTGCTGCTGTCTGGATAAAATTTTTTGTTTTGTTTTTTGGTTATTAACTTTACGGTGTGATATGAATGAAATTCAAAGCTACTTGCTAACCAAAAGCAGAAAAAGTGCCATAACATGTTTTTCCTACGATTACAACAGAATGGCGAGAGAAGAGTTAAAATAAGACTGTGTCGATCGCGTTCGCCATTATCATTCCGGTCTTGCCCATCGGCAACACTGCCGAAAACGCAAAATTACATACCATATAATGCCAAAAATAGTACTTGCTACACAGCTCACTGTAAAAGTAGTTCACCTTCTAAAAATTCGCATTTATTATAACAAAATTTTTCAAAAGCAAGCAAAAACATAAATTTGATGGGATTGTACGTTATAAAATCTAAACAAACAAGCTTTTCCAATCTCAAGCAAGCTATACACAGACGACTTCGAGTACCGGTACAATTGCGAATAATTAAAAACCCTTATCAAATTTCTTGTTTTGCTACAAATTTCTGTAAAACTCTTAAAGAAAAAAAACCTAGTTTTTATAAAAGAAGTTTATTTAAAGCTAACACCAGTTAATAGTTTTGCTGAGAAAAACCTAAATTTTAGCGGCGATAAATTCAACGAGTTCAAAAACAAAGTAGACTCCACTTGTTACACCTACGTAGGTCTATCACAAGCATTTTCTAATTTAATAAATTTCCAAAATTTTCTTTTTTTAAAATTTTCTAAAGAATTTCTGACCTTTTTTTCGCTGATGAAGGCTGTTTGATATATGCAGAAAACGCTCGAACAAAATGAAATAATTTAGTTTTAAATTTTCTAGCTGTTATTGTTTTAAGAAAATTTTCTCATCTGTAGGGTAGTGGCGTACGTTTATACAGCCAAAGCATGCATTAGCTCATTTTCTTGGAGATTTCAAATTCTCGCATCAAACTGTATCGTCATTTTATCCTTTCCGTCATTGTTTTAACTATAGTGCAATATTTTGCTCGTAAACTGTTTACCCAACGCTGAACGTAATCGCGTATGTAAAAATTACATTTAGCAGAGTTTACAGGTTAGGCAAATACACTTTTAAAGCAAAAAAGACCATGGATCAAAAACGAAATGAACAATATGATCAAGAAAATTTTCAAGTGTTCCAAAAACTTTACCGTTTACTTACCGACCTTGTGGTATCTAAACCAGCGTTGTAGTTTTTTTAAAGATTCTCTTTCAGAACAAATTTAGATCAACGCGCGGCAAGATTTGTTAACCGTACATTTACATCTGCCAAATGTAGTTTAACAAAATCTTGAAAGAAAACGTTTATTGCAACTTTTAAAAAACGATAAGCAGCTTTTATAGTGTATTTCTGTCCTTTTGATTAAAACTGAAGTTTTTCGGAGGTTGATATTTGTCTTGTCATACTGACCTTGTAAACGTCAAATTGATCAATTATTTGATCAAACATTGTGTACAAGTCATTGAGCATTTGGACAACCTCTATTGGCTTGCTACCGTGGCTGATTGCTGTAAAACCAACGATATCGCTGAAGAAAATTGTCACACTTTCGTAACTCATTGGAAGAACGTTCTAAAAACGATAAAATTAACATGCTTTATAATGTACTGTACATTTCAACTTTTAGCTAAGGTTTGAAAAAAGTGTTTCCAACTTCCATATTATTTGTAGAAACACCAAATTAGTCGACACACCTGACATTATTTCAGCCACAATGCTACAAATTTATTATTTTAATTCACAAAATATCAGCCCAAAAAAGTTAATGGATATGAAATTGTAAAATTTTTTTAAAAAGGCCAGCTGACTAGAATCGAAAGACGTGTGACATCAGATAATAAATATAGTTGACTGAAGAATTTTCACAGCATCCGAATATTTGCTTCAAAATTGAATCTGCTTTTGTACTTTGTTTTTTGAAACACACCGAGTTACTCGGATTTATATAAAATCATTTTTATGCTGTCACATAACTGATTTTTTTATAAATTTTGAGATTTGTAGTTTAAATAAAATCTTTTTTGATGACCCAAATTTTGCAGTAACTTTTGTAGAAATATTTTATATAGTATTTTAAATATTGCAACGTATCTTTTTCAAATAGCTTTTTCCTGTGTTTTAGTCACGTATCTACACCTTTAGTGTTAAATTAAATAAAAATTTTTTTCCAATTTCAAAAATATTTCCTCTGCTATAAAGATGTATCTGGAAGAAAATACATGTATTTTTATTTTACGATAGCAATACAACATTAAACATAAAATTAGATAAATCGCGATATTTTCAAAGCCAAGCAACATTGTTTGAAGAAACGATGTTAATGATGTCATAATTTAAATTTTATTCTTATTTTATGGCAAAAAAATATTTTAAACCTCATCAAACGTCAATGCTGCCGTTGCTTTTAGTAATTTATGGTTAATTTTGCCATAATGTACTTTCAAGGTTTATGTGAAAAGAAAGAATCAAACAGACTTGCGTAAAAAAATGGCCGGTCGAACGGATTTGTGCGGAAGTTTGGTGGTACCAAAGAACCATCATGCATTATTTTAACGACAAACTGATTGAAGGACAACGATTGAAGGACAAGGATGCTCAGGGTTGGAGAAAATAATGATTTTGACTTAATCAAACTAATTACTAGTTGACTTATGGCGCATGTTTGTGCTTAGCTTTAAGTGTAGTTTTGAGTTCATAATAACAGTTTATGCATTTTTGTCTATTTGTCTTCTGTTGGCGCTAGTTTGCTTTTCGATTCATTATTTAATAGATGAATTCATTTTGTTATCGTTTAATTGCATTCCTTACTCATTTTGCATTAAAATTGGACTAACACTTTTTAAATATTGCAGATACATGATTGTAGCATAGAAAAATTTGAATTTCTTAAAAGTTTTTTCTGCTATAGTTACGCGCGCATCTACAAAAAAATCCCTTACATTGAAACAAAAAAACACTTTTAGTCTAATTATTGCACTCGTTGTCTTTAAAGCGTTGCCTATACGAAATTACGGATATCGAATGTTTTTAGTAAAAAATTTACAGATTTTTAAAGATATTACACTTTTATAAAAGTTGTTTTTATCTCAAAACTACAAAAAAGCAGACGTGTAACTATAGCACAGGAGTGACAAAAAGTATGACACTCACAATGTCACAAAGCTTATTGTTCTGAAAAAAACTGTGAAAAACCTGTGTAGAACACACCTCATGCATCAAGAAATAAAACTTATATTTTAATCACGAAAACAAAAAAAAAAAAACAACTGGACATTTTTTACTTACATCTCCTTTTTTCAACTGCTCTGCAACTCTTTTCGGCAGCATCTGGTAGAGCAAAGTATCGGCTCTTTCTTTTTCACCTTTGTACAAAATTGTTCTTTCTTCTACTTTATCCTCCAAATGTTGAGAATAGTTTTCCAATCTCCGAAGTAAGTTATCCACTAGATTTTTTTCCCTACAAAAATGATTTTTACTAATCTTTTTATGGCAAAAAAGTTTGTTTGAAAAAAGAGGTGTGTAGTGTGAACCCATAATGAAATTTCTTGAACTTTTAACTATAAAGTTGCACTTTTGACTATTAAATACGATTATTTTTTGCAGTTGCTTTTTAAAGTATTTTTGTCAGAAAAAAAAGTGTATGTAAACCGCCGCAATAACTTATTCAAATCAGAGATACACGCAATTTTTTTAAACATTTTTTTCGTCACTATTTAATAGAAAATTTTAAAAAGTTTAAATCTGTTTATAAACTGTATATCACCACGAGTTATAGAGAACTCATTCGGAATTTTGAGAACGGGAAAAACATATTTTAAGACAAAGTTTTTTATAGCAGAGCCGAACGAACACAAGCACAGCCCTTATTGTGGAAGTGTATATAATTACCTTTAATCAAGTTTGCCATTCTAATCAAGAACTATGCATGATTATTGGTATTAATCAGTTGATTATCGACAAAAAACAAAATATAGAGAGCTAAAACAAAGCTGAATGAAGAAGTAATAAAGAAGTTATCCTAAACTGTTTAGTCTCATACCGAGGTTTATTGTCACCTGCACATGCGGTATAGAGTATTGATTTTGTTTTTTAAGGTCTAATCTTTGTGAAAAAGAGTTATGAATCCGTCGAACAAAGCTTTTTTCATGATAATAAAGCTAATTTCACATCAGCAGTAAATTGGTCAGAGGTTTGGTATGTATGAGGATAGAAACTCACAAAATGAAAGAATTTTTTCCTTAAGGCACAAATATAATTTTTTTCAATAATCGCCACGTTTCCTATTAATATATTAGAATATTATTCGTCTTTGATCCATACTGACAAATAAAATTTCTTGATGAGGGGGGTGACGCTAAAACAATACCTACGTATGTGCTTTACATAGTCTCTCGAGGTGCCATCTGCCACCGCGTGCCGACCTTTCAATTTCACGTAAAGTCAACTGGGTTGCTCCAAAATATTTTTTTAATTACAACTTGTAAAACAAATTTATATGAGAATGAACCCGAAATAGTTCACCTGAAAACTTTTTTAAATCGCTTTTGTATTTCTGGAAAAGCAGGTCTACTTTCAGGTAGTTCTGCCCAACATGACCTGACCAGCTTTTTGAGATTGTCGTTCCAAACAATATCATCGTCATCCTCAACAGTTGGTCGAAACAGATCTGAAGATATGAGAAGTTTTTGCAGAATATCTGAAAAAAATGCAGTCTATCATCAAAACAGGCTTAAAGATTTTGCTTCACAGAGTACTTTGAAAAGTTTTTAAGTTTTGAGTTGTTTAGTCCTATAAACAATTTTTTCATATTTTAATTAGGCCTAAATCATGTTTTTTGTAAGATATTGAACTGGCTAAAGTGCTTGCTATTCTATTAATATTACTTTATCTAGATATCTTATAAAGCGATTATGACATGACTTCCAATATTCCAAGATAAATTACAGAGACAACCAGGGCTGGGGAGCCAGCCTTATTTAGGTTAGGCTCCGGCTCCGGCTCCGGATCCAATTAATTTTAAACTTCGGCTCCAGCTCCGGAGCCAATGCTTGACTCTAGCTCAGCTCCGGCTCCGACTCGGGCTCCAGCTCCAACTTAATAAAACATATATAAATATTGGCCAATAAGAGATAACTAGATGATATATCGATCATCAAAAATTTACTAACTTTCACTTTGCTACTACCTTAAAATCAATTATATATCATCCAAGGGCTTAATTATTGACCAAGATTCCAATGAGTAGAGTTATATATTATCCAAGGGTCCTATCAATTATATATCTCAAACAAAAAAAGACTCAATATATCCAGCACATATGCATACAAAGCAAATTGTCCAAACACAATCATCACCGCAGATGTTAATGCTCACTAGCAATTATGGAACGCACCGACCTAAGCCCATAAAGAACCGATTAAATAACTCAAATCACATCACATTAAACACTAATACTCAACACGTCGACCACCCAATTAAACACAACAGCCTACTTTACCAGACATCACTGCTTTAGCACACTTGCGTGATTGCACTAGCTGGAAGACCATCCCCTCCCTCACATAAAATCATTTATTGTTACTCACCACCCTCAGATACGTCACAAGATCAAAGCAACTCCATCTCACTTCACTAAAACAATAACAAATCAACAAAAATCCAATTGGACATCACTTAAACATCATATTGAAGATCGATCTTCTACAGACTCCATTTCACAAATCTCCATAAGGCGTCCAAAAGGCAAACAAACATCTTGTCAAGGCAATACTCGATGCCCACAGATTCTTCATCCTTAAAGAAAATCAAAACAGTACATATTGCACTTACTTGCAAAGGCATATCCGCAAGCTCATTTAACAACGTAATCACATTTGCATACAAAACAAATTATTACTTTAACAATCACATAAGCAGACAAATACATAAACACAAAACAAACACCCGAAAACAATTAAGGTAAAATTTACCTATTGAGGAATTTACCGGTCACCCCGGAAACACCTAGGGTCACTTTCCATCAAATACCTCACATATATGTTCAACACTACCCCCAACACTAACACAATATTACATCTTGGGAAGGTGGTCCAACTATTTTCATTTTAAAACCAAACAAGGACCACAACATTGGCACAAGCTACTGATCCATATTACTTTTATCACTCATTGCCAAAGCACTAGAAAAAGCGCTATTACCATAAATAACAGAAAAATTCCCGTTATTTCTCATCAACATGGATTCAAATATACCTGTAAACACTCAACATACACTGCTTTGCAAACATCTGCCACTAAATCAAAACAGATTTCAACAACCCAAGGCAACATCACACTGTAGAAGTAGCTTTAGACATGAGCAAGGCGTTTGATACAGTAAACAAAAACAAACTTATACTAACAAACATTCCAAATACCATCATTAAATTCAAAACCAACTACCTTTTAAGAACAACAAGCATGCACTTAATACAACGGCACACTCAAAATTCAAATAAATCCACAAGGTGTAATTCAGTCTCCAACCTTATTTAAAATTTACATGTTTCAGTTTACCTCCTCCAAAATAGGTACAAATCTCAACATAAGCCGATGATATAACAATCACAGCATATCACACCAATCACCATTTAAGGCCCCAAGAACTAATTAAACTATATTTCTACAAGGCATTACACTTTTTACACCAGATCCAGCTGAATATGGCACAACTCTAATGTTATCCATCTTAAACAAATAATTCAAACACAAACACACTCTTTACATTACCTAAATGCACAATTATATCCACAAATTAAATAAGTGACTTTCAAATTAAAAAAAATATATTGTTAGGAGCTGGAGCCAGCAAAAGTTTTGATAGCTCCGGCTCCGGCTCCGGCTCCGGTTTCGACTCCCCAGCCCTGGAAACAACTTCAACCGCATTAGTTTAGGAATAAGAACAAATAGAAGCATAACAACAGAAAAAAGCAAACTGGTTTTACGTCATTTACCTTGCGTCATTCACTAGGCCGTTGAACAAATTTTCTTTCGATTGGCTTTTTATAGGTAACTAATTATGTTTTCCAAGAAGGCCTTGAATAATTTAACAATGCTTTCTGACTAAAACTTTTTTAAATGTCAGGTTAAGTCTAAGCGGCCGAATTCATCTTCCAGTTAATGACTTATTTTGAAAAATAGAATTTAAAACTTTTTTTAATGATTTTATCATTTTAAATTAAACTTTCACTTGTATTGAGATAGAAGCCGAACCAAAAACCTATTTTTTTAGGAATTATTTTTTGGATTTAAATAAATAAAGAAAATGCTATTCTAATTTTATTTATTCTTAAACAAATAGTACTGTACCTTGCAGTATGAATAAAAACTGCTTTAGAAAAATTGTTTTTTCTACTTTTCAGCTCATGATTGTGCCCCCTTTTCAAAAAACAAAATTAAGTAGAGATTGGTGGCAAGATAAAAAAAATTCAGTTTTCTGTTACTTATTGTTTAAAAACCATTTTTTAAAATTAATACCTGTTTAAAAATTTTTGTTATCATACTAAATACTTGAAGATAAAAAATGTTTTTGTTTGACACTTTCATAATTTCCTCTTACTGCATTTCTTTTAAAAAGGGAGTTCAACCTGGTGATTCCTCAGTTTTTTGTTTAGGTGTGCCAAAATCTTTTAAAATACTGTTATATAAAAGTCAGCTGACCGAAAAAGATATAGCTTAGTGTATAGCAACTTTACATGAAAAAACAAATAAACTTACTTTCCGGTGCCATTTCATCTTTCAGATAGAAAACTCCTTTTTGATAAATTATTTCTTGTACAATTATTGCAAAGCTGTAAACATCTCCTTTTTGAGTCCCTAGCACTTCTGGCATTCTTAATAACTCAGGAGCCGTCCAAAGCTTATCTAGTTTTTAAAAAATATTGAATGATGGTGAATGATACGTTAAGACAGTGTTTTCCAACCTTCTTTATATGGCCACACACTATTAAGCTATTTAAATTTTCGCGGCACATTATGTTGGTTAATAATAAAAAGGTCTTCACTGAAAATTTGTCAATAATTTCTCAATTTTCATCCCATAATTATAGTGATCTCCAAAAAAAAGGTCTTCACTTAGATTCAGCTAGAAATTTTCCCATTTCATACCCAAAATCAAGGTGATCTCTAAAAAAAAAGGTTTCCACCTTAACTCACGCTCTTTCTTTCCCTCCGTATCTCACGTACAAAAACCGCAAAATTCGGCGTCCCTAAATAGTTTTTTTCCAAAATCTTTGCGACACACCTGGAGACCTCTCACGGCACACTAGTGCGCCGCGACACACCAGTTGGAAACCACTGCGTTAAGAGTATAGAGTGATAAATAAAAAATTACGAATATAAAAAATGTTGTATGAGCAATGACAATCTTGCAAAAAAAGTATTATCAGAAATTTCAAATAAAAATTAAGCTAAACGACAGTTGAGGGGAACAGGGTGACGATGTAAATTTCTTAGACCTAGTTAAAACTTGAAAACACTTTTGTAGATTTTTAGCATGTTATAAATTTTTAGCATATCATGTAATTTTTCATGATTTTATAAGTCTTTTATAAGCCGCTCTTGCGGCATGGGAATCTCGGTAACGACCGATAACTCCTCAACATAATTTTTCTTCTTAATTAAAAATATTCTGCCTTCAAAGTTATAGCTGAAAATAGTTGGGCAGCAGGTAATCAAATTTATTGAGTTTGTCACCAAAAAAATTTTAACACAAACAAGTTATATATAAAAAAAACAAATAAACTTACTTTTAGGTGCCATTACATGAAATCAAAAGTTAAATTTTTAATTATAACAATATAACGCTGAACCCTAGATAACATTTTGAAACATGAAATCGTTTTATAGACTTTGAATACCTAATCAATCAATGGCTCATTTTGGTTTCAAATTTTTCATTTTCATCTCTATTTTTATCTTCCTGACTCGCAGGAAAGCGTCGGAGGCGCTATACGGAGGGCAGAGTCAAGGAATTACACCGATTTGCTTTCAAAGATGCTGTCCGATTAAAATTTTTATTTTGGATATTGCTGTCCGATTAAAATTTTTATTTTGGTTTATTTATTTTCTTCATTTAGATTATTTTGATTTTATTGATTTGGTTTGGTTTCATTAAAATTTATCAAATTTTGTCACCAGGTAACTATGTAATTTATCAGTGCATTGCCACCAGATCCACTGTTGGTTCGACATTGTGCAAATAAAAATGACATGTTAATTAATCAAGCGTAACAAAAACAAGTCTCTATAAGACTTCAAAACTATTTGGAACCGAATAGCACCCTGGTTATGCGGCTAAAAGTACAAAAATGCACATCGGCATCTAACCTGTAGTAGTGGTTTGTTTTATTTCTGTGTTTTCTGTATTTTACAGTAAACAAAACTGTAACTAATTGTTTACTAGGTCAATACCTTAAAATGAACCATATGGAAAAAAACAGAAGCACTGATATTTCTGCTTTGAAATATAGACACTGTAAACGCGCCTTAGTAGTTACGATAACCTATTTGATACAAAGAGAAAGAAGAGAATTTTGAGAAAAATATTCGGAATTACAGAATGCTTGAAATAACTCCCTATCTTAATATACGTATAATTTATTCGAATGTTGTTACATTTTTCAAAAATTTTTTGTTTGTTTCATGATATATGAAAATTAAATCCATATTTTCGCTTTTTAAGATTTATCACTTTGTTGGAAATTTCAAAACTTTTCAAAATTAGCTGGACGTTTTA
The DNA here is from genome assembly GCA_963680785.1 of Diplosoma virens. NCBI lineage: Eukaryota > Metazoa > Chordata > Ascidiacea > Aplousobranchia > Didemnidae > Diplosoma > Diplosoma virens. Next base: position 21,527,142 of record OY796890.1, read on the forward strand.
CCCTACAGTAAGAGTGTCAAATTTGCGGCCCGCGAACCTTTATGAAAAATCTTATTAATCAAAATCAAAGCCAGGTTTTATCCGATTGGATGGCAAAAAAAATTGTTCAAAGCAGGTATTTCATTAATAATCCGATAAATTGGATAACGATCGGAAAACGAAGTCTTTTTTTAGTCTTTACTCGAATTTTGAGACGAAAATCGGAAAACGATCAAAAGTGAAGACCTTTTATTTTCTTCATTTTCTCTTAGAAGTAAAATTTTAATATATGGTAACGATGGGCGCAAATTTCATAACCAGAAGAAAAAGAATTTAAAATTTTTATGGTGTAATTCAAGAGAAGATTAAAAAAAGATTTTCACTTTCTTTGGTTAATGGATTGCGGCCCAAAGTATTCGTTTTGGGGTTAAAAATTTTCCTTTGCCGCCTGCCTATGCGAGTTTGACATGTCTGCCTTACAGGAACGTGCCCAGGTACCAACACGTTACAAAGTTTGAAGATCCGTTTTTTTAGTGCAAAAATCATCAAGATTGTCTTTCCTCAATGGTTCTCTTTCAATGTTTTTCCACCATCTTTGTACTTAAACAATAGATCTCGAATTTCTGTCACATGTTGCTAGTGGAAACCTTTCTGCTAGGGTAAAATCAGTGTTTCTCAACCTTTTCGCGCCTGCGGTACACTTTGGGACCTTTTTGAAATTCGCAGCACACTTGAACCAGAGTACAGATTTTGATTTTCGTTCCTAAAGTAGTGTTCTCTCTAAAAAAATTTCACTTTGAATCTGTCTCGGATTTCTCGAGTTTGGTCCTACAAAGTAGTGTCCTCTAAACAAAAGGTTGTGGAGCAATGGACTAATGTTTTTTAAAAAGTTTCATGGCACACAGATTGAGAACAACTGGGTAAGAAGCTTAGTGATTCTTGTACGGCTTTGAAAATTCCATGAAAATAATAGAAGCGAAAAGAAAACATGAACATAAATTTGCTTCCCATATATATATTAGGGAACATGCAGAAAAATTTTGATAAAGATTTTGCGGCATATTTAAATAAATTATAAGTATTTAAGAAAGGGAGTTAGTTTTCAATCGCCCTGTAAATTTATTGCAATAAATCTAATCATTGCAACAATATGGCGATGTAATAAATGAACGATTGACAATTTTAAACTATAAACCAACCAGAGATAGGAATTAGGAAATTATACATTTAGCTTTTGATATTTTCGTAGACCTTATAAACTGCAAAAAATTAGCCTAATATCAGACATTTATAAAAGTATTTTCTATCTTCTTAAATTGGGTTTCTAAATATAAATATAACAAACAGCAAAGAGTTTTAAAAACTTCCTTAGAAATGAGGTGTCTTTTATTGATGATCACTTACTTTGAAAATACTTGTAACCAAGAGCACTGTCATTTCGACAACCTTCTCGAAATTTTGTCAAGCCAAAATCTGTCAGTTTAACGACAAATCGACTGTCAACCAGGCAATTTGATGACTTCAGGTTTCCATGAAATTGAAAGAAGCTCCGATGCAAGTAAACCATGCCTTTGATGACGTCACTAATCAACGAATTCCTAGCGAAAGAAGTGCAACAACATTAGAAACAAAAATTTAGAAAAAATGTTGTTAATTTACCTGCAAGTTAAAGTCTGTGTTTTTTTTTGTGCAAAAATCAACTACTTACTACTGGTTAGACCCAGTATCGGCTGGCTAATAAAAAACAAAGAGATACCACAATCGGAGGGCCAGAAAATTTTTTTGACGGGCGGGAAAAAATTTTAAAAAGGGCACTTTTTAGTTAAAAAGTTTTTTGCAACACACTCAAATTTTAAGCGTAGGTTTAGTGGAGACAATTCTATTAAAAAACGAAGTGCAGACCAAAAAATATCTTCACTGTTTCATTTACTTAACACGTAAATATTATTTAAAAAGTTGAACGTCCCTCTTGCAAACAAAAACTTTTTCTATTTTATCAGCTTTTATTTTGCAACTTCGAACTCTAGTGAAGACCCTTTTTTGGCCTCTGCCAATTTTTAGAGAAAATTTTCCTCCAATTCGCTATAGTATAGGTTCGTTAAGAGTGTCATTTTTACAAAAAGTACCTTTTTTTCTAAATTTTGTGTCCCTTGCTAAACTACTATTATATGCTAGGTGGCTCTTTTGGAAAAAAGTCTGGTGACCCCTTGTTTGAATCGATATTTTCAAACTTCGTTAGATTAGGTTTTGCTCGAGATTGTATAATGCAGAGACAAATTTAACCCAATTCTACTATCTTGCAATTTTCAAAATTTTCAAAACCCCTGGCCTCCCTTTCGACGCCCCTAAATCTGCCATCTGTAAAACACGATTGGTGTTAATTTGAAGAATTTTAAAGCTTATTGCTATAAGTATTTTAACTAAAAAGCTTTGTGCCAAAGAAAGCAAAGCGTTGTACTTGTTTCGCCTGTGATCAGATCTATTCAGCTGCATTTATTGCAGCTCAAATGTACATTCAATGTTTCATATAAAGCCACAAATGGAAAGCGTCATTTTGCATCATTTTGCGTCACTTTGCGTGAAAAGTTTGAGCTGAATTTAATAACAGCTCAAGAACTTGCCGATTTAAAATGAAAAAAAAGTTTTTAAAAGAACACCAAACAAAACTTCAATTTAACGAAAGAAAATTGAGAAAAATTAAAATCTATTAATTTTTAAGTGTTGCTGATAACATTTAAAACAGATGCACAAATATTTAGGAATGCTGCAGCTCCTATGGACAAGCCGCCACTGGTTAGACAAGAGGCTCCCAATCTTTTTAAGCTTGCGGACCGATAACATTTTAAAGCAACTTCTGTCGTCCGATAGTCTTTTAAAATCCAACAAAAATGTGCTAAGGTTTCGAATAGTTTTACTAAATTAGCTGTTTTAAATGTGAACTTAGATTTGCAATATTAAAGTACTTTGAAGATCTTGCAATATTATGATATAAAATTAAAAGAAACTGTGGCGGACTGGCAGAAAAGTTAGTGGAGACCGGCGATTGAGAAACACTATCGATCAGACCTTAATGGCAGAATGAGTTGTTTTGGGTTTTCCATTGTTCGATAACTCGCTGTTGCTACCTAGAAGGCTTTTTACTAGAAGATTAATTTGAAAGGTAATGGGATGGCAAAATTCTCAATCTTTCTTTTTGTGCTAATCGCTCGAATTTTTCCAAGTGCTAATTTTCAGGTTTTTCGGAGGCTTATATTCAAAAGACCAAACTATGCTACTTTACAAGGATAAATATCGAAATTTTAAACAATTTTAGAAAACCTGAAGTAAAAAAAAATTTTTTTTTCCTTAAATTATTTTGTTAAAAATTTAACCGTGTTATTTTCCTTGTTTTTTTAGTCCACTTGGAGTAAGTCGTGTTTTTTTTTAATTGCCACAGGCAAACAAAAATCCGCCAGCATAAAGGTCGGTTTTGAGAGAAAGTGGACGCAGAAAAAGTAAAGTGTCTGGCGGAAAATGCAAAAAACGAAGCGAAAAGATTGTTGTTTAGACCAGTCATTCTCAACCTTTCTTCTCTTGAAGCTCATTTTCAGTGTCAAAAGAAATATTAGGCCCACAAAACTTTTAATAAAAATTTCGAGTATCATAAAATGTTTTTTTTATTAATATAAACAATACAGTAAAATTGTCAATGACCAAACTAATCCTTGTGTCTATTTATCAACTTGTAGAGTTGCACTGCTAAACCTTGGTTCAACCTCAAGCATAAATCTTCTCTTTTCAATTTGCAATTGATAACGTTTCTTTGTCAGTAAATCATTTACTGCAGAAAATCTTGCTTCAACTAACCAAGTAGTAGGAAAGCCAAGTAAGAATGGAATTACTTTTTCAAATAACAATGGATAAAATGATCCTACGCTCCGATTAATCCATTCCTTTCAATATTTGCCATTACATTATTGCTTTTTCTCCTTTAGTTCAAGAAGTTCACCAGCAATAATGAGATCAATGTCTTCCTCACTTAAGACGTGAAAGTGTGCCATATCTATAATCCAACTTGGTGAACTCATTTCGATTATATCTTTAAATCTTCTCGTTATATCTTCTCTTCAGTTTTGCAGGTGGTAATACAGCTTGCGATTACTTCTAGGTTTGGAGCAATAGCCAAGTTACAAATAAAGGCAAATTCATTTTTTTGTAGATGTATCTTCCAGAGACTTAATTTGTTCAAAAATTGTTCTTTCTCAGCACAATCTACTGGATTAGTGTTTCGCCCTTGTAGTGTTTTATTTAGTTGGTTAACATGCTCAAATAGGTCAGCCAGGTAAAAAATCCTTGCCTTTGTATTACTGTTATTTAATGCTGTAAACAAAGTCTTAGCTTTACGTTTTTGTTTTTTGCTATGAGCATTGGTTTCCATGTGATAAACAAAGACAAGAACCATGTCCCACAGTTCTGCAAGACGAACATGGGAATTTTCTTTAGAAAGCCACCTAACTTCAGTGTGTAAGAGAAGTGTCTGGTGGTCCTCACCCTCGCATTATTTCTGAAACAAGCGATCATGCAAAGGATTGGCTTTGACAAAACTTATTGCTGAAATTGTAACTTTCAATGCCTCTTCCATGTCATTATTGAGAGATTTAGCAGCAAGATGTTGCCGATGAATAATGCAATGAATTGTCATTATATGGGGGGCAACTTTTTTTAATTTTGCAACAAAACCATTGTGCTTTCCGGTCATAGCACTGGCACCGCCTGTGGCAACCTGCAATAGATTTGACAGAGGAATCCCATTATTGTGCAGGAAGTCATAAACAGCTGCATAAATAGTTTCATTTCGTGTGTCAGTCAGCTTGTTTATAAATAACATTTCTTCATGGATTACCATTGCATCAATATATCAAACATAGACAAGTAATAAAACAGAATTATTTATTGTAGTTTCATCAATTTGCAGTGAAAACTTTGAAACTTTTAATTTTTCCACTAGCTGTTTCTCAAGATTTTTTGCAATTTCATCTTGCGTTCTTTTTACTTAGGGGATTTACTGTAAAATATTAGTTGCTTGTTCTCCTAGCAATTCTTTATCACAAATCAACATTGCTGGCTTCACTAGACGTTCTGCAATCGTGTGAGGCTTTCCCACCTTAGCAATCATTTCACTTACAACATAGCTAACTTTAAGTGTCTTTCTAATATTATCTCTTGCCTTTTTTCAAAGGAAATCTAAAGATTTTGGAGCGTGCTTCTGCCGTAACTCCACTTTTTTTTCGAAATAGCTGAGCTCTTCCCTACAGAACTAGGATGCTTCACCCGTTGATGAACTAATAATTTTGACTTTTTCATAAAATCATTTGTCATTATTAAACCACAGTCCATACATTCAGGCTTCTCCGAATCAGCAGTTAATGGATAAAAGCCTAGTAATAAAAAATCTTGCTGGTAATTTCGGACAATCTTCCTTTTTTTTGAACTTGAAGATGCCATTATGAAAAGTCAGGGGGTTAAAATAAACGTTAGATATTATCCTAATAAACCTAAAATAAATGTTTTCACAAATTAAAAAAATTCAACTATTTGTTTTATAATGTTATTTTCAATAATCAAACCACAACCTTAAATCGCTGAGCTATTAAGAATTAAGACACTTTAGTCTAATAACATAAGAAATTTTAAAATTTATATTTATAAAAATACATTTGCAAAAAAACTAATTATATTGTGTAATTGGTTTGTACTCACTTGAACATTAAGGTCATGATTTCATAAATTTACATTAGCAGATAAACTATAAATTTTAGCCATACATTTTTCTTGGGACCTAATGTAGGCCCAATGAAAACTTCAGGCCCATTTCAAAAATTTTCAGGTTCACAAGTGGGCCTGAGGGCCCATATTGAGAAACACTGGTTTAGACTGAAAGCGGTAAAGAGGAAAAAATATCCAAAAAGAAAATTTTTTTGTGCCTAACGGAAAAAGTTCTTGCTTCATCTATTTAAATAAGTTTTCCAATCAGTTTTTACCGATTGGTATTTTTTATAGCTTGCGTACTAATTAAAGTTTAGCAATAGTAAAAATGATTAATCAAAGTCAAAATTTTGTTTTATAGCTTTTTTTTAGTAAATCGAAAAATAAAGTAAAACAAAGTTCGTGATCTTTACCTTTCAATAAAGAAAAACTTAACTGGTGTACTTAATTAAAGGTTTTTTACCTTACCTTACAAAGGTTTTTTACCTTACCTATAAAGCAAGCTATTGTTATTCCTGTCCTTAATAAGACATTTTGCTCTATTTAATTACAGACCTATTTTACTTACCTCAGTTACGTGTCAAACTGTCGCATATTAAAAAATATGATTGTTGATAAATTAATGAAGCATTTAATGTGTAGAAATGAAATTAAGCATTACCCAAAGTGTAACATTATAAACAAATACTATGATGCTTTCTCTTTTTACTTTTTTATGGTAATATTATTATGTTGTCTTTATAAACAAGCAATCTTAACCTTATTGCCTAATTTTCAAAATAAATGTTTAAGAGTAAGCGTCTCAAAAAATTTTTAATCCTTCAAAATTTCAAAATAATGTCAATAATTAAGTATAGACGCAAATACTATGACTTATTTGGTAAAAAAATTACCAAGAAACTAATATTATAACAAAAAATTCTGATTAACTTATATAGTAAAAAAGAAAAACAAACAGTCTAAGATTTGATTTAGAGAATAATAACTACTAATTAATGTAAAGCAATTAGCTCTTGCACTGATAAAGCAGTAAAGAAAAGCTGTTTTAAAACATGGTTTCTCAACTGGGGGTAAATTTTGCGAGCAAAAAATAATAATGGACATAAATTTTGTAATTGAATAAGTATGTTAAAAATATTGAGGTAAATTTTTTTCAAATGTTTTTAAGGGGTAAATGAACAAAAAAGGTTGAGAACTTATGTTTTTGGGTAGCTAACTATATTTACTATAAGCTCTTATTTCTATTATACACATTTTTTTATACTTTTCCAGCTCTTTAAAACGTTTTAAAAAAATTTGAAGCTTGCTTTTTTACGATTTGTGTTCCTTTGAATTTTATTTCTTTTTTGCTCATAAAAAATCTTTGCAATATGTTTAATAATAAATTGAAATAGATTACGTACATATGCGAAACTTGCTGATACAGGACAAAAATACTTAAAGCAAGTCTTTTAGTTCCAAGTTTTTGACGGAAGGGCACAATTTTTAATCAGTAAATTGATGCTATAAAATAGAACCGTATAGAGAGAAATAAAAAAAAGTATGTTTAAAAATAGAAGAAAAATGTGTTAAAACTCCCAAATAAATGCGCTTCTATAAATCAAAACGTTTGTTTAAAAGAATTACTTAAAAATCCTTTTAAAGAAAATTTTCTAAACCATTTTTTTTTAAGTCGAAATCATTCAATTCGGTTAAGCATCACGATAGTTATAGAAAAAATTTTAAAAGTGACCGATTTTTATTTATTCTTATCCAAAGGCACTTAATGCTTTGTGTTCCTTTTTCCGGTTAACTATTTGCCAGCGTAAAAGGTCTGTATGTCGAATATTCCGCAATAACATAAAAAACAAAACTTTAAAAAGTTGCTGAATATCGCAACAATATGCTTTAAAAAGTTATTTTCTATTTTAATGAATGAGTAATAATAGGTTACATGTAAATAATGCAAGTTTGTTATTCTCATTTCTCATTAAGCAAGTTCTAAAGCTAAGTGGATGAAGTTGTTTTGTTTAGAAATTCTAATTCCTTCGGAAAAACAAAGTTAGTTTTGAAAAATCAAAGGTTTTTGTTCAAATCTACTTCAAAAAAAAGCTATGCTTTTTAAGATTTTAAAGTAGTATTTTTTCAGAAGGAACAATAAAAATATTTATTTTCATGCCCGGAAAGATTTCTTAGAAAAGTTTGAAACTCTGGAGAAAAATCCCGAATGAAATTTTAAAAATCTAATTTGCCTTTACCATCACTACATAAGATCTATGAAATGACTTTTCTAAGTGCAAAATACCTTACTTGAAAACATCTTCAAGTTCTCCTGAATTGTCTTCCAGAAGATCTTGCAGTGATCCTCTTGCGCAATATTCCGTAACAATGCTCACGTGCGGCGCCTCATCCACAGCACCGATGAACTTGCAAATGTGATCATGCTCCATGAAATACATCTGCAAAAATTAAAGCCGCTTTTTCAATTTTTTTATTCTTTCAAATATTTTTTATCTGCAATGTTTTTAGTGTCAAACAGTCCGTTCCGGATGTGCATAAAATTTTACTCATGAATTTGTTTTGAATTTATTTATAGGCTTTCTTGAAATATCTAGCATATCCAACCTCAGTATCAACGGTTAAGACTTTTTTTTCCAAAATTTTACTTCATAACTTGAAATATTTCGCTTGTGCTTTGTTCATTGAAAAGTAAAAAATTAAACAAAAATTTTACTTAACGCAGAAGATTCAACGCTATTGACATTCAAAATGAGATACATAAATTGATTAAGGCCTAGTAATACTGAGTTGCGTAATAGAACTTGAAAAAAGAGATACCGTAAGCAAAACAATTTCTTTATAGTGCCATTCAAGCCTGACTATCAATTTCTTCAAACACACTCCCATAAACTAAGCAAAACAAGGAATTTTGTTACAAAAGCTTGATTTTTTCAACTAAAAAATATCGAAATCAAGTTTCAAACAATGAGTCTACGCAAAAAAATCTTAATTTTCCATCTGATTTTTTTGTAACATACAAAAATGTAGACCTCGGTTAATCCGATTTGACAGACAAAATCATCCGAATTAGCTGGAGTCCAGATAATCCGAAGTTTTTATTAAGACTTACTGTACGCATATAGGAAATCGTTTGTACAGGGTGTTTCAAAAGTAACATACCACTATGTTACTAAAATACATTATGACAATAATTGTATATCTACAGGGAATAATGCTTACATTTATTGCCGCAAAATATAACTTTATAATTACAAAAACAGTTTTTATTTCAAATGTGGTGGATTGTCACTTTATGACGTCATAATAGTACACAATGGCAACATAAATACTTGGCACTTGTAGTATAAAAGTGGAGGGAAAATTAATGATCTTAAGTTCAGTTTTTATGGCCATACAGGATGCCTTTGTCTTTAGAAGAGGGAATTTTTTTGGTTAAGGAAGTGTAGAGTCATGATGGAAAATATTCTAAATAAGTTCAGAATATTTTCAAAGAAAAGTTTGGAACGAACGACTTCCTGATCGACATTGTGTTGTTGCATTAATGAAGAAATTTGAGCAAACTGGAAGCGTGCAAGATCGACCATGTAGTTAATGTAGCAAATATTCATAGAATATGCCTATGTATATGGTATATATTCCGTATTTTGGTTCTTTGTCATGTTATCTTTGACGAATAAATGTTATCGAATCTATATCGCTTGTATTCTATCCATTAAGATGAGATATACTTTCGGTATGTTACTTTTGAAACACCCTGTACTTTTAGTTTTATCCGAATAAAGCGAAATTCCGCATAAACCGTTCCGGATTAACCGAGGTCTACCGTATTTCAAAATTTGCAAAGAGCTATAAAAGTTTTGGTGGTGACTATAAAAGTTACGCACTACCAAAACTTAATCCGTTTCGAGTTAATTAAACAGCTTTACGAATAAAGCAATGCCGGAAGCTGTCAAACAGTGTCTGTAAAGCTGTCAAATTGCTTCTGAACAGAAAAACTTGCGCCATAAAAAAATGCGATCGCAAAACGAGAATTTTCGTTTTAAAACAAGCTGCTTAAAGATGAGAAGCACCAGACTCGAGTTTCGCTCTTGTTAGAGTTTGTCAGTGATGCTTATCTCACTGCGAACCGAACCAAGTACCTGTAGTCTTCCACGCTGAACTCTAGTCTGGTGCTTCTCATCTTTAAGCGGCTTGTTTTAAATTAATTTTAAATCCTCATAATTCTTCAAATTCTCGTTTTGTTGCGTAATGAACGACACAACAGTTGACGTCGTGACAATTATCAATCACGTAATGAAGATGAAAAAACGCACACTGTAAAAATCTGTAGTAAATTTAAAAACCGGAAACTCCAGCTTGACCATTTAAATAAAATCAAAATAGTCAATTCGGTTTTGCTGAAAAGGTAATGAATTTCTGTTCAAAGACTTTTAACACATTCGAAATGAGTTAAGAGAATTTGAGTTAGATACCTCTTGAATCAATTTTATTTGCCTAGTACCAGTAAGTACATACAAAAAGTTAATTTTTCTATTTTGAGATTGCCTTGCGGAATTATTTAAATAGGATTTTTTACGCAAAACAGCAGCAAATGTTAAATTTCTGTCAAATTTCGTTTTGAAGTGCTTAATTACAAAAGCTGATTTAAAATCACTCTTGACAAAACAATTTTTGGAAAAAAACATTATCAAATGATGTTTGTTGTGAAAAGAATTTCATTTTTAGCAAAACTTAATTATAAACACTTTAAATTTTTTTTTTTGCGTAAGGAACATTTTTGAAAAATATCTTAAGTGATATCATTGCATACTGCATTGAATTAAATTTCCCAAGTTTATAGCTAAAAGCTACTTTTTTGTATTTTGTTAGCAACCACCAGATGTCCAACCTATTATTTTCCTATCAAATTAATTTATGCACATTTTTAGAGCAAAAAAACTGGGTTAAAACCTATTACTTCAATTAAACCTAACTTTTTGTGTATTTTTTAAGCGGGGTTCTATTGTATAATGCTTTAAATCAGGGCTTCTCAAACAATGGGTCGCAAAACAAATTGGCTTTTTGTGCTTTGTGTCGAAAAACTTTGAAAAACTCAATAGTGCCGCGAAACTTTTTGAAAAAATTATAGTTATTGCTCATGTAATCGACAAATCAGAGAATTTGGGGACAAAAAGCGACAAATCTGAGCTCGATTTTGAATGAAAACCTTTTTTTTAGACAACATCTAAATTTGGGGACGAAAACAAATCGCAGATTGATTCCGAATGAAGACCTTTTTTTTAGAGAAAACCTAAATTTGGGGACGAAAATCAAGAAATCTTGTCTAAATGCACCGTGAATTTCGAAAAAGTCCCAAAATTTGCTGCAGGTTTAAAATGGGGTCGTAGAACAAAAAAGTTTGAGAAGCCCTGCTTTAAATAAAGCAACAATCTTTAATCACCTCTTTTAGTTCGACTAGCAAGTTTTTGTCTATGCTGACAGTTCTTCTTTTCAATTCCTTAACTGCCACAATGTTTCCTTTAAAAGTTCCTGTAGTTGTAAATTTTTGTCTTTCTGTAAGATGTTGATGGAAACCCCCACTAATGCTTGAAAACGAATAAGAGGAGTCCTGAAGCAAAGTATGTACTATATAATAAAAATTTTTATTCTAATATTAAAAGAAAAACGCTTACATCTTTAAGTTTTCTTGCCAGAGTTTGGATTTTAAACACGATACCACGTTTACATTGCATTGCAAATTGCAATCATAATATTTTGATACAAATGAGCCTTTAAAGAGAGACTATCGTTTGTAAGAGACCTACTCCGAAAAGTGTGTGAATTTGATGATTGATTACAAGTTTTTTTCTAAAAGATTGAATGTACGTAAAACATATAGAAAGATAAAATATTTTCTTGACGCTTTTTTGCAAAACTAAATATAGAAAAACGCTTATGAATTCAGTACATTGTGTTATATTTGCCAGTATCATCAATGCTAAAATATTACGTATAAAGTTTTAATCCAAATTGTTTTTGCTATGCTGATTAAAAAGCCTTTAAAAAGTTTATATCATTGCTTTTTTCAGTTAAACTTTAACTGAAAGCAATTTAAATGCCAAAAGAATGAAACAAAACCATCAATGAAAGAGGATCAAAAAACTAAATATTGCATTATGCAAAAAGCTAAAAAGTTTTTTGGAAGATCAATCTTACACATATTTTTTCACAACGTTTTTTAAACTTTAAGAAATACCCGTGATCCACTGTGAATAGAAAATTTGCGACTTCTCGACCAATCAATCTCCTCCCATTTTATTTTCCATAATTTTCTTTGTATCTTTTTATCTACAAGCACTTTTCTGAAAAAAAATTTACATTGATACAAATGGTAGATTTCAAATGCGATTAAAAAATCATAGCAATCTTGGTACAAAGGCATTTTTTGTTTTGCAAAAAATTATAAAACAGCATTCTATTAGATTATAGATTTAATCTTTCCAATACTTTGGCTTGTCGTTATTGCTGTATTTTTGGTGCTACGACACTTGATCAAACGACGCTTGATCGAAACGACACTTGATCGAAACGACACTTGATCGAAACGACATTTGATCGAAACGACGTTGATCAAAACGACATTTGATCAAAACGACATTTGATAGAAACGACATTTGGTCGAAACGACATTTGATCAAAGCTACATTTGATAGAAACGACACTTGATTGAAACGACACTTGATTGAAATGACATTTGATTGAAACGACACTTGATCGAAACGACATTTGATGGAAACGACATTTTGTCGAAACGACATTTGATCGAAACGACACTTGATCAAAATAAATGTTGATAAAAAAAAGATTTACTTTTGTATGTTTCTGCAATTAAATAATCTCTTTACTGTAAATTAGATTCATAGAAAGCAGAGGCCATCAGTAAGAAAACAGTTTGTTTTTATTTTTTATAATTTTTTGGCAATGTTAAGGTCAGGTTTTTTAACAAGGTTCCTTAGAAAAGCTTTTTTAGAAAGCCAGCAAGTAGATCTCTTGTCATGGTTATGTTTCGTTAGATGTCTATTGCTGCAATTTTTCTGCATTCTTTTTACGGTGTATTGAGTTATTTAGGAGGGGGAGCATTGTGCCATAGCCCCACCCTTGCAGACCACTTGCAGAAATTAAAGACAAATTCAAAAGAAAGACTTATTTTTTTAGAGGTTACTGTGTTTTTTAGGACAAGAAATTGACGAAACCGGGACAAATTATTTTTTTACAGGTTTACTGTGTTTTTTAGGATGAAAAATCGACGAAACCGGGACAGATTCAAATTGTGTTTTTTAGGACAAGAAATTGACGAAACCGGGATAGATTCAAAGTTGAAAATTTTTTTTCATTGGTCGATCTAATGTCGTTTCGATCAAGTGTCGCTTTCGATCAAGTGTCGTTTCGATCAAATATCGTTCGATCAACTGTCGGGTCAAGGTATTTTCAACTAACACACACAAAAAATTCTGCGTTTTGATTTTTAAAATTTTTTAAAGTTTTGCTTGTTTCTGGGGAGCAAAGATTTTCAAATTTAAAATATAGATTAAGTGGTTAATATGACTAATTTGCTAACTATTAAACAAACACTTTATTATTATAGCAAAACACAGTTTTGTTTGAACGAGTTAGATCTTCGAAATGGTGAAAAAGTCTTCCAATAATAATTTATGAAGCATTATTTACTTTTCCCAATTTACATGACAGCTTGAAATGAACACATTGACGGGATTCTGATAAATGTTATTATCATATCCCCAAACAAACTGAAGTCGTTTTACGACCATATGGCTTGCTCTTACTAACAAACATGTAATAAGCAGAGCAAACTGACCTGCACAAAAAGATGATTATAATAATAGCCAGGGCAAGAACACCGGCACACGATCCCACGATGTAGAAAAGTGCTGTGTATTAAAACATTTCAAGTCAAAGATTCAAATGAATTGTGTAATAAAGCTATGAAAATTGATACCCGACTTGTTTTGTGCAAAAGAAATGATATTGGTGTAAAAAAGTTTAAAAATCGTTCAGTGTGATAGCAGCGCGTGTATTTCACAAAACTAAACAGTCGTTCACAGTACTGTAGACCGAGATTCGTGAGGTATTTTTCTATTTAGCAAGACATTTTTTCTGGCAATAATACTATTTAGCAAGCGCGTGAGCAAAGTGCGGCCCGCGAGGTGTTTTGAAAAAAAAAGAGGATAAATCATGGGTAGGTAAATTACGAGCTATTTTTAGGGAGGAAAATCGAAAAATCCCATACAAATTCAAAGCGAAAACTCTTTTTTTAGACATCACTACGTTTTAGGGAATAAAATCGAGAAATTCATGACAGATTCAAAGTGAAGACCATTTTTTAGATATCACTACGTTTTAGAGGAAAAAATTAAGAAATCCGAGACAAATTCGAAGTGAAGACTTTTTTTTTTTTTTTTTTTTTTGAGATCACTACATTTTAGGGACGAATGACATTTCATTATGACTCATACTTAATAGAATTTACCAATGTTAGTTTATGTACGGCTGGCAAATTTTTCCAAAACCGCCAATGTGGCTCGAGGTTGAAAATTATTGCCCATCCCTGATTTAGCACGTTGAATGTCCAACCCGTTTTGTCAGAAAAAGTGAAATTTAACGTAAATTACTGGATTTTCTCTGAAAATTTTCACAATAAATTTACCATTTTTTTAAGGCTCGATTTTTTTTAGAATTACAATGGAGTAGTACGGTTAGACCAACGTTTCTTGATCAGGGTTTCGCGAGAACATATAAGATGATAGCCAATGCACTTGTAATTTTTTTTAATATTGATATATATATATATATATATATACGTAACATTGTTGCGAAATCAGTACTTCAAAAGTGCTCAATAACAAAGTTAGAGCTCGAAATTAAAAACTGGCAAAATCACGAAAATTAAAACATTATTAAATTAATTAAAAAACATAATTAAAAAAACGGAAATTAAAATAAAATTACGGAAATATATATATACGTAATATAACTAAACATGCACAACATATTATTAGTTATTGTAATAATGTAATACAGATATCATCCAATGTAAAATATTATGCTATCAAAAAGATATAACAATCATCTGAAATATAATCAATAATGTCTGTACGGCGCCAATATGAAACCGCCATTACTAGTCGCTGCCCAATTAGCGCACGGGGCTTTAGGTGACTGTTTTATGTATTAATGGGATTCTTTGAGAAAAGCAAATTTATTTAAAGGTTGCGAAAAGATAAAAAGATTAAAAACGCTGGGTTGGACTGTACTTTCGCGTTTACATAAGAACAAAAATAATCAATTTTTGTGTCTACACTACCCCCTTCTTAAGTGTCGACCGATAAAGAGAAAACGAATTGGACGTGATCAGTGATTCTCTATAATTTGCAAAGTAGCACGTGCTAAAGCCTCGGTGGGATTATTCTTTGTTTGTTTATTGATTTTTCTTACTCTTTTCCGCGCTTAAGTGGAAAGAGAAGCAAAAAAGCAATATAATTTGTTTCCGTAATTGAATAACGTTTTTTAAACTGCTGATATAATTTGTTACACTTTTGTTCAACAGCTTTCAACTTGATTTTGGTCAAGTAAATCTAAAATTTTTGCTTTTGCGAACATTGTTTTGTGAAAGAAACGCTTATAAATAAATCAATTTTACAATTGAGGTAACTTCACTGGTTTTAACTGTTTTTTGTCAACTTACTGTAATCATTTTTCAAACATCTTTCATTCAAATATCCGCAAGATGGTTCATTTTCTGGAACATTCAAATTCGGCCAGTCAATTCTTTTTAGCTCTTCGAACGATTGATTGTTTCCGTAAAAATTCATGACTACCTATTTATAAAAAAACCCTTTAAGAATTTTTAATTTAAGGAAAGTTTTAATTTTGTCAAAATAAAAATATACACGACATTAAAGAATTAAGTATAGAATATTGAGACAAAGTATAAAAACACGGGCAGTAGAAAGACTTCTTTCGTCGTTTAGATTACCTTTTTCTTAAAAGTAATACAATCAGCAAAAAACTTCGAAAAAAACTGCACTTTAAAACGTACAACATATAACTATAGAAAATAATTTCAAAAGTAAAAAAATTAAAATAATAACCTAACTGTTTGGAAAAGAATAATTTCTAGAATGTAAATAAAATAAGCGAGTTATCAAATTTGTTGCAGATAAAGATAAATTGTGAAACGTAGTTTAATACTTAAATTTCAATTAACATTATTTTTTGTAAATATTTTAATATTGTAAGCCTATTTGCTTCAGATAATTTAATTCTAAGATTACTTAAGTTGGGAGGCTTAGAAAATTATTATATGTACAAAAATGACCAAGCTAGAATACTCAGAACACTGTTTTTATAGTCGACGAAGCCTCGACCCAATTCTTGCTCTCATCGAGTTTTTATTGGCTTCGAAAAGTTTTTTGTCTCCTTGTATCTTACAAGCAGTTCCAAATTGCATTATATTAATCTAAAAATAAGAACTAAAACAAAAATTCTAACTGGATGATAACATCTTGCATCTTGGAAAGTAAGCCATAAAAATTGCTTTTTGTTACTTTTAAGAAACAATTTAAACCTCCGACCTCGAATTTTCGACTTTCGCTGTTCATGTCAAGGATTGAGTAATCCATAATGGCGTCCCCGTTTTCACCAACAGCGACATCTCTTCCCAAACTATGAAAAGTTGATTCCCGTAATTGTTCAGCGAATTGTTTTCCATCAGCGAATGCGATTGACCCCTCGCATATATCTCTAAAAGTTCACGGTTATAGAAAAAATATTCGCGTCCGTTTTTGTGCTGTGGAATGCAGTAACATCTGTACAACGTCATCAAAATTAACATTTGTTTTTTAATTATACAGGCTACAATTACACTACAGCATCTATCATACTCGTAAATGGTTTAACAAAATCAAAAATTCTTTAGAGTGATCGAGCTTGAAAAGTCAAAAACAGTAATCAAACCAACAGCATTTCAGCAAGCCCTGGTTGTTAACGGTTGATTTTAAAAAGTAATAATATTTGATATACAGTAGAAGGCCAATTATCCGAACACATGCTAGGGTCATAATACGAATTTAGGTGAAGATCTTTTTTTTTAGAGATCACTATGATTTTGGGATGAAAATCAAGAAATTAAAGACAGAATCAAAGAGAAGGTCTTTTTTTTTTGGACTTCACCGTAAATTTTTGATAAATTTTCTTTTCGTATCTGTAAAGTTCTAGAAAATCAAGATTCGGGCAAACATCAGAAAATTTAGGCAAAACTCTATTGCCCCCCAAATTTTTTTCGCCTGGTACGCCTACGCCTGGGGCATATGATGCTTCTGAAATTGTCCCAACATAATGTGAACGACAGAGTGAGTGTTGTTCAACACAGCTTCTGCGTCTGAAAAAGATGAGAAACTTTGCAGCAACAAAAAGAGTTTCAAATTCAAAGCAGAAAAAAGTGAATGGTTATCATATTGCCCATTATTCATAATAAATCACCGTATGTGTATATGATGCTTTGTATTGAAGATTGTATTTATTTTGAAACAATCGTTTATCAAAAGAACCCCAGTCTCAATTATTTTGGATAATCAGCATTTTACGGTATAGAAAAATCTTTATTCTTATCAAAGTTGGATGAATCTTAAAACGAGTAAAAGATGAAATAGCAATTTTTTTTATTACGAAAAGGTTAATTTTTTTATAAAGATGTGAAAAATAGTTTTGGCAGGATGCAATGGTTACAAAATTAAACCGCAGTGCATTGCCACGCGCAGATAAATGACCACTTTTTTTAAAGAAATCAAATCCTTTTTTTAACACTTAGTCTAATTGAATGATTGTCCATTATTGATAATAAATCAAAACTTGATCTTGACGCATATTGCTAATCAACTGTAACAAAAAGTTTTTTTGTTTGTTTCTTGTTTTATCAAACATTTAATTTTAAAAAATGCAATTCTTTTGTATTTTAGCAAAAATTTTTTGAAAAAATTTTAGTTTACTGATAAATAGTTTTCAAGCAAGAAGTTTTTTAATTTTAATTGAACTTATTTTGAACTTCATCACGGTGTATGACGTCATACCTTTATTGTTACGCAACTTAAATTGAGGCTGCTCACCTCATGATGTCATGTACAAGTAACAGCATCGCGTCGTAAGTGAAAGTAAGAAACGGGTTCACGAACTCGCCGTACTCGACGACACTTCCATTCGATGAACTTCGTATTTTTTCCTTGAGCGATTCAGAGTAAGCAGCAAACATCTCAGTCGAAGGTGTACGAAGCGACAGTATAGTCAACGCTCGCAGGTACTCGTCTGTGTATTCAGCTGTAAAGTGAAATCACTTTTTTTACCAATAGGCGTGAAATATATTTCTTGCAAGAATTGCACTTTCTCTTCACTTAAAGCAAACATTTTTAAAGGGTGCGTGAATATCACATGTCGTTTCTGTAACTCATTCCCAAGCGTCATGATTAATTTTATTGCCCCAACAGCGTGTTTACCTTGACAAATAGAATAAATTTGAGAAGAATTTGCATAATAAAGACATGGTTTGAAAAAGTTTTTTTGGTATTGTCTTTATTTGTCGAATCAATATCATTTGGGTACAATTAAAACAATTACGCCATACTTTACAAATATTTTTCTTTAATTCTTAGTTGAATGTAATAATCTTGTTTGAAATATTTATGTACACAATGAAATCAGGAGAAAACGAATACATTTAACAATAAGAAAAGGATATCAGCTTTAGATTACAAATCGAAAAAAACATTTAAAAAAACTTTATCAATCAATATTCAAAAAGAAAAACATAGAAAGTGACATCACTTTTTACATAAAAAAGTTCAGTTTTATATTGTTTTGTTATAATTTTTTACTTTCCGTGATGAATATTGGCCAAGGACCGCACAATCCAAATTAAATGTCTAAACACGATTGAAAGCTTGCTCCAATTTATAACTAATTTGTTATAAATTTCAATCTCTATTCTTATTTCTTTATCAATTGGTTTTTCTTTCTTTGAGTTTTGCGCTTTCAAGGATCTATATTTTTTATAATTCCACCTTCCCAATACCAAAACGACATATTGCAATCAAACAAAACAAGAAAAACAAAAAGAAACATAAAATGCTAAATGTTTTAACATATGCCAATAAAGATAGAAACAGTATTTTTTTTAAAAGTAAGATATGGTTTCAACACCTTATGTTTTCAAATTGCTTTTTCAAATCTAAATTCGCTTTGAAATAAATAGAAAGAGTTAAGTTAGAAAGCTAAACGCTACAATCCGCTTCTATATCACTAAAAAGTAAAAAAACCAACAAGTTTATTGGTCATAGACAACATTTATATAGGATATAGATGCATAAGTATAGTATAAGCCATAGCCTACGTACAAAAAATAATCAGCCTAAAGCATGATAAAAAAAGAGATAAACTTGGCTATTGCGTTATTGATGCAGAGTTGTAAATGGGCCGACTAGTTCAGCCCGTTTACAACTCTGTATTGATGTGCTTATGCTATTTTTTTGTTGAAGATAAGAAAAAACTTAATATTTTTTATCATGTTCAAGCTATAGATAATTGCTTATTAATATGTGTCGTTATACAAAAACTTTTTTTGCCGTGGTACACCAAACAAAAACAAGAAGATTTGGTTGCAATAAACAGTAAAGTTATAAGAATAGCTATACCTTATTTTTAAAACTTATTTTTAACCAATAAAAGTTCAAGATTAAAACATTTTGCACCAAATATCTCTATAAAATTGCAAAAAATTTAAATTAGTCGGTCTAAAAATTTTTTGACTATTCTGTGCTCCAAACAAGAAGGGGCTAGGGTCGTTATTTAACAACTTCAACATATTTTTATTGCTTTTACTTAAATCGTTTATTAAAAACAGCTGATAAGCGCTTTTTAAGTACGTACATGTCAAGTACGTACATTAAGACAAATTAAAATATCAGACAAAGAAACACTCTTTTAAAATACACTGTTTAGTTACTTTATGTATAAAATTTTATGTAAGTAATTCAAATAAAAATTAATAAATTTTTGAGCCAGTGTATAGAAAGAAGGTTTTTATTTATTTTAAGAGAAGACCGAAAAATCATCTAAACATCAAAGAACCAGTACTTGAACGGCTTTCATCGTCTTTGCTTCCAGAATCAAAATCCACGTGATCATCATCATCAGTCCAGAAGTAGCTGGTGTTCGTGTTGTACAAATCCAAGTAGAAAAATGCAAAGTCTCCCCCAGTCATGCTGTGTCTCTCGGCCGCTTGCAGCATCTTCCTCATGGTCCGACGACCCACACACCAAAGCGAAACTGAAAAACAAGTCACAGTCTTAATAGCATGTTCGGTTTAGTTTGGGCTTTCAAAATATAAGAGCCTCCTACGTCCTCACCCCCACGTGAGGACAAAAACTTTTGTGTTATTTTGCAAGTTTAACCAAAAGGAGGGCATTATACAATAATTTCGGACATGGCACCAATCTTTAAAGAGTATCATTTTTGGTAATCATTTAAGCGTTTCCTCAATGTTTTTTTTATCTTCAACCTTTGTTTTAAAAAATTTTTAATGCTTTTTTCTCTCTTCACTCTTTCATTCAATGTAGTGTCAAAAAAGCACGTTTTTGCAAACAGTATAAAACTAAATACTGAATCACAAATTTTTAAACTGCTGCATTCATTTGTAAATATTTGTCTTAAATAAATTTTCGTTTAAAAAGGTTATTCTTTTTAACATTTCACACTTTCAGGCCAGCTATTCTAGCGGTTTGTCGATAACCAACTGATTATTTTTGTAAAAACATTTTCCTTTGTTAAAAGAGTATGTCATTCCTGGTTACATAACGTTTCTGGAAGGTTTGACTTTTGTAGTTGGCTTAAGCACCAGTTTACCAGTACATTTTCTCGTTTGTAAAAGTTCTAAACGCTATATATTTATTGTGGATTTGCCTGCTTTTGAGATGTTTTTACGCTTGATTACAATTTTACCGATCTTGGCCTCAAGACTAATTAATTGATAAAGACTGAAGATTATGGAAAACTAAGAAATATATCATAAAAAGGAATAATATTAGTCTTAAACTCTTAAGACATCAAATGATTGCTGCAGGTTTACAGTTATAGCACATAAGCAGCATCGCTGTACCCAACTTGTTACTTAAAAATACAAGAGACTTATCATCAATGTTTACTCTGTATTAATTTCGTATTTATCAAGTAGCAGGCACAGGCAATGTTGATCTTAATTTTTTTGGGCCTGATTCTGCTAATTTAATTAGTTGCAACCAAGTAGAATATGAAGAGCATTGTCAATGACGGCTCTGTTTCCAAAGAAGAAAGTTATTTTTTAAACAGCAAAGCTCAAGTACAAGGATATCAAGAAAAGTATGCGATAAAGTGGCACGGTTACCGGATGATTTTTGTTAATCTTCGCGGTAAGTTTGCTTTGCACTTTTTAAAAAATCAAAGCAAAATAAAGTTTTTAAGCTAAATCGTTTTCTGAAGGTTTGTATTTATCTAGTGTTTAGTGGGTCCATTTGGAAAGTTTTGAAGATCGGGACAATGTCTACCAAACACAAAATTTTTTTCAAGATACGGGATTGCTTGGTATGTCCCGGAATCCTTTTACATTTCACATTGTACGTAATTGTATAACAAAAGCTTCACTGTAAACAAATATTTTTTTTCATCATACTTTGTTCACGTCATTGTTCTACTCCTCAATTGCTTAATAATTAGATAAAAAAAAACAAGATCACAAAATTTCGTGAGTAAAAGGGAGTTGGATTAGTGAATTAATCAACGTTTTTGGTGCACGTGATCAAAATGGTCACGCTTCAAAACCTTGTTTTGTTATTCTACTGTATTGTGTCCTTATAATAGACATTTTACGACTCTTTCTTCAGTTTCACAATTTTAATAAGCAGTTTTAAATTTGATACGATGACACTTTATCGACGTTTATTGAAACCACTGCTTATCGAAAAATAGTTTTAATTTTACAAGCTTTTATGATTGAATTATCACTTTGTTATTTTAAATAAAAATTTTTATAATATCATAACATCATATCATTTATAACATCAGAAAACACCTGTGAAAAGCTGTGGTGCTACAGTATATGCCGTCACTATGCAGTTTCCATAAACTGTTGTTTAGTGAACTGTCTGAAATCAACTAAACGTTTAATGAATTGAACGTTAATGAACTGTCAGATAAATTTCAATCATATTTCAAAAATAAAAACTAAAAAAACAAATAAAAAATTTCAACAGGGCAGCAAAATTTTGCATCTCCAAAAGCAGCGAAAGGTAGGCACTCGATGGTGCCCAAATAAAACCCCTTCGACGTTTTCCTGCGAGTAGAAAGATAACTCGAAATGAATTAATAATTGGACAATTATTTACATTAAAAAAAGTATCTTTTCTACTGATAAAGGCCTTCTCATAGCTTTGCAACCTGAACAGAAAAACTAAAGTCCGGTTTCTTTCAGCGATTTGTCTAACAAGTTTTTGTAAAGAAACAAAGCAAATACTTCGTGCTCTGCTTCGAAAAGTTTCCAAAACTTTGTCAGCGTTTTCTTCCAGAAGAGCATCGTTGTTCCAAGAGCTGAGATTGTACGTAATGATACCGTTTTCCCGAAAGGAGTCAGTGGCACCGTCAACAAAAGATTTGCAATCCGTACTTAAGTCATTGGACACGAAAGCCCCGTGACTATTTTCACTGCAACATATAGTTTTTTGTTAAATTTTATAGTCTAAATATAGTGTGACAAGCATAAAATCCATCTGACATAATTATTTGTTACCTGTGTAGGATAAAAAAACTCGAGATTAATATAATATTATTCTTACAGTTCCGGTTTATTTCGTTTTAAAAAGTCTACAATTAAAAAGTTTTTTTTTTGACAATGCATTATAAATTGTTTATAATTTAAATTGTAGACTAGTTCTACAAAAACCAAAATCTAAATTTATCTTAGACTTTTTAAATTATTTCATACAGTATAATATTATACCACGATTCATACTATACTTGCTCAGAGTAAATAACTTCAACGTTAGTAAAATTATATTGTAAGAAAAGTTTGGAAGTGAAATTTCCGAAATCCGTTTCCGTTATTCCAGTTCGAATCAGCGTAGAGCAGCAGTCGGTTCCGTTTTTTGAATCCAGGTTACTAGAGCTGAGAAAATAAATTTTATTTTTACTAAAAATTTTGAAATATTTGCTCTGCATTTAAATTTATTGAAATTGAAATCAATTTTAACAAACGGCTCTTGAACTAAAAACTTTTCGGACAAACTGTCGTAGTCAGCAAAAATGTATGAATAAGCTTTTTGGTTGATTTTTTAAGAAACTAATTTGGCGAAAAGAGTTTAAAACAGGGTCGTCCCAACTATGGACCGCGAAAAATTTTGAGTGATTCGTTTAATATTAAACGAAATAAGGTGATCGTATTTTCGTAAAATTTTTGATATGCAAAGTGAAAACAAAATAAAGAAAAAAAGGTCTTCACTCGTAAAATTCTGCCTCGGTGTTTGCTTTACTCGGTCCCCGAATATTTTTGATAAGCCATTATGACCCTTGGCTTAAAAAATTTGGACCCCTGATTTAAAGATTGCTGAAAGGAATCAAGTTTTTTCAAATATTTCGTTTAACATTTATCAGGAGAAAATCAAATTATAATAAAAATTTGCTTTAATTTTCTTTTATTCTAAGTTTTTGCTATTGAATGTTATACAAAAGCTTCAAAAAATGATTTTTTCTCAACCGCAATTGGTAAGAAACCCTTAGTTAAACCAATAAATTCAATTTTGGTTGAAATTCTGTTTACCGTGACCCAGGGCTCACGACTAGATAGTGCCAGTGATTCGCTAAAGATGCCACCCTTCCGGTGATATAATCACACGATGCGCCAAGCATGACGTTAATTTCCTGCGTAATGTCCACGCTCGAGTTGCATTCAACTTCTTGTAATATCGCTTCTTCGCGAACATCCGCGGACACTTGGACTCCTACGTCAGCATTGCATTGCGTATCTTTGTAGTAGAAATTAACCTCAATATTCTGCGCAAAAATTGTTATTTTTTTACAAAAGCCTCCTCAGTTCTTATTATTCTATTTATACTGTATGTACGGTTTATCATCAAACTTGCGAGACAAAAGCCGAAACATTATGCTCAGAAATCAATTTCTCGTTTAAAAACATCTAGATATTGCTGCCTGGTTCAATTTTTTGTTTAATATTAGTTATTAATAATATGACTTTCATTCAGAGCTGCTTCTTAAGGCTGCTGAATAGAGAAAAATGACGTAAACTGTTTATGCGAAGCTTTAACAACAAAAGCAGATGTGTTGAAAACCGTCTCCGTCGCTTTTTACCATTAGGGCCACGCAGTTTAAGTTTTAAAAATTTAAAACTCCAAAAACCTTTTCTTGCAACGATTCTGCTGGCTTTTTTTTGTTATTTTCATTCGAAAAATTTCGGATAACAATTTTCAATATCGAAATTTTTCAGCTTTTTTACTTTTACCAAGTCTTGTTTGTACGCTTGAAAAAATCTACGGGGCTACTTACGTTTGCAAGTTTGCTTAAAAAATCCTCTGGAAAAACTTGCGAAATTTTTTGTATTGTGTCATTGATTGCTAATTCCAGCGTTGGCTGCGTTCTCTTCCTTGAAAACTTATACTGATCTTCAAATGGTGTGAGAACCCAGAAGTTGAACTTGTACGTTGCATTGTCAAAGACAGATAAGCTACATTCACCAATTTCTTCTCCCTCTCCGTTGGTAAAATGCAAGAAAATGAACCACAGATATACTGCTTTCGATAAAATATTTGTTAAAACCATTAAAGTTTTTAGTTTTTCGGGTAAACAATTTACATTTAGTTTGATTTCTACCTCAGCATTCTACAAAATAAACATAAGATATAAAACAAACAGTAAGCCCAATAGCTTTCAACTGTAAGGGCACCTTTCCACTATAAGCCTTGGCGGGATAGTATTCTTTGTTTGTTTTATTGTTTTCAAGTTTTTACTTATTTCCGCGCTAAAGCGCTAAGAGAAGCAAAAAAATGAAAAAAGCAGACAAAGAATACTTCTGCAAAGGTTCGTAGTGGAAACGAGCCCTAAGGTGTAGATGAACAAACGTTTTATTTTGCCTAGTATTCAAAAGCTTGTACAACTTTTTTCCAAAAAGCATATTTTATAGGCTATTTGGAGGCCTACAACGGATAAAAAAAGAAATAATAGTTTAAGTTATTTTATTTATACTTGCAATCAAACTTGTTCTTTAAATCTTGCCAAAAAAACTTTTTTGAACACATTGCAGAACCATCTTGGTTTCAAATAATAAAACTGTTTTCTTACCTACGAATATTTAAAACAATGTTTATGCCAATAACATAAGACTACTTTGTAGTATAGAAATGCTACAAGTTTGAATGATTAATATAATGTAGCCATTTCTTAAGTCGAAACATTTACGTTAACGTCGAAAGACTTATCAAAAGCTGATGACGAGTTAAACAAAACCTGTACAAACAGAATTCTTCTGACAAAAAATTAGCCAATCATACCCTTGACCAACTGCTTTTGTATTTTGCTTTTGGATTTTTGGATCAAATAACTTATTGCTGACAGTTTACTTGTCTATTCTTGTCTATAAATTTAATGTAAAAAGAGAATTAGTTTTATTTCCATCACAACTGTTATAGATCGTCCTCTGCAAATAGCAAAAGTTTAAAAATTCTAAAAATTTTTTTTACTTTACGCTAAAGTTAAAACTTCTTTAAAACATCAATTAGTAGTAGGTATTTTTTTACTTGCATACTATTTTAGTAAATTACAACACAAATCACACAGCCGATTTTTGCCATAAATATCAATATGTAGCTTAGTCTTTTCTTTTCGTTCCCACATTATTTTATTCAATCGTTTCCAAATCTTGAAAACAAAAGCAGTTTTGGCCTAGCTTCAAGCTTTTTGAGGACTTTCTAATTTGTCTCTAAACGTTTTGAGAAGCTCCAGCATCTTTTCTCGATCAGTATTCATGTCGCAATCCTCGAACAAACTTGAAGGCTAAATGAAAATTAAAAATTCTCCATGAAGTTATCTGTGTGATTAGCAGCTCGCTTACGCAACGGCGAATTTGGTGGTATACAAGTTTATTAAACAATTCTATTTTCTTTGTTAGTTTTTCATCAAAATCCCTCGCTCTCAAGAAAAGAAACGTTACTACGAAAAATTTACACCAACTTATTTGGCTATTTAACAACGAGACTCTAGATATTAATCCAAAAACGAAAAAAGCTTCGCAACAAAAGCAAATTGTAAAAATTCCATAAGACAAAATCGAGAAATAAAAAATAATAACGCATTTCAACGGGATCACTGGACCTTCAAGTAATTAGCTACCACAAACATTTTTTGTTTGCTTTTCACTTGACTGATAGCAACATGAGTCCGAGGTAAAAACGTTTTTGCAGCCGTAATTGGCTTGTTTATTCTTTCCCAGACCTCAATGTCATCCTCACCGACTGATGACGACAATTTATTGACGTTTATGTCACGTGAGCACATAAACGGGGCATTCGTTCAAACATTGAAAAAGACTTAAAATGATAGATAGCATTCATAAAAAGGTTTTGTTTAGTTTTTTTTTGAGCTTTTTTTAAAAATTATCTTATCAAAGTAAAACAAACAAAATAAAAATTCTTTGTTATTCTTTGTAATTTTCGATATTCCCAAAACGTTCGAAAGAACTAGAAAAGGTTTCGGGACCTGGTGAGGTGTCTTTTTATGTTTTTTTTGAAAATTTTTAGAAAATATTTTGCTCAGTTGAGCTGAATTCCCACCTTTGACTAGCGGTGTTAGACTAGTCATGCCCTGGTTATACAATCTTAATTTGTTTGACTATTTTCCTTGTGATATTTTATACATTTATCTTTCCCTTTTTCTTTTTTTTGTTATTTCTTTTATTTTACCTGATCAGGGTGTTGCGGCCATGCTTTCTACGATTTTGTACTTGGATTTTTCTAATCATCTTATACATTTTAACGCTGCTGTTGTGCTAATCCATCCTTTTCTTGATCTTTTTTAGTATTTATAATTTTTTGTGTGAACTATTTAATAATGATCGAGAATAAAAAATAAATGAATGAATAAATCTATATTTTCTTCTTTTTTCTTGAAAATTTATTTGTATTTTTTTAAAATAATTTAGTATCAGTAAGCCATAAAACAAATAAATCAAATATTACTTTTGATTGGCAAGTGAAAAAAACAGTTTAAACCAAAATTAGAAAAGTAGGATTTTACAATTATGCTTCTATTACCATAGCCGTACTTGCCGGCAAAAAAAGGGGGCAATTTTCCCCCTATTTAAGTTTCCAAAATTTGAGAAAAATCATAATTTTCCGGAAAGTGATAAGAAAAATTTGGGCAAAATCAGGAATTTTAGGGCAGCGACAATGATCAAATGCGGAAAATACGTAGTTATCAAATTTAGGTGAAGATTTTTTTTTTGAGAGCACCCTGATTAAGGGACGAAAATCGAGAAATATGAGACTGATTCAAAGTGAAGACCTTTTTTTTTTTGGTCTTCATCTCAGAATCCCAAACAATTGTTTTTTCATATCAGTAAAGTAGTAGAAAATCATGATTCGGGCAAATGTGACAAAATTTGGGCGAAACTTTATCGTCCCCCACATTTTTTAGCTGGTACGGCTATGTCTGTTACTTTACTTAATAGGATACTGTTATGCTCTAAAGAAGATGCGTACTACGCCGAAACGAACAAAACTAACAGTAAGTCGGGCATAATAATCAAACTTTTTTTAAATGCTCGTACAGAACTTTGTTTTGTTTATGATTAAAATATTTTTTCAAGCAAAAAGCAACTAATATTTTCTGTAGTGAACGGGTGAATATTTTGGTGTTATAAGATTGTCCGGATATGTTTGAATAACTGGATATAAAGAATTCATCCAAGACTTAAAAGTGAAAAAAAAACACAAATAAAACATTTATTAAAAAGATTTTTCATAAAACTTTCTTACAGCCGAATAATTTATCAAAAAAATTTACTTGAACTATAATTACGAATATCCTATTCTTACCGATATCGACAAAACAAATATGAGTTTAGATCTATCTTAAATTGTCAATCGATCGATACCGATACCATCTTTTTTATTCCTTAACAAAATAAAATATAGATGTTTTAAAGATCTTCATAAAAATAATGCAGTCGAACACTCAGCTGGGCTGCGAACATAGTCAATATGTTCAAACTTGATACGTTGATATTGCTCTTTTACTTTTTTAAGCGACAAAAACTTGCTGTTTTTTCTTCCGCTAGTAATCCAGCAGAGTTAAATTAATCCCAACTGGACAAGTTTAGCAGTCTAGACTGAGTAGACTTTAGGTGATTGGTTAAACCCATAAATATCAATACAATATGGAATATCATTTCGGGCGTTACATCGTTCTTGTGTCGTTTGGATCTGTTTCATTTGTTTTTCTTATCACTGTCGAGTTTAATGTAGGCATTTCATATGACAATTGTAGTTTGCTTTTGCAATTCTTTCTTAGCACTGTATGCTTTTCCTTATTTTTTATCTTTTATTTTTTCAAATAAAAGGTTTTTGCTATATTTATAAAAAATTGGAATATAATTTAGAAAAATGAAAAAGATTTATTTTAAATCATAACTCTATTAATATGACTATTTGCCATTGTTGTAACGCATTATCTACGTTGCATTTTTTACTAGAACACATTAGTAATTGCTTTTAAAAAAACAAGTAATGTCACGTGGCTCAGTTTTTTTCAAGTATGATGTTCACAAAGTTTGTTTCTCAAATAATAATAAGATCAATTATAAGCGCATTGAAAGATAATGACCTGTGCAGTTTTATTTGGGCCTTCGTAAAATTAACTATCATCATATCAATTAGTTATCTTATTTATTTCTGGGACAACGGCGGAGGCATAAACTTAGGAAAACGGCCAAGCAATTTTCGCGATCAGCTTTCTAAGATATTCCAAAACGTTGCTGTCAAGTTTTTAAATTTTCGTTTGGTTTATAGTCATTTCTATACTAATACAATTAGAATTCTACAACTTTTAAAATCGTTAAGCAGAAGAAATTGATGTAAAGTGCCTTTTTCGGGGGCACAACAACATGAACCAAGACCGCGTCAATCAAGTTCCTTTTAAAACAATACTCCGTAGCACTCAGTCATGCTGCAATTATTATCATTTTGATGAAATCAAATACCAAGGACCAATACAAAAAAATCGAGCCACAGTGTAGAAAAAATGATCAAGTTTGCTAAAGCAATAAATTGTAATTAATTATTTGGATTATGATTATTTAGTGACTCGGGAGGAGTTTGGGTACCAGGAGAGCCGATCCTTTCAGTTAAATCTTCTTCAACCATTGATAAGTTTGAATGTCTGTCATACGAAAGAGTTGTTGATGGAACCTCAGCAAGAATATTTTCTGAAAAATAATTTAAGGTTTTGGGGAGCCGAAAAAAAGCATTCATTTCCATTAATTTTCTAGTTGAAATTAAAAATTTTTTCTTTGTTACAAAAAGTAAAGCATTTTTTAAAAAATGAGAGACAGATAAGAGGAATAATTAAATTCATGTTTTATTTTATATGTTACGGTTTAATTAAAGTATTTCTTCAAATCAAACTTTTTTTATAAATTTAGAAATAAATGCGCAAATTTCAAAGTCACATATTTTTGTTCCAGCTGCTGATCGTTAAGAAATACGACTTAAATTGCTTGAAATGTGTGAGAAAACTTCTTTTATATCAAGAAAATCTAATTTATATCTTAGTTTAAATTAAAAACAAAATTAAGCGCGCAACAATTAAAATAAAAACATATAAACAATTAAAACATCCACAAAAATTTAGCTATATTATATTAAGTTAAATAAAATTTTACAAACCTTTCAACCTGGCTTGAATCAACTTGGTAATCTTTGATCGTTGCTCAGGAAAATCTTTTAAAACCATATGAAAATTCGTGGCAGATAAAGAATATAAGTAACAATATGTTTCTGCTACGACATCGGAAAACCTCCGACTGTTTGGCTGAAAAGATATAGAAAAAAGTAAGATAACTCAGTGACAAATCAGATTTTTACTTGATAAAAATATTACTTTTTCAATACAAAAAGTTGTTGTAAAATTTGTATCAGCAGTCAAAATTTTGTTTTCAAAAAACTGGAATATTTTTACCAGAGTTTTTAAGTTATTTCGAAAAAAGAAAATTAGAAATTTCAAGAATTTTCATTCAAAAACAAGCAATTAACTAATCTACCTGAAGTAAAGCTCTTTCACCGAAGTATCCACCATCCGATATCAAATTCAATTGAGACAAAGTGTGTTTGGTCGATCGGATTGACACTGTCCCGCGACTGATGAAGTACATTTTGTCTGCCATGGCACCTTCCTTCGAAAAAAAAAATCAAGTTTTTTTCAATGTTCCTTCACTCACAGTATATTGGCGCGGAAGCATATAATGGCGTTATTTTTGCCCTCGTTCTTGTTTATTCATCGGTTTTTTACTAACTTTTAGTTAGCAACCTAATAGTTTTGATGTGTGATTTTTTTTGCGATTTGCAAAATGTAGACATTGCCTGTTTGATTTGTTTGATGCTGATTGGTTTTCTTGCGTTTAAAAAATAATTTTATTATTTCTAATTGCTACAAAGTTGTATCAAGACCAAATTACTCGCAAGAGCGATTTTTTCTAAAATAAAATAACAGCATACAGTACAGTACATTTTTTGTATAAATGATGAGGTAATTTTTTAACTCTGCAATTTTCAAAAAAGTTTTTCTGACATAGTAGGCGTATAAAGCAGATTTTTGTATTTCTTTTAGCAAAGTAGCCAAATTAAAATTTTTTTTCTTGATCTTTAGCAATGTTTGTAGCAAATTACATGTGTAAAATTTATTACTTTTTAAGCTTTTTCTTTAAAAGAAAAATCGTTTGTGGGAAGCATGATGAAAGATGCAATCGCTGGTTACGTGAAGCGTTATACGTAGAAGCAATATTTATTTAATTGATTCTGATAAATTGATTGAAAAAAATTGTCACATCTAGAATTTCCAAGATTTTGCAATGCTACGCTTTAAGAAATGTGCACAAATCTTTACATTAAGAGCAATACCATGATACAATAAGAAAGCAAGCCAATTAAACTAACAATATGTGTTTTTGATTAACTAATTAAACTAACCAATTAAAAAACCAATTAAACTAACGATATGTGTTTTTTGATTAAACGAACGATATGTGTATCGAAGTTAATGAAGTATGCTTTGGAGTTGAACATGTATTATCGCAGAAAGACTCAAATTACGGACATTTTACATAGATTATTTTACTTACAGTTATTATGACATCGCCAATTAAGAATACTTCGAATTCTAGCTTTGTTAAAATGAAGCTGATGAAATAAGGATCCGCGTCACTAAATAAAGGAACTTGCTCAATCAACTCCCGACAAGTGGCGTTAATTACCTAAAAGATAAAAACTCTTTTAATGCAAAAGATTTAAAACATCAATATAAGTTTCAATATGCGGCTTACAATTTTGAAAGCCGGAAACAATTAACAATCGTTTTCTGGAGGCTTTAAATTTTTCATCAAATTCAAATTCTTCAGTTTGATGCCATCCCTGGCTGTCATCTTTTTAAATTTTGTTTTTTAATGTTTAAATAAACTTTGGTGTCTTTCTTATTAGCAAATAAAGTTTTTAAGGTGATTGATTTAATTTTGTGATTTTTTCAAAGACATATCTCCAAATAATAATTGTCAGATTTTAAAATTGCAAACACGGTTTGTTTTCATCCTCCAGTAAGAGTTTTGGGATCAAGTAAAGATGGTACATCTCCCTTTGAAAAGGATGTATTACCTCTACTAGGTTAATTCAAGGATGTGTCATCTTTATTTAGTCAGTTTGGCTATGTATAAATCCTTACTAATTTTTTGGGAAATGTATATTTTTAAATAAAAGTTTTTTTGACTATAAAATCCTAAAAACCCTAACCCTAACCATATTTTATTAATTAAGAGTTAAGGTTAAGGTTGAGGTTAAGGTTAAGGTTAGGGTTAGGGTTAGGGACAACTTGATCCGATTTTTGTTTTATCTCAAACAGGTTGGGCCTATTACCTCCTCTCTTAAGCAATGGTTTAGCTCGGACAATATTTTAGTTTCGTCAAACATTTTCCCTTGAAACCGATTTTCGTAATAATCAGTCAACTTCCGTCTCAAATCAGCTGGCAGCTTGCGAAATCTCATGTAATCTTTTACTTGTAAAAACTGAAAAAAATAAAACTTTTAGACACTTTGAAAATTTACGGAACGTTTGCGTAAATAAAAACTAAATATTTCGTTAAGATTTTTAGAATAAAGCTTGATTAACTAAAAATTTTCGAAAAAAACAAAGAAGAAAGTTTTTTGCTATGCTTTTGAAATAATTGTAAAAAGTACGTTTTTCGTTTGCTAATTTTATGACAAGCACTTTCAATGTAAACCCAGAACTAACTAGTTTAAAAATTTTTAACGAGAAGCGCTATGAGTTAAACTATTTCAACCTGATAACTTTTTTGTTTAGCACGAATGATTTTGTACAAAGGCAATCCGCAAACGCCTTCCTTATTTAATGTGAACGGTCGGCAGCGTGGCCGAGTTGCCATGAGCGCCTTATTGATAGCTTACGAAATCGACACAGTCGCAGTTTGAAACCAACTGATCGTCATCTCTTGTGTCCTTGGAAAAGAAATTTTTCAACTTTTTTTCACGGTGGTCTTCGCAAGCAGTTCCGAATTTCAGTCATATCTCAAAATAAAACTAAAAAAACAAATAAAAAATTTCAAGCAAACAACAACATCTTAACATTTCCGAATGCAGCCGATAATCACTGGACAGTTGCCCTAAGTTTCCTGCGGGTCAGAAAGATAAATAGAGATAATATTATAATAATTTTTGCTTTGTTTCTTCTGCGCTTTCCACCAGAGGTTTTGCCACCGCAAACCCTACTAAACAAGTTTAAAAAGTAGTTGGTGAAGCACAATGGTTCTTAATCTATTTCCTTACGTGAACCTCAATCAAAAATTCAAACCAAATTACTCGCTCATACGCTAAAGCGTGTCACGTATTCGCGGACCTTAATCTCTCAACATTGGGCCCAGGCAAATCAGGCAGCCAATAGCTGTGGTGGCCAGCGGTTTGACAAAACTGACTTTAATTTTGCCAAATTCGTAACTTTTGGTCGCAAAAATACGGTAATATCACTAATTTAAAACAGTAAACGCTATGAATCGTTGAGCAGATCATAGTTGATCATTACATTACTGAACTACATATATAATTGCATTCAGTTAAAATATTTGAGTTGTAAAATTTGGAAACTTTACTTTAATGATTAAGCAGCTAAATATTAACAGTTCTATCTAATGATTGCTTAAAGTTCATGAATTCTAAAAAAAAACTTTGTTAGGCCTAATTGTTATTTTGTGAATATTACTTTTTCTTTGTAAGCTCGCTTGGACGCATCCATGGACTGGATCAATGTTGTAGCATTTCCAATAAACAAAGCAAAGCACATTGCCCCCGAGTACATGCTGACGTAGGTCACCCAAAGATCAACCAAACCCCTAGGGGGAAACTGTCCATAGCCAATGCACAACATATGACTGGTTGACTTGAAAAGTGACCACGAGTATCGTTCCCAGACGGTGACGTTGGGAGCCTAAATACTTTGAGCTATAAAATTGTTAGAAAAAAATTTGAGAACAACCAGTGGCGTACCGAGGATTTTGGAAAGGCGAGATTATACAACCACAATCAAATATGCTTAGTGGAAAGATTTGTTCAAGTGGTAGCTAAAAAAAAGTTCTTCACTTGAAGCAGTCTCGGATTTTATGATCTTCGCCCCAAAAAAGAAATGTTCTCTAAAAAAAAGTCTTCATTTCGAATCAGTGTCCGATTTTTTATTTCTTCTTTCTAAAAAAAAAAGGTCCTCACTTTGAATCCGTTTCGGATTTTATGATTTTCGTCTCTGAAACAAACAAAAAAGAGGGGTCTGCACGTGGAATCTGTCTTTGATTTCTAGCGGGATTTTTGCTGAAACGGGCGGGACAAAGTCTTAAAGTATTAGTAATCTCCAAGGGGAGGCCATGGCACAATGCGCCTCCTTAATACGCTTACAATCATTTCTTAGTCATTCAATATTAACTTGAATTTCACGAGACATATAAACTTACATTGAGATTTCTGATCGCCACCCAAGTGTCTGGCGGAAACTCGAGAAACATAGGAACCATGTATTGCAAGCAACCATTAAAATGACAAATAAAGAACATCAACATGATTTGATTGAAGATTCTAGCAAAGGCCAGCGCTATTTCGTATTGAAAATTGAATATCTAAACATTGAAGTTGATTTTTGCGTTTTTTTCCACGAATCAAATTTATAAAAGAATTACAACATATTAAATAAGCCGGTGCTACTTTAACGTGCAATTACACGCCATGAATGATCTCAGGGTAGCCGATACGTCACATGGCACGTTCGCTAGATGAGATTGCACATTAGAGTTGCACCAATAGAAGCATTTTAATGTGCTAACCTCCTCCCACTGCCTGATGTAGCGGATGAATCGAGACAACCTCAACAATCGCAACAAAGACAGAATTTTGGCCAGTCTTAAAAGGCCCAAAGCTTTGACAGAAGAATCAGGAGTTCTATCAACGTTATTCTATAAAATAATACAGGTTTGACTTTTTGTGGTTTGCTCAACAATAAATAAATATGCAGACCTATACTTCACTATTTATGAGCTAATAGGCCTGTAGCGTTATTCTTACTTTTTTAAAACAATACGCCTACACGACATAAGTAAACCAGGGTTTCTTAAAGGGACCCCTGGGCCACAAAGTAATTACCGGAGGGTTACGAGCAGAAGCTGGTGTTTTAAAGTGATTCAAGGCATAAGAGTGGGGATGAAAATAAAGAAACCAGAGGCAATTTAAAAGTGATGACCTTTTTTGGGTTTTCACATGAATTTTGGGACAATATTATAAGCAGGGGCCACAGTTGTTTGAGAGTCTCTGAAAAAGGCCACGGACCACCAAAGTAGAAGAACCACTGAATTAAACCTTGTCAAAAACTTTGCACATGATTTGTTAAACATATTTTGTTTTAGGCTTATTGATAGCCTAAAAATTTCAATTTTTATTAATAGCCCTAGCAGTTTTTCAAATAAACTCAGCTTGTTTAAAGGTTTAGCTTGACTAAGGCAAAAAAGATTTTAAGAACATTTATATTGTGGAGACCGCCAATGTTGTCGCCGTTTTGGCCAATCATTATACAGTATATGTATATTTATACATTTGCTCGACCAATTAAGTAGAATTGCCGCATGTGGTGTCAATGATCCAATACAGGTTGCTAAACAACGTCTTGCAATCAAAAACGTAACAACGGGCTGTTTAGCCTATACTGTAATGTGTCTTTCAATATTGTGTCTTTCTTTGCCTAAAATTGAGTTAGCATCCGCAACAAAACTTTCGTGCTGTTTATATTATACTATGTTCAAAGAAGTTTTGCCCTTTTAGAAGCCGAGTTGTTGCATTTACTTTACCCTCAAATATTTTTAATTTACTCAAAAAGGCGAAACGTCTCTTTTGCAAATAAAGCAAAGCTTTTTGATGTCGACCTTTTCTCGACCTGTTCAGTTTTTCGGCCTTCATTTTGCACAACAAAGATTTACACCTTCCGTTCAAACTCAACTAAACACTTTTTTTTGATCTTCGCCAATTTTCCAGAGTAAGTTTTTTTCCAGTTCGCTAATTACGTTTGTTGAGAGTGCTTTTTTAACAAAAAAAGTACTCTTTTTAAAAATTCTTTCTCCCTCACTAAATTAATGTTATACCAGATACCTCTTTTCAAAAAAAGTTGATTCCTTGCTTAAATCGATATCAATTTTGTTGGATTAGATTTGGTCAAGTCTAATTTGAAAAAAAAAACGATTGGAGTGAGAGTAAAAAAGAAACAAAAGTAGTTGCTCTAAGAGATAAAAAGAAAAAAAACCGCGCAAATTGTTTTTGCGAGCCCAAAACAAGCCCAAAATTTTTTGAATTTTTTAAAAATTTGTGGAGATGCTTAAGAAGAACTTAGGTTCTTTTAAACCAACAACTTTCTCCTTAAAACTAACTTTGTTTCTCTCTAAAACTAACTCTCACTCCGATCGTTTTTTTCAAATTAGACTCGACCCCATAAAACAGCTCAAGAAGTTTCCAATTCAAATTTAGAAACGTTTTTTTAAAAAACAACAACAAAACTTAAATTTCATAAAAGAAAATTGAAAAAAAATTAAAAATTATTAAAATTATAAGTTTTTTAAGCGTTGCTGCTAATATTTAAAACTGCTGCAAAGATATTTGGGGTTGCTGCAGCTCTGCAGCTTCTATACACGAGCCGCCACTGTATTAGTCAACTTGTAGGCAGTGACGAACGCAGAAATTTGTCATGGGTGGGTATGCAAGTCAAAAACACTACTACTAACTGTGATCTTGCTCATGGTCCAAAAACTTTTTCAAGCTTACAATCCAAATTAGTGTAAACTTATTATGCTTTTTAGAAAAATTTGCAATTGTACGAGTTTTTTACCAACCCGTAAACGAAACTATGAAATATCAATATAAACTTACACGAGTTTAGCTCACGGATATAATAAAATTAATTTAGTTCAAATCGAACTCTATTTAAATAATGTTTACGATCATAAGCATTGCTACAAAAGTATGTAGATAATTAACCTTACATTTATATATTGAACTCTATTTGAATAAAATGATGATCGCACTTGGGTAAAACAGATTTCTGGGTTTTTTAATAAATTATGTTTTAATTGCATGATAGTTTGATTTAAAAATATTCAGTTCTGACTGTGATTACAATAGAGATGAAGTCATAAATGGAGTCATTACATTACAATATAAAA
The DNA here is from genome assembly GCA_963680785.1 of Diplosoma virens. Taxonomy (NCBI): domain Eukaryota; kingdom Metazoa; phylum Chordata; class Ascidiacea; order Aplousobranchia; family Didemnidae; genus Diplosoma; species Diplosoma virens. The sequence goes on from OY796890.1 coordinate 21,563,962, forward strand.
ATGGAGTCATTAAATTGCTTTGACGAATAAATTCGCAAAGACTTTGTTGCCGCCTGATTCACTTGATGTGGATGCGGCTTACTAGGAACTCTGTAACATCATCAAGAAAGCAGCCAAAAAGATTATCCCACGCGGGTATCGAAATAACTATATTCCGTGCTGGAATGCGGAGTGCAAATCCCTCTATATAACTTTCCTGCTGACTCAAGTTTGGCTGCTACAGCTCTGCTTGCCAAGCTTGACAGAAAGCGGAGAAATCGATGGTCTGAGGCAGTTTGGAGAATCGACTTTTCACACTCTAGTCGAAAAGCATAGAGTATTTTAAACAATTTTTACTGGTAGGCCACGACACTCTTCTCATCACTGTCCCGTCTTAGCTGATGCTATTGCATCTCAGCAGGTCAGAAACGGAAAATACGAGGTTGTTGACCGCAAGTCATCTCGACTCTCAAAACGCGTCTGACCTTTGGAGGACCACAACACCAGACGCAGTAAATATCTCTGACATTTTCTCACAGAAAGAATTCAATGCTGCCCTTCAACATTTAATACCAGTTAAAGCTCCAGGCTCTGATTCCATCTGCCCAGAGCTTATAATCCATGCTGCAGCTGCTTTGAAATCCTGGTTACATGACTTTCTTTCTTCCTGCTTGTACCGACTCAAAATTCCAAGATCTGGAGAAGAGTGCTTGTAGTCGCGATTCCAAAACCAATGAAGCCCGTGGGAGACCCAAAGAGTTATCGACTGATATCTCTGCTCTGTGTCCCTTACAAGATCCTCGAGAGGCTTACCTACGCCCGCGTCGAGCCATTAATCGATCCACTGCTCCCTAAAAAGCAGGCTGAATTTGGACGTGGGAAGTCAACCGTAGATCAAACTGTTCTGCTGACCCAAAACATCGAGGATTCTTTTGAGGCTAAAAAGATGGTCGATGCCATATTTGTGGATCTGACACTGTCTGGTGCCGTGGCCTTACCTGCAAGCTGCTGAGGCTTCTGTCGGATAAGCACATGGTCAGAATGATCATGAAGCTTGTCCGAAACCAAAGTTTCACTCTTACTACCGGTGACAGCAAGCAAAGTAGGTTACACATTCTGAAAAACGGCGTTCTGGAGGGATCGGTCTTGGCTCCCCTCCTATTTAACGTCTATACGTACAATCTGCCTTTCATAATTTTTAGAAAGTTTGCCTATCCTGATAATGTAGCATTGCTGGACTCTTCTGAAAACTGGAAGGACTTGGAGGGACTTTAAGCCAAGACATGTCTGCACTTTCAGCGTATCTCCAGATTTGAAGGTTGAAGTTCAGTCACACTAAGACGGTGACGGCAGTCTTTCACTTAAATAACCGAGAGGCCAAACGTGAGCTAAAAGTCTACAGCAATGATAGACTTTTACCGTTCTGTCCAACCCCTACTTACCTTGGGGTAATACTGGACAGATCGCTCACGCCTTTTGTCACCATCTAGTGGCTTTGGGAAAAAGGTTATCCTCGCGCGTCACACTGCTGAGGCGACTTGTAGGCTCGGGACGAGGTGCTGGTGACAAAACACTACGCACAGCCGCCTTATCTCTGGTCTACCCAATAGCTGAGTACTGCACACCAGTCTGGTGTCGCAGCGCTCACACTCGCCTCATAGACAGTGTCTTAAATGACGCCTTGCGCATAGTTACTGGATGCCTGCGTCCCATTCCAACGGACCACTTATTCATACTTTCAGGCGTCCAGTCAGTTGAGCTTCGTTGACTGGGAGTGACACTCCTTGGACTACCGTGGATTTCTGAACCCTGATCATATCTTGTATGGTTTTTTAAGTGGGTCCTCAGATGCTCGCAAGAGAGACTAAGATCCAGACCCCCCTTTTTGCCAGCTGCGCGGAATCTTTCGGACAATCTTGCTGGACTAGGCATCCGCTTTTCTGAGTGGACAAACCATAAATGGAATGCGAAATATTGTGAAAATACTTCCAGGTTCCGTAATTTTATACCTAGGACCAGTGCCAGGCATGTTGAGATAAACTTGCCTCCAACAGCTTGGATTAAGCTCAACCGCCTGAGAACTGGTGTTGGACGATTCCATTTGTCCATGCACAAATGAGGTCTCAGTCCTTCATCAAATAGCGAGTGCGGCGCCTATGAACAAACTGCAGACTACGTTCTAATAGCGTGCATCATACATCAGGCACCACATGGAGCACGAGGTCTGAAGTTTTTGGATGAAGAAACCCGATGCTGGCTTAGTAACATCAGTGCCAGCATCTGATCCGGGCAGTACGGCAGCTTGGGGTAGTAAAAGCATAAAACCTCGGCCCCAGTTCTTTTGCCTTTGAGCCGGAGTAGAGGCCCTTTCAAACGACGACGACGACAAAGAGTTCTGACTACCATATCGAGCACTCTGTATTGCCATTGAAATAAACTGTATTTAACACAGTGTTTCTCAAAGTGAGTCACTTGGCTCCCAAAAAAGATATTCGTAATCTGTAGAGAGAAATAATTGTTGGAGGAGGAATTTAAATAAAATGTAAGTTGACTCAAAATTATTAACTGATAATAAAACCTGGCACCAAATGGCACATCCTTTATAGTTACTCCTTGACAGCTCATAAAAATTGTTTCACTAAAGTGAAGACCATTTTTTCAGTTTTCACATGCATGCAATCTTATTTGTTTTATACTCTATTCTGATTGTAAAAAAAAAACAATCTGTTTCTTATACTGCGTTTGCAAATGTACCGCACAAAATAAATATGATTGAGCTGTTAAGAACTGAGTGAGAATTTTTTGAGAAGAGAAAAAAATTTGGAATTTCGATAGATTGAAAATATGTGGATTACAATTCCATGGGTACAAAATTCAAAATTGCTCCCGGAAACGGTATTTCTTTGACGTTGAAGTTTGCTTCGCTTGCTGTAAAAAGTAAAACTTCTGCTCGGGACAAACTCTATGGTCATAGTAATCATGTGCTTATCCGACAGAAGTCTCAGCAGTTTGCAAGTAAGACCACGGTGTTTCACTTTATGACAAAAACAAAAAGTTTTTTACTAAATCACCAAAAGGAATTTTTCTAAAAAAACTTTTTGTCATATAGTTTTGGGGAATGCTGCATCTAATTATTGAAGGAGAACAATACGACTTAAGCTTTGAGAACCTTTGATTTATTCGCATATTAAAGTAGTTTTTGAAAAAACGAAATACCATTTTCCTTAAACTTGTGTATATTTTTATTTTTTTAATCGTGTTTTTCAGAGTAGGCCTATAATGGAATTTTTTTTAAAGATCTCTTTTCGCATCTCACACGCAAGCATTGTGATAAAACAATACACATAAAAAGTTAAGCATGGAATACCTGACTTTATTTTCAAATCTTTTTCGGTTTTAAAAATTTAACTCAGATTAGCTAACTTTAACGCAATCGTGGCGACAGAAAAAAACAATCCCTAGTAAAATTACTAACAAAGTTTAAAAAAGAAACAAAGCGCGGAAACAAAAAAGTCCATATCATGTAGCATAGCCTACTTGTTGCTAATATGTCATATACATATAAGTGCATATCTCTGATAACCGTTCTTCAAGGGGGGTTGGCCCCGAACCCCCTTTGGGTACGGCTATACTTGTTGGTGCATCAGCAGGTTCTATTTGTTAAACAAAGCAAGTTAAAACGGCCAAATCAAATTAAAGCAATGTCTTTGCTCAAGAGCTGTTAGCTTATATAAATGCTCACCAAAACAGTAAAAAGCAAATCAAATGGAAACGTGGAGATGATATCGATAAAAAACCAAGTCTTTAAGTAGATTGTTTTTATTGCTCTCGGATCTAAAATCACTTCACTGTCTGGACCGTCCATGACAATTCCAGTGCGAAAGTTTAATAGAATGTCAACAAGAAACCAAACGTCCGTTGTGCACTACAAAATAAACTTTTTAAAGCGTTAAAATGCAATCCCTGAGTCGTAACTACAGTACAATGGCATGGTGGCGAGGTTATAGGCTACACCAGTGGTTTTCAACCGGGGTTCCGTCAGAACAGTTCAGGGGTTCCGCAAGTTGTCTGTGGAAAATGAACTTCGTGTGTGTCTATCAAAAACACGACCCAATCTTAAAAAGTTGTGCAAGAAACATTAGGCTCAAGTTTCTCATTGAATTTTTTACAGTTTGTATTAATAATTTCAGAGACCGATTCCTAGTGAAGACCTTTTTTTTTAGAGAACACCCTGATTTTGGGACGAAAATAGGAATTTCGGAGACCGATTCCAAGTGAAGACCTTTTTTTTTTTTTTAGAGAACACCCTGCTTTTGGGACGAAAATAGGTGTTTTTAGCCGGTTACGGCCCGCAAACTCGAATAATTTTGAAAAGTGGCCCACAAGAGTACAGAAGTTGGACCACCCTGGCATAAGACAATCAAATTACCGCACAGGGGCTCCTCAAGCCTCTGGAATGTTTCATTGGGGTTCCGCTCCACCAAAAAGGTTGAAAACCACTGGACTACACAGATTAAATCCAACCCGCCAAAACATAAAAATGGTAAAAAAAGTTACGCTTTAACTATCTTTGTCGCTAACATTGAAAATGTTTTAATACTTATTTAAAGTACTTTTTTACACAAGTTTCAGTTTTTAATTTAATCATCTGACAAGGAAATGGCTTACAAATTATTTTTAAAAAAATAGTAAAAACAGCAGAAGGGAATAAAACTTATATTTCAATCATAGTCGACCCAAATAAAGATTCAAGTTTAAAAAAACAATAGCAATTTTTACCCTATACAGTAGTGGTTTTTAAAGTTTTTGCCGCATTCATCCCTTTCAGGACTCAGATATCATCATTCCTCCCTCCTCCCCCAAAAAATACCTCTATGATCATATTGAAGATTTTTTGTTTTTTGTCTTTATCCAAATTTTTGATCTGAATTATTGTTATCCCAGCAAGTTCAACAATTAGTATTCAAATCGTCAGCGTAAGCGAGTGGTTAAAACACAGTAATTGTGATCGAATGGTCTCGGTTCAAAACCTACTCGCCCCATTCTGTTGTGTCCTTGGGAAAGACACTTTACGGCACTTTCCCTGCTTGGTGGTCTTGGTATGTCATTCTTAATTTCAGTCATATCTCTATAAAACTAAAAAAACAAGTAAAAAATTTCAACCGGACAGCAATATCTTGGCATCCTCGAAAGTAGGTCAGGATAATTGCTTGCTCTATGTATTAGCGCAACCGTCGCTTTCCAGCGGGTTAGGAAGATAAATATAAAGATAAAAAAAAATTAATTAAAATATTTAGGAGCTAGGCTACTTTCTAGATTTAAACAAAAACTGTTGAGTATATCAATTGAATCTTCAGTTCGAAAGATTTCTTTTATAGAAAGTGTTTTGTCTTCAAATTGAAATAAAGACAAAAAAAGTCGTTGCTTTATTTTTAAGGCAATTTTATTTTAAAAGACAAGTAAAGATTAACTTTACATTGTTTTGAAGGCTAAAAAGTGGTTTTGTTCTCAGAAAAAATCTATTATATAAGATAAATATATATAGGCGTACCATATTTTCGAAGGGGCAAACTGAGACGCTGGTTAATAAAAAAATTCTTCCCTAAAAGTAGTGGTCTCTAAAAAAAGTCTTCATTTTGAATCAGTCTCGGATTTCATGATTTTTGTCCCAAAATCAAGCGTTCTTTAAAAAAAAAGGTCTTCACTTTAAATCATTCTTGGAACTTTATGATTTTTGTCCCAAAAAATAAGTTCGCGGGTTTTATGATTTTCATCCCTAAGAAGTAGTGTTCTCTAAGAAAAAGAAGGTTTTTACTTCGAATCTGTCTTGGATTTCTGATGGAATTTCTGGCGAACCGGCCGGGAAAAAGCCCTAAAAATTCGGTTGTCCCGCCAAAATCGGGATGTATGGTAAGTCTATATACAGTATATACAGTATATATATATTGCAAGAGTGAATTGATCCTCCTTGCCCAATGATTGTTTGCACAATTAGTGCTCAATGAAAAGATTAGAGCAATATATATGTATTTTTATTACCAGTGGTGGGCACGGTACTTCTTAAAAGTACCGCGGTACCGGTACTCGGTACTTTGCTATAATAGCACCGCTGTACTGGTACTTGGTACTTTTGAATAATACGATTTAATGGTAATGATTAAAACTCTGTCATACATTGGATTTCATTTGACATTTAAAAATTGTATTTAACAAAGCGAAAACAATATCGTTCGTATTCAACTGTTCACTTTTAAAAATTAATTATGCTTTGGATGTAAAAAACATGCGTAAATATGTTTTTAACTTGATTTTTCGGATAAATTATGGCTTGGATATACGAAAGGCCTAATGAATACGTTGTCTTCTGCTTTGTTTTCTGTTAAAAAAAGTTTGTCAGAAATCGTACTACGCGTAATTTCCATTTTAGCTGTTACAGTGGTTTAGTCAGAGTTATTCCCAAACTTTTTGGGCTACGGACCTCTATTTACAAATCTTTTTTATCATGGACCCCAATCTTATGTCACATCAATTTTCTGTCCAACCAAGGAAGAAAAATAAAACAAACCCAAAAATAAATAACACAAAATCCGTTAAAAAATAAATGCTTATAAACAGGCATGCCATATTTCCGTAGGGGCAAACCGGGACGCTCGTTTATAGACAAAAATTCGTCCCTAAAAAGAAGTGTTCTTTAAAAAAAAAAGTCTTCACTTCGAATCTGTCTCGGATTTCATGGTAATAATTACTTGACCTTTTGTCATATCGTCGCGGACCCCTTGTGCCGTCATCACGGACCTCATTTTCGGAAACTGTGATTTTGGTGATTTAGTAAAATTACTCAACCTTTGCTGGCCGTTAAATGTTACGGTAATTTTTTTTATATTTTTGCTTACAAAGCAACGAAATCAGAATTTTATGAAGTCCCTTTCAAATTGGTAAGAATATGAAATCTAGCGTTTAGTGGATTTTTGATTTTATGCAAAATATTTTCGTTTTTATAATTAGACAACAAGAATGTTTTTTGCAAATGCAATATCTTTAGAAAATATTTACCACACTAAGATTAAGTCCTATAATTTCTGATATACCATATTTAGCGCCGAAAGCGCTAAAGATTTGACATAATTGCACGCAAAAATGCTGCTTTTTCCAAAGCTTTTTTTGTACATATTATAACGTATATAGTTTAGTTGCCATCTCCCTATTTGCACCTTTGCTGCATTTTGTTTTCAATTATAATCCATTGTTCTTTTGGATGCAAATAAAAATAAACTTCTACCACTGCTATTTTAATAGCCTACAACGTGTAGGCCTGCCTTTCTATAAAACAATTTCTGGTTCTATTGAAAAAGCTGTAGATAGTAGACTGGCACTTTTGTGCCATTATCTTATTTTTCAACTTACAAATGACGTGGACTTGAACACTGAAGGCAGCCTGCTGTGTGTTTAAGTAAAAATTTCAAGTTTTATTTATTGTACCACAATAATCTTAACATATCGATTATTTTCTTTTGATCAGCTTAAGGGAATAGCTAAACTTATTTTTGTTTTTGCTAAGTTCCAAATATGCAGACGTATGTCGGAAAACAGAATTAGGAGAAATTTCTTGCGATAGATTTTCATGTTTCAGTAACACAATGCGAAAGAAAATATACTGCTTTTGCTAGTAAGCTATTGCAAACCCAAACGAAATCAATAATTTTTACTAACTGTAACTTGCAAAAAAAAGCACTTTATTATCCATTATGGCTGTTTGATTGGTATTTAACAGAATATGCTTTTAACTTTCTTCGGAGATAGCCGCCAAAAAATGCAAAATACGCAATTTTATGACAGTAAAGGTCAGGGTATAAAAATGCTTTAGTTATAAAGTGCTCCCGCAATGAGTGTTAACTCTATTCAGACTGGGCTTTTTAGAAAACTTGTACGACTGGGAGGGGAGGCGAGGCGGAAAGTGCCCGCGCTCTTTGTTTGCTTATATTTCGACAATTAGTGACGTTAAAAGTGTTATTCAATGTTGTATAGAAAAAGAATTTTATACTCTTTCGATAGAGATACTTAAATGTTGTAATAAAATATTATTTCGAATTGAAAAAGCGAGTTTTCTAAAGGTAGTCAACTTTCATAAATTGGCCGGAAAGCAGAGATTGGTTTCAGAAAGTTATAACGACTTCGGCGGTTTGATTGATCGTATGATTAAAAGTAAAATTTTTTCACATTTGGAATCCCCTTAGGGAGGTTACTGCAGTTCACAGAAGAAGAAACTCTATTTCAGCAAAATCTGATTTCATTATTAAAATGCTTCGATCTCAGCAATAACGAATGTTTTCAAAATTCACTGGACTTTTTAAACAATTTTGGAAATGAACTTTTTATACAATAAAAAGAAATACAATTCATTCCAAGAAAAAATTGAAATTTTAAGTGTCACATCGTACTTTTTTATATTTATTTCAAAATGTTATAATAAGCCTAATTTAAAAAATTTATTAAGTATTGATTGCTTTGACGAAATTAATTTTTTTGGGTTTTTACAACCTTTTTTCTTTTTTAGTAGGTTAGTCTAGCCTACATAGTAGAATATTCTATAGTCGAATTTGACTAATGCTCTGGCGTATATTTTTTGATTTTAAATTTACCGTACATTGAATTATTTACATTTCGTCAGAGTAGGGTTGCCCAACCCGAGACCCGCAAAGTCTATTGTTGAAGCCCGCTAAAGAATTTGTAATTACATAATCGATCAAATTATTGTAATGGTTTTCAATCAATTTAATGAGGCGCAGAAAACTCGGAATATATATCTCTACTAATTTTCGTCTCAGTAGAGGTTTTTCGCTTTATATAAGAGTAAAACACGTAGATATATCAAATTGATCACCTTTTTTGTTTGGTCTTTAACTAAATTTGTGGTCCGAATTCCTGTTATCAAGGAGGTTCATTCAAAATTAACACATTAAAATTAAGTAAAGACAAAAAAGAAGATAATTTGATTTCTGGACCGATTGGATCCGCAATAAACTTTTCGACAAAAGTTGGATCATAATGGTTAAAAGATCGAGCACCCCCGCGTCAGAATATAAAACAACTTAACATTTTCCAAAACAGTCGTTATCATCGAAATGAATTTCTATCGAGAGTAATTTTGAGTTTTAATATTGATTTGTTCATAACTTACGACACCGACATTTTTTCTTTCAGAATAATTTAATTTATAGTACGAATTTTGACATTAGAATAAAATATCGGTACAACCAATTAATAATATTGCACTCAAGCATAGCACAATATATATTCTATTCGAATGTGTTTTGATTTGTTTACGTAAATGTTCTATACAGTCCCCAGCATAATTCAAAAGTAGGACGGAAGTGCTTTGATAATTTTCGATTACCTCAAGCAAACTGCGACATATATTTCTTAAAATTTCACTTTTTAAATAAATCTATATATTTCGATTCTTTGGTCATTTTCATTACACGCTCAATGCAACAAAGAAAAGTAGCTATTCTATTTAGAGTTATTTCAAACATAAACTTACAAGGAGAAAAAACGAACGCACACCTATCTAGATATTGTACTGTACAGAAAATAAGATATAAAAATGAAATAGTTATTCACGCCAAGTCATTTATGCTAAATTTTAATACCGGTGCGTAGTGTTGTAAAACAATTTCCACTGCTTATTTTTGTTGCAAGCAAAAATATAAGAAAAAAGCTGGAGCAGGGGTTTTTTAACTCTGCTACATTTGATGTGTCATCTGCTTGAATAAAAACAAGTCAAATAACCTCTGTTGGTGCATTTTCCGTTAAGTTCAATATTAACACTTAAAAATGATTGTGTTATTTTTTGTGGTAATTACAATTTTATTGGTTGATTTCACTTCAGAAACCTCGTTTTATTCTGTTAAAATTGGTCAAAAATTGGAGTTTGAATAAAGTTTCAAGAAAAACACAGATATTGGATATGTACAGTATGTAAAGGTCGAATGACATAGACTGACGCTAGCCTATAAAAAATGATACAATTAATTTATATAATGTAAAACTTTAAGCGCATAAGTAATTAATGATCTTTCTTCAATTTAATCAAAACAAAACATGATATTTAAACCGATAAATTAAAACAATATTTTTTCAACCAATTTTAATGTTTGTTTTTCTATGCACATTTAAGCATGATTAAGATTGATGGAAAAAAATAAGACAAAATAAGCTTTATACACAAACCCATCATTCGTTTTCAAGATTTATAATTTTTATTGATTTTTATCGTATTTGAACTCTATTTATCCTCCAGGCTCGTACAAAAACGTTGAAGGTGTTATACTAAGGGCAACTTTTAAGCGATATCGTAACCTACCTGCTTATTTAATGCCATGCGGGCCTGCAAGCAACCAGAAGACCTAGCAGATAAATGCTTTTAGAGATGCCAAGATATTGTAGTAGGTTGAAATTTTTAATTTACTTTTTTAGTTTTTATTTGAGACATAACTAAAATGTTAGTCTACCCAGACTACCCTACTAGCCTGAGTAAGCTAAGTCTAAACGAAAAGTAGCAGAAGGGCTACTGGCTATAAAGTGTGTAAAACGTTCCTCAACCTGACCTTACTTAAAATTAACTAGTAACTAGTACCGGAAAGATGGCGAAAGTACTGGTAAACACTTTACTATGACAAATGTCAATTTGTGATAATACTACTGTAAATCAAGAAACTCCTTTGAAGCTGCGATCGATACGAAAAACAAAAACATGTCGCAATGCTTGCAAAAAAACTTTTAATAACCCTAGAATTAGACGAAGTACAGGGGTACTTTACAAAAAAAGTACCGCGGTACCGGTACTCGGTACCAAGTACCGAAGGTACCGGTAACGGTACTAAAAAAGTACCGAGGTACTTTAGTATACGGTACTGCCCACCACTGTTTATTACAAACGAATAGCTAGAAATTTTTTTTAATTTTTTTTGATCGGTCTTTATCAGAAAAGTGCTCAATTGTGTCAAGTCAGAGCGGTTAAATGATGTAAATTTGTGGTCTGAAATTTAATTAATTTTAAACGTATAGCTATAGCAAATTCGGTTGTAGGTAGTACAGGGGTGTCCAAACTTTTTTCTAGAAGGGCCAGATTGATAATGTGAAAGTGACCGAGGCTCAAGAACGATCTCTAAAAAAAGGTCTTCACTTCGATTTAATTTCAAATTTCGCTATATTTCTCCCAGAATCGTTGTGATCTCTAAAAAAAAAAAAAAAGGTCTTCACTTCGATTTGATCTCTAGTTTGATTGTTATTCCCACAAAATTGTGGTGATCTTTAAAAAGAAGTAATTAACATGGTAAAATCGGTTATTTCGGACATAATTCTATCCAACTATGGTTCAAAGCGAGTGCATATCACCACATCTATACCGCGGACCGTAGTCTGCCCACCCCTGGATTAGTATATGTCAACTGGGCCGCACAGAAACCTTAAAAGGGCCGCGGGTTGGACATCACCGTTCTAAAGTGTGCCGCAAGCACGAATAAGTTGAGAAGCATTGCTTTAAAGATTTAATAAGAGTAAGGGTTTTTTTTGTTAACTTTATTGAAATTAGTATTGTGGTTGTATTCCGCTGATAAAAAGTATGGAGAACATGCATCCAAGTTTTACCTTGCTTTATTATGTTTGACAAATCAAAAAGATACAGTGGAAATAAATTAGTGAAATTAATTCTCGGTTAATTGACTTGCTAAACGCTTTTTTTTGAAATTACATCGCTAAAACCCTTCATGTTTAGTCTAAATTAAAAAAAAACTAAATTGTATGAAATATGGATGGGTACCTACTGTTTCTGCGGGACGAAGGGGAATAACTCGTCTACAAACCCGCGCAGTCAGGGTTCGAAAAAATTGATTGTATTGGGTCACTAAATTAAAATGCGTGTGTGTGTGATACATAACAATGTTGGCATTACAAAATTAACCAAGAAACCAATTGAAAATGCAAACAATAACTAGATTTAGTCCAATGATCTAAAAACTTATTCAAAAAGAATGTTAAATAATGAAAACAAACAAAAAATAATTAAAATAAAGAACGTAACTTTAAAAACTGATTTCGAATGTTATACGAGAAAAAAATTCTAAATTAAGAACTGCTATAAAAAAGTTACTTGAACGAAGCTTTTAACACAAAATTACGCACCGTGAGAGAACGAACAAAAAGAAAACAAATTACAATGTCTGATTAACTAAGTAGAAGAATTAAGACGCATTTACAGCCGTTTACATTTGTGGTACTTTTTTTCAGCGAGATCTTTGTTTGTTTTATTGACGCTCAAATCCATTCATTTTTTTATGAAAAAATTAAAAAAAGTCCTGTAAACGGCTGTAAACGCGCCTTTAGCGACGCGAGTTCAAAATCCAACGAAAACGGTAAATTAAAACAATAAATAACAGAAATTAAAACATATAAAAATCTTTTTGCCAAGCCGGAGGTTTTACTGTTTGCCTTCTGGAAGGGGTCTCACAGCTTGGCGCAATCGCGCTGCGATGCGCATCGTCCGTCGCAACAGCTACATTCTTTTATTCCGTTGTGTCCTTTATAGGTAAGACATTTGACGGCACATTCCTCTGTTTGGCAGTCTTATGCAAGAAACAAAAAGGGTCCTTTTTTTAATATTTATTTTTCAAGAAAAAAATGTATAATTAAAACAAAAACCCTTGTTTGGTTTTTTTTCGGTCTTCACTTGCATGTAATTCCGTTTTCATGGGGTCCATTCAGTCTTTTTCTAATTTTGTCCATTGCTTTGTTTCCTCATAACTTTAAAGAAAAAAACGCAATTGAAATTTTAAAAAGGGTATTCCCTTAAATTGAACAACTTTTTACACCTGTTATGATGCTACTCTCAAGGGATGGTTAATTTTTGTTTAGGGGGCCTGGTACGGCCGCTCAGTTTGGTTCACGCTAAAGTCATAATTGAGTGTTCATTTTAATTGTTTTAGCTTGGAAACTACTAAACAGGAGAAAATTCGCTAAAATCTTTCTCTATTGATTTAATTCTCTCATCGTGATAAAATTGATTTTAATTTTTAATATTTATATGTACAAAACCCAACCTAAAAAAATCTCACATCTTGTAGCCTATTTTATAAGTTTTAGATGTATCCTAATTTTTTAAATTAAAAATATACCTACGAGTTATATAAGTAGATTTTTGAGAGTGGTTCCTTCACTTTTTAAGATTTTGCCACTTAAAAATGTGACCGAGGGATCCTAAAGCGGTAAGCGTTCCCCTGGTTCGTAGACGGGTCAAACTAAAATTCATTAAAAGTTTTCTTTCATGCTTTTGATTTTGATGGCATTAAAAAAATAATAAAGAAATTTTTTTTGAATCTTACGATTTTACTGGTAGTTTCATAAAAATTTACCTTAAATGGAAGCCAGGTTGGATGGTCAACTTTCCAGAACGCAATTGCCACAGGTATCAAAGTTATATTTATCAAAAGCAAAATTAGTGTTAGTGAATCCCATAACAGCCTGAAATTACTGTAAGGATGGATAATCCAGGCTCCTGCTTGTTTGACTCGTTCCTGTTCTTCTTGCACTGCTTTTTTGCTCCCATACAACTTTAAAGACATCTTATTAAGCGGCACGCTCAATGATTCAGTTACCTTCGCACGGCTTTTTGAACTTGATTTTCTTAGCAAAGCTATTCGTGAACCTACTGTTGCAGGTACGGCTAAGCGATTCGGATTGCCTAACACTGGCGGAGAATGGTTTTTCGTCAAGTAGCTTCGGGACCCCCGTGTTTGGTTTTCTTCATCTGTGCCAGGTTGCAACGTTGAACTTCCGGCAAAAGAATCATGAACTTCTTCTCGTAAGCCTACGTAGTTGCTCAATTTTTTTCTTTCTTCGGGACTTTCCAAAATGCTTGGCATTGTCTTTAGATGATGGTACTTTAAACTTACCGCATTTATTTTTTAAAGGTTATGTTTAAAACAAGTCTCGGACAAATTTGCTTATCTATGACGTTTTTCAATATAATTCACGCCTATGGGATCATAATTGCTCTGAATTAGTTTTTACCATTATAGAATGCACAAATTAAATTGCTTTAAAACTTGTAGCTCTTAATATAAGCTTTGCGTCAACTGAAAAAATAAGGTTTTGTTCGAAAAAACTGAATCAATTTTGATGACTATAGCCGTACCTGCCAAGGGGCAGGAGGTATTGCCCCCAACTTTCTAAAATTTGGGTAAAATCAGAAATTTTAGAGCGGGAACAAAGATCAAACAAAGGTTTTTGTGCAAATGCAGAAAAAAGTTTACCAATTTAGGTGAAGACTTTTTTTTAGAAAAAACTAGATTTTTGGGACAAAAATCAAAACATCAATGACAGTTTCTAAGTAAAGACTTTTTTTTCGGTCTTCACCCTAAATTTTATACAAATTTTTCTCTCATATCCGTAAAGTTCGGCAAACATCACAAAATTTGGGCAAAACTCTATTGCCCCAAATTTTTTTTGTTGGTACGCCCATAACGATCATGCATGATCTTGTTTTTAATTTTGAAGTTCTAAAATGTTTTCCGTTAATGTTTTTGTCGCAATTAATGTATTTGTAGTTCTCACATTTCTTATACAGTTGTTGCTCGAATTGACCAACGTACAGCATAATGAAATCATCAAAACCATTGACATCATCTTGGTTATCGATATTGCTGAGTCATCTTCAAGTTAAGCATGCTCACTATATTAAAAATGGTGGTAGCTTGGTCTTTAAGGAGAACCAACAGAATGCGTACACACAAAAAAATACATAATTTGGTCGGCCTGCACTTAACCAATATATATCCGTTTTATCAGCTACAGCATCTTGTCGATTCAATATTATTCATAGCTGGGTTTTTGAATTACCCGGTTTTGAAAAACCCGGAAAAGAAAAAAATCTAACCGGGAAATTTTGTACATAAAACACAAAGAGTAAAGCATCTAAAATCAGCTAATCAAAAATGTATTTAAGCTTAATTTACTAAGTTTAACATTATAAGAACAAGCAAGTGGCGTTTTGATGCATTGTTTTGCTGAAGTTTAGTTAACGAGACTTAAAACCAGCATAATAGACAGGTTGATATCATGAACGCTTGGAGACAACCTGGAGCTCTGCACGACCTCGCTTTACCGAGTTTGGCGTCTTGTCTATAGATAAACTCCCCTTGGATTAGACGTTCCACGAAAAAAACGGACCACTATGAACCGTCTTAGGATAGGAGATGGGCTTTTTAACTCCTCATTGCATTGCTGGGATCTAAAACATCGCTTAGTTGTGAATGTGGCGCAAAACATTATACAGCCGACCATGTCATTGTCTGCCCCCTGAATCCAGCTTCAAACAGAAAAAAGGGTCTGAGCATGTTAGACGAACCAACACGAAGATGGCTACACGAAATTCCTTTCTTGGTCACCGAATTCATACAAACGACGTGACAGCAAAAGAAAGAATTTCTGTAGTTTTTAGAAGTTTAGCAACGTGTTGTTTAATGTTTTGCTTTCTAAAGAAATTAGTCGACTTCTGAAACAACTAATTGACTTTGCCGAAGCCTACCGCTACAAAGTAAAGCCAACAATACAACCGCTACTCAAATGGACAATTAGGTTTGTTTATTCTTTTTCTTTTGATAGATCATTAAATAACATACTGAATCAATGAAATATGTTATGCTTTAATGAGCTATGAAAAAGCAATGCGTCAAAAACCTCACTTGAATGTTCTAGGGTGTTTCACTTATAGACCAGCAGCAAAAGTTGTCTTTGAGAAAAATAATTGTCTGAAAATTTTAACCAAAAAGCTTAAACATTGGATAAACCCCGCCATTTAAAAATAAAAATGCATCAAAAAAGTCACTATAATACTGTACAGGAAATCCACGATCAAGGCGTTTCAAGGACCAGTGTTAAGTCTCTCAAAAGGGCAATGCCTAGGATGACTTGGGAAAAGATAATTAGCCTTCCGGTAGAGTTTGATGTGGCTGCTTTCCTTTGCGCAAAGACAAATGGCTTCTTGCTTTCTTTTAAATTGCCTATGCGGCGCATCTAAACAATTTTTAGGCAGGTTATTTCAAGATTTTTGATACATTGAGCACCTTAAGTAATACGCGGTCTAAAGTTTTTGAATGACAAAACTTGATGTGCAGTTCTATATTATATCTGATCAAGAGTTTGAAACGATAAGTAAAAAATCTGCTAATGTTTACGATTTGTTTCAAGAGTCGCATATGCGTAGACTTGCCACGTTCCGTTTTATCCGGAACAGCTTTTTCGGGCTTGTTCCGCCCGATTAATCATTATGTACCTGTATTTCTAATTTTAAGTGAAGACCTTTTTTGAGGTCATTACTTTTTATCAACAAAGTCAAGAAATCCGAGACAGATTCGAAGTGCAGACTTTTTTTCGAGATCACTACTTTTTAGCAACGAAAATCAAGATTCAAAGTAAATACCTTTTTTTAGATATTATTCTTTTTTGGGAACGAATTTTTTTCTTTTAAATTACGTTTCCTTTAAAAGAAGTCATTAAAATATAGCTTAGTTTTCCATAAGCTTCAGATTTTCTTTTGTTTTTATTGGGTGAAGAAAAACTTAGCGTTGTTACGAAAATAGATAACAAAGGTCATTACTAGTCGTAGCTGATTGCCCTTCGAAGGGTTAACAAGGCCCAGTGCTGAACTGATTCAATTTTCAAAACTGATATGTTTAAAAAATTCATTGCAAGCAAATATATTTATGTCTATCTAAACATCAAGTATTTTCTAATAGAGCTAAAGCACTGTTGGAAACATAGGCTAGTAATCTTGAGCACTACAATCGATCAAATACTGCAAAGAATGTATGATTGAGGCACACGAATATTTTATTCACAAGAGAAAACTCAAGATACTAAATCAACATTAAGACATCAACAAATAAGTGCACTTACAAGACGATTCACTTTTTACGAAACACAACAGTTAAACATCACATACACCGCATTATTAACCCTTGTCTTGACTTTTCATTGAGAGGTACAATATTTTTAATTACACATTTTTAATGCACCTTGCGCTTCGCATAATGATCCAGTGGTAGTATAGCATGGAGTTTACAGAATGCCACTCTGGTCAAGCAAATAAAATTAATCTTGAATCCTTTATGTTTTTCTCGCAAATTATTACCCCTAACCTAACTCTAACTACGACTATCACTTTAACTAAAATTCAAACCACAAATCTAAGTGTTACCACAACGTTAAATTTAGTTCCAATCTTAACTGTAAATTTAAAAAATTTTAAGTACCACGATGACATAGATCACATATTAAAATAGAAACAAAAATGCGTATTACAATCTATACCAGTGCAAATCATTACAATTACAAAGTAATTGAACGATCTTTCTGTGTTACAATTTCGGTGAACGAAAACTATGCTGAAATTAGGATTTCCGGCAAACCTCGCAGATGCGCCAGCGATCAAACAGGCAAGGCTAAGTCGGTGTAATGCCAAGTCATGTTCAGATGGCATTTATTTTTCCTTCATGACCATGAAAAACAGACATCGGTTCTTCACCATTTTGTTCCAAAGGCAAAAGTTTTAAAATTATAGACGCTTTGGATTTGTAATATCAGTGGTTTACAACAAATACAGCTTCCAATCGAAAATCGTTTCAAACTTATTTCCGTTTCTTCAAATTAAGGCATAATCGGTTGCAGCATCAGTTTTTATATTTAAGGTTTAATAACAAACTCAACTATAAGCTCGCTTTGCTTACTACCAAGTAAAAATGCGATTCCCATTGCACAAGTAAAAAAGTTACACGTCAATAAAGTTAACAGCAAGTTATTTAAGACTTACGTGATTAAATAATATGCTTACTTGTTTCAATGTTATCAGTGACTGCTGCAAAAGTTTCATCTGCGTTCAAAAAATGAAACACAAGTAAGTAAGATTTACACGTGGAAGACTGAAATGCAGAATGGTCATAAAGTGGATTTAGGTTAAAAACAATTTAACCAATTTAAGCAAGAACGCTTTACATAAAACATATCGAAGTAACAACAAGCAATTTTATAACCACTAACGGATTTGCAAGAACCAATAATACAAAAGTTAATACACAAAAGTCACTTGATAGACGGTAGCAGTAATAATGCATTTACGAGCTTTTTTTATTGACATGCGAAAGCTTAGAAAAGTCGGCAATTCCGAAGTAATACGAAATAAAAAACTGCAAAGCTAGAAAAGAGCTAAGAAGCAAAACTTTGCATGAAAGACAAACAGCGTCAAAAGAATCACCACTTGTCTATTTTGGTATAAACACGGAATCTTCTTCGTTTCTGCGAACAACGTTTCGCCACCAATTTGAAAATGCCTTCGAGTTTAACAAGCTGATACATCCGAGAAATATTATATATGCAAGCATAACTAAGAAAAACTTGTGTCGTCTCGCAAACATCTGAATCGTTCCAACTCGGGCAGGTTGTTGATTATCACGTGATCCAGACAGCACCTGACGGATCAAATCTTTTTGGGCAGCAGGAGCGTAAACGTAGAGGTATTTGACTCGAACAAGATCATCGTTCCGCACGACATAGTATTTGTCGGGCACTTGACCGCCTTCACTACCTTGAATATGCGATCTTTTTTTACTGGTCGTTGAAGTCTTAGCTTCATTTTTGGAATCGAATTTATCAGTGTGAACATTATTGCTTTCGTTTCCGGAGCAATTATTGGAAAATCTCAAGCGTAATTCACTGCTGTTTTCATCTTCATCGCCGGCAACAAAGATGGATTGTGACGATCGCTTTACTGAACATTTGACATCCGGGTGATCAACAACTTGACAAACCGCGATGCAACTTAGTGATGACCCGAGCAGACTTTGCTGCCATCCGCAACCTGTAGGACTGTACGTCTGGCAAATTCTCAGGTCACTAGACAAATAAATTCCTTCACCGAACAACGAGACCTAAATAAAATCAGATAGTATATAGCAAGCACCAACTCGCAACTTTTTATGGTAATAAAATCAAGAAAAAACAATGTTTACAAACAATGTGGCTAGAAATTTTATAAAATAATTTTTGCTTTATGGGGTTCTTTCGTACATTTTTGTAATATAAAGTAACTTTAGCATAAAACATCCTACCAACAAAAACACAAGTGAAACAATACGCCTTAAATGGGTTAACTAATCAGTATTTTTAACTTTTATTGATATGGCAATAGTAAGTGAATACTGTACGGCATCTGGGGTCATAAAGAGTCACAGTATGAGAATGGTGTTAAAACGGCATATTATGGAACTTACTACAATCATGATGGAGTATACGACTTATTCTAAACAACTACAATAGTTTCACCAAGCATAGAGAATTTTTAGTGCTACTTTAGGTTGAGGTCTATCACGTGGACTGGTCACGTGGACAGGGTTAAGGATTAGGAGGTTAAACATCACGCAGGTATACCACTATCACGTAGACAGGGTTGGGGGTTAGGACGGTAGACCTCACGCTAAAGTAGCACCGATTTTTCCTGGTAGGAATAAAAACCAATATGCTGGCTTTAGAAACGAATATAAATTGTATATTGCTGGCATTTGCTTAATATCACCTTTAAAGAACCATCGAAAAATTCGCATCGAAAACAATGTTTTTTCCAGAACGCTTCGATAAGAAAGTTAAGCTTTTTTTAATATTTCTCCCATAAACTTTTTTGTGGCCCAAAACATTCTGCCAACAGGGGAGATATTTTGCTTCAAAAAGTCAATTTTATTAAAAATTTGGAAGCATAAAGAAGAAATTTTTATAGTTTATTCTGCCCCTTGCTCTTCATAACAGTATTGCTGACATCTGAACGAGCGAAACTTTCCAGAATACACAAAAACCGTAGTCGGTAATTGAAATCGAACTGTGTGAATATATTCTCGGGTTGGACAAAATGTTTTCATTTTAAGTGATTGGTAATCGTTGGGTACCAGACGCCTGCTGCAGTTGCAGTTAACGTTTTAAACAAGTCAAAAATTAGCAAACCTGTCAAATTGGAAACGCACGTCAAGCTATTATCGCTGAATCATAAAAACTTAAGTTAAAAAAACAGCGATTACGATAACAAAATAAGAAAAATAAAATCTTAAAATTTAAAAAAAGGAAGTTTAGTTGTATTTACTTTGTTGAAATTGTTTCGCAAACCATTGTGTAAAATTGAATGAAAATTTTCCGTCCGACTTCCATGGTAGGCATATATAATATCTTGATTCCCACATAACTTCTTAAACTTTTCCTCATCTTGTTCATTATAAATTACTTCAAATAAAAAATCAGGCTTACAGCCACCAGTAACATTGTGTTCGCTGCATAAATTTTCGATCTTGGAAAACTAGGAAAACAAATAACAAAATTAATTTGGTAAAATTTTAAAAATCAGCACCTAAATCAGGTAAGAACCTGCTGATTACTAAGTATTTCGGGTAAGCAGTAGGGCAGATGGTTTAGACAGTGGATTTGTATCAAGATTGTTTTTCAACAAGCGATTTATACAATGAGTTTTAAGGCGCGTTTAAGGCCCGTTTCCACTACGAGCGTGGAAAAGAGCATTCTTTGTTTCTTTTATTGATCTTCGATTGAAGCGAGCGGTTAAAATTGAAGCGAGCGCAAAAAAAAATCAATAAAACAAACAAAGAATGCTCTTTTCCACGCTCGTAGTGGAAACGAGCCTTTACAGCCGTTTACAGCAGTGTTCTTCAAACTTTTTTCATCGCGACCCATTTTCCACGGTCAAATTTTTTTGCGACCCCTAAAAAAACGTCTTCACCTAGAATCGATCTCTCATTCCATTATTTCCCCCCGAAATCAAGGTGTTCTCTAAAAAAAAAAAAAAAAGGTCTTCATCTAGAATCGATCTCTGATTCCACTATTTTCCCCACAAAATCAAGGTGTTCTCTAAAAAAAAAAAGATCTTCGCTTCGAATTAATCTTGTATTTCGCTACTTTTCTTCCAAAATCATCGTAATCTCTAAAAATCCAAACTTTAAAATCTCTCGCGACCCCCAGTTTGAAGAACACTGGTTTATGTTTTCTCGAAAAAATGAGTGGATTTGAGCGTCAATAAAACAAACCAAAATCGCGTTGAAAGAAAAAAGTACTGTAAACGCGCCTTTATGCAGTAATTAAAGCAAATTCTGTCATCGAGTAATAATTAAGAACGAGTAATTTACAATTATTTTATGCATACTGGTTTTGCATATCTCATGTTTTTGAATATAAATATTACCAAAAAAACTTACATTTTGTAGTAAAATTTTTTTTAATTTAAATCGTTTAGGATTTATAATCCATTGAACTAATTGCAAGCAGCTATCTTTTAAGTTGCTGGTATCTGTCCAATCAATTTGATGAAATGGCGGAAGATCTTTAAGTGTAGAGGTCTGCAAAATTAAGTACTGTTTATTGCAATTTTACAAAAATCAGTCGTGTTTAAGCATTCAGCAAACTTAAACCTTAAGCAATTGAAAAAATCTCAAAATGTTATTACATTAATAGTGAATTGAACTACAGACAATAGTAATAATAATACTAATAGGTCAGCCGGATAGTTCAATGTGATAACTCTTTGGCTTGTAACCAGAACATAAGTTTGATGTTCAGTTTATCTAAGTGATTTCTGTTGTATCCTGAAGAACAGCACTTTATCATAAATTCCTCTTTGGCATCAAGCTGCATGCCTACATTGGTGACCCTGCTTAAAACAGAAGGCAGCATACATGCCCATACAACCATACTAAGAAGAAAATCAGTACTAAAAATTTCTTTTGAGATGCTTGTAACAAATAGGGCTACAAAGTCAAATGACTGTCTTTTTTATAAATCTTTGAGGATATTGCTATAAACTTTAACAAACCTTCAATGGTATTAGATTTACTGTAAAGTCTGGCATATAAGACCCCTTTTTATAACCAAAATTTAGTCCTAAATTTGAGGGGGTCTTATACGTCAAAGAAGAAAATCATAACTTGATAAAAAATTTAATTTTTTAAATTAAACTTTTTTTCTAAATTAAAATGTGAGTTTTTTGGAGCTAAGCTAACTTTAATTTGAGGGGGGTCTTATATGCTGGACTTATAGTAAGCTATTTTTAAAAAAATCATGAAAATTTAAACTTCAAATTTAAATCCTAATGTTATATAATTGTTTTCAATTGTGATCTTTAACAGTGCTAATTACACACAATCCTGTTTATTTGTAATTGTTATGCAATTCTGATTTGTTACTTGATAAATTTCATTTATGATGTCAAAAATTTGATTTCTAAGCAGCTGATGATTTTTTTTTATTAATTGGTTTTATTAAAGGTCTTGCAGCTCTCAGCCCAAAATAAGACAAAGACATATAAACATTTAAAAAATTAAATGTAAAAATAGAAAAATCGAAAATTTGTTGCAACTAATATGCTTGCAATAAAAACTAAATTAAAAACTGCAGTAATTAAATAAAATTAATGGTCACACTATCAATCAAGCAAAAGCAATGTAAAAAATAAAACTTTAAAATAGTTATTAAAACCAAGGGCTTGATTTGAAATTCTTGTTTAAATAAGTAGCCTTAACAAAAGGTTGGTTTGAAAACTAAAACGTTTTCATCTAGCTCTCTTCAGGGGTTTAACTAGAATGAACTAAAGAACTATACGAGGGCTGTTTGAAAAGTAACAGGACTGTGTAAATAATTATTTTATTTGAAATGCCACGTAAAAATTACAACTTGTCCCCTTCAAAGTAATCTCCTTGAGCTCGAATGCACTTTTCTAATCTCTGCCGCCATGCTTCTATGCACTTCTGGAAAGATTCCATTGGGATCGCTCGTAGTTCCTTCGTTACGGCTGTTGAGTCTTGAAAATGGGTTCCTTTAATGACTCCCTTGAGCTTAGGAAACAAGAAAAAATCACAGGGAGCCAGATCTGGCGAGTAGGGTGGTTGCTCCAGCACAGCAATGTTATTTTCTGCAAGAAATTGTCGTATGCTTAAGGCATTGTGAGCAGGAGCATTGTCATGATGAAGCAGCCATGACTTTGTCTCCCACAATTCTCTTCTTTTCTCCCTTACCGAACACATCAAACGTCGCAAGATGTCTTTGTAAACATTCTGGTTAATGGTTTGGCCCTGTGGCAAGAATTCTAGATGAACAATTCCATGAACATCAAAGAAAACAATCAGCATCACCTTAATTTTGGACTTGAACAGCCTTGCTTTCTTAGGTCTTGGTGAGGATGCACTCTTCCATTCAAGGCTCTGCCGTTTGGTGAGTGGATCATACTCGAAGATCCACGATTCATCACCGGTAACAACACTACTCAGCAGATCTAGTGTAATTTCAAGTTGTTTCAGGATGTCTTGACACACTTGCACACAATTTTCCTTTTGCCCATCATTCAGCAACCTTGGTACCATTTTCGCACAAACCTTCCTCATCCCCAGATCTTCTGTAATGATCCTCCACACCCTCTCACTATTCATGCTCAACTCATCTGCTATCATTCTAACAGTAAGGTGGCGGCCACTGCGCACTTTTTCTCTCACACGCTCAACATTTTCGTTTGTTCTGCTTGTTGTTGGTCTTCCACTCTTAGGATCATCTTCCACATCCTCTCTTTCCTCTCTGAACCTCTTGTGCCACTCAAAAATCCGAATTCTTGACATCGTAGCATCTCCGTAAACTTCTTGGAGCGAATTGAATGTTTCAATTGGAGTTTTTCCAAGTCGAACGAGAAACTTCAAGTTGATTCTTTGTTCAATGCTCATTATTTGTTAACAAAAGAAGAAAAAAAAGAAAAAAATATTTACTAAATAAATTATCCCAAAACGAACTACAGTAAAGCACTTTTCAAGAAAAGCCTGTAAAAAAGCATATGGTTGTCACAGAATGCTGAAACTACATTTTTACAACCACAAGACATTGCGCCATCTTAAAAAACAAAGCTTTTATCACTGTTGCAAGTGTTGTTTGTGCAAAGCATACAGTCCCGATACTTTTCAAACACACCTCGTATGTTGTATTGAAAAACTATATAACAAATTTCAAACAGAATCAGTCTTGAAATTTTTCAAATACTACAATCAGTTCTTTAGTTCATTCTAGTGAAATCTCATAAAAAGAGTTAAACAAAGTTCAAATTTTCAAAACAGCCTTTTTTAGGGTTCTTATTCTTCTTTTTTAAGGCCCGTTTCCACTACGAGTGTAGAAAAAAGCATTCTTTGTTTGTTTTATTGCTTTTTTTCTATGCTTGCTTCAATTTTAACTGCTCGCTTCAATCGAAGATCAATAAAAGAGACAAAAAATGCTTTTTTCCACGCTTGTAGTGGAAACGGGCCTTTAGGGTTAACAAAAAAGTTTCAAATAAAGTCCTTGGTTTTAATAGCTACAGATATTTTGAAGTTTTGTACCAGCAAAAACTAATACTAAAGGTATGCCAACATAAAAATTCATTAAATTTTACAAATGTAGTCTAATAAAACTGCAAACAACTCACAAATTTTTTATGCAAAAGCACATATACTGACCAATAATGAAAAATCTTTTTCACTCCCATTGGCTATAAATGCAGTTGGAAAAGGTCGAACCAAACTGTCGTGCTTGTAGCTCTTTAAGGCTGATGCAAAAAAGCTCATAAGCAAGTCAGATGACAATATATCCATTATTAACAATGCAGCATTACTTCAATAAACAGCTTTAAACCATTTTTGGTTGTATTTTAATAACTATCTGTGTGATAAATCTTAAAGTGACTTTTATCAAAAATCTACTATCATAGTAGATCACAATCTTACAAACTGGTTAAATATCATAACAGTATTCATAAGAAAATATCACAACAAAAATTTTTTTTGTATTTTAAAACAGCATTAGTATTTTGTTTGAGAATTATTAAGTAAAAGAGCATGAAAATAAACTTACAGTGCAATACAAAAAACTGTAAACAGTAGTTAGTGGTTTTCAAGCTTTTTTTGATTGGCTAGGAGATTGAAAGGCCTTAGAAATTTTAATACAAAGCAATTAACTAATGTTTTTGTACATTAAGATTTTTATGGGTATCAAAATCTAATCTTAAAATTGTCATCTAGAAAAAAAAATATGCTTTCCTGTCATAAATTTTTCAAAAATGTAAGTTTGTTTATTTTTTAAAAATATTTATAACTAATAACAAAACATAGAGTTTTGGGAGAGAAAATTGCTTTTTTACACTGTAAAATTCCAACTGAAAGTTACAAATTGGATTTAATGTATTTTAATTGCAAGTAGCAACATTATAATGACAAGCAGTTAAAGCACTATCTGTAGACAAAGATGAGAAGAAAGGGAGCTTGGTTTGACTGGCTGCCAAAGAGTCAATAAGCATCAGCAACTCTACACAATTGCTAGTCTTTATTGCTTGTCATTAAACTTTTGAATTGTGTAATGAGTTTCTTTCTGTAGAAACATTTGGTAATTGTATCAAAGAGATGACATATGTATTGTAATTAAGATGCCTATGTTCCATCTATCATCTCATCTCTATATTTATCCTCCTGACTTGAAGAAAAGCAATTACTCTAACGCATTTCCAGAGATATTATGATCTTGCTGTCTGGTTGAAATTTTTTATTTTTTTAAAAATCTTATAAACATATGACTGAAATTTAGGACTGCTTGCTAAGACTGCCAAGTTCTGTAAAGTGTTTTTTGAAGGACACAACAAAATGGCATAAGTAGGTTTTAAACCAAAACTATGTTGATCACAATCATGACACTCTTAACCACTTGACCATGCTGCCAGCTATTTGTAAGAAATATGAAAAATCTTTATGGCATCTGCACACATGACACACCTTCAACAAGAAACCAACAAGGTTTTGTATAAAAATTTTTGGAGTATGTACTGAAAAAATATGGTAATAAACAGCTGATCAACTTTCACAACCTTTAACAGTCACTACCTGAAATCGTTTGATTTTTTTGATGCCATTTATTTTTTGACATTTTAAAAAAATATAGTATTGAAGACCTTTTCATACTATATAAAGGCTACTTTGTGAAAAATTTCAATAAATTTGGTTCTATTATCATGAAGACATTGCTTGTCAAAAAGAGTCTCACTTTTTAACACCTAATATATATATACTGAATATTTTGGTGTAAAAGACGATGCTTAAAGTCAAAAAACAACCCTTAAAAATTGGGGTTGTCTTATACAACCAATATAAAAGTCTTTATATATAAAGAAAACCGATATAATTTTGTACCTCGTCTTATCTGATGGTCATCTTATACACTGAAATATATGGTATACATATATATAACACAGTTGGAAAATCAGTTCTTCTAAAGTGCTCGATAAAAGTTAGAGCTTGAATTAAAACACACACATATATATATATATTATATTTATTAAACACTACACTTTATTAGTTAAAACCACAACAGTCTGTTTCATCCTATTGAATCGTCAGGTGGTCACTTATTCAAATAGAAACAGACTGTTGTGGTTTTAACTAATAAAGTGTAGTGTTTAATAAGTATAATATACTTGCTCTAACCGTGTGTTATTGAGCAATGTACCAGCAAGGTGAAACATTACTAGATTATATATATATATATATATATATACATCTGCAGGGCAGTGGAACAGTTTAAGATTTGTGATTTTAAGCAGATGTTTTTTCTTTAGCTCATACAGGGTGAACACATCAAGTGTAGACTCATTTAAAACCATATATCTCGTGAATTATAGAAGCCATCGTTTAAAGTAAGGGCTTAAAATAAAGGTACACAAATACACTTTCAGATTTATCAACATTTATTTGAAATAACCCACTTTTGCACAAATCATACATCGAAGTCTGTCAATAACCTGAGAACATGTTGCATGCAGAGTTTCTGGAGACTGCATACAGCCCCTGTTTTTTGGACTGATGAAAAATTGTTCACGGTTGAAGCAGTCCACAATACACAAAATGACTGGACTTGGGCTAAGAATGTTGAGAACATTTCTGTAGAACAACGGATAGCATTCAGATGTCAAAAACCTGCTTCAATTATGGTGTGGGATGATGTGACATCATGTGGCCAAAAAGCACCCCTTATCTTTATTGAAGGGGGTGTAAAAATTAATCAGCACGTTTATCTGGCCACGTTAAAAGATGAAGTGCTGCCGTTGGTTAAAAAACATATGGGAAATAGTGGTGTGACATTGCAGCAAGATGGGGCAACATCCCATACTGCCAAAACAGTTCAGAGCTGGTGTAAGGAGAATTTTACAGTTTTTTGGTCAAAGGAGTTTTGGCCCCCTTCCTCACCAGATTTAAACCCGATGGACTTTGGAGTATGGTCTATGTTAGACCACAAAGCCTGTGCAACTTCTCATAAGAATATTGATGCTTTGAAGTACTCATTGAATAAAAGCTGGAATGAAATATCTCCAGAAACTCTGCGTGCAACATGTTCTCAGGTTATTGACAGACTTCGATGTGTGATTCGTGCAAAAGGGGGTTATTTCAAATAAATGTTGATAAATCTGAAAGTGTATTTGTATACCTTTATTTTAAGCCCTTACTTTAAACAATGACTTCTATAATTCATGAGATATATGGTTTTAAATGAGTCTACACTTGGTGTGTTCACCCTGTAAATTTCACAATAGATTCACTATGAAGTTGTAAAGAAAGCAACCAAACAGTAACTATTTCAATTTAAAAAATGGCTTTGTTACAATCTACATGGTCTTTAAAATAATTTTAAAAAATAAATCAAACTGAAATGATTTGTAAAAAATTACAGGTGTGACCAAAAAGGACTGCCACAAAAAAAAGTATTGTGCACGCTTTTGTCACACTGAAAGAGATAAGCATGCTAAAAAATTCCAAGAAGGCTGAATCCTATCAAAATATAAAAAACATCTTCAAAATTATTTTAAACAAAACTAAAAAAATTTTTATTGATGACTTACAACTAAAAGTAATTAGAAATTTATTGCATCGCTTTAAAAGTAATTTATCGAGCAACAATTTGTGACTCAACGACCTAAGGTCAATTTGCATTTTTTTTGCAATTTAATTTAATTAAAGTAAATATATTATTTTAAATTTTATTTCCTTATTGTTTTGTGTTGTTCATTCATCTTTTCTGCATATAAAATGTGTTAATTAATCTGCTTCAACAATTTAGCAAGTTACTAAAAACTACTTATATGCTGACAGTAAAATGTAGATTTTTGCAATGCAAGCTTGGTTGAACAAATTTGTGATTTTAAAAAACATTTAAACAGACATATCAGATGCATTCAGAACTAATATATATTAACATTGACTTTGGTGTCACCTAATAAAATTAAAAAACAAATAGAGATTTGAATCTTTCCTGTGTTTTTACCAAGTTTGATCTTAATTTAGTTATTTTATACACAATATTAGTTTTATCTATTGTAACCAGCCACATATCATACACAAAGCTACCTTGTCCGAAGATTTTCATATTAACACATTTCTTGTGATGCATACCACATGTGACTCACACCTCACTTCCATTTACTGCAATGTATTTTACATGTGGCTTGCAATTAAGTTTCTAAATATCTATTTTTTAAATACCCTGCAGTAAAGGAAAAATGCAGTTGCCACAAATTACATTCTAGTAGAACTTTTTTCAAGAAAAATATTTCATTTGTTAAAGCTTTTTATGAAGTTGCACTTCAGATTGCAAAGCAAAAGAAACCCCACACCATAGCTGAAACTCTTGCAAAATCATGTGCTTTAAAAATGATACAGCAAGTGTTGGGAAAACAAAGTTGTGGAAACAGCATTGTTGTCCACTCTGCAGTTTTGTAAGCTATTCTATATTAAACAATTTAGGCAGAACTTTGAGAAGTGGGCCACAAAATATTTAAAAAAAAATTGGGCATTGGTTATAAAAAAGTTGAAAACCCCTGAAGCAAAGTCTCCTGCATTAAAAAACATATCAGTATTCTAACCTTAACCTTTGTCTCTAACCTAAATCACTGTCATACTTGCTGCCAAGCATGGTACAATAGGTTTGAGAAAGAAAACATAACAAGAGATGCAATTGCAAATAGATATGAAAAACTTGAGAGTGGGAATGAAGATAAAATTCTAGGTCAAAAAATAATTTACTGAATTATACTGAATTTTGTTTAGATATGCAAAACTAAAGTTAGCTCATTGTTGTGATATTGTGCAATCGATGACGTAGTGTTTTCTTAAACGCTTCTAATCTTAATCAGCGCCTTCTGCTCGATCAATTATTGGACACGCATATCTCCAAGCATAATTGTAACCAGTTAAATCTGCGCATCTATTTCGGTTCATCAGTCAGTTCAAAGTTATCAAGCTACTACAGCAAACGAACTAAAAGCATTCTATTTCAATACGGTTGTTTTTTGGCTAAGTGATTTTTGTGAATTTTAATTATTGTTATTTAATAAACCTGTGTATTTGTGCAAAGATACAACACTCATATTTCACATAAACAGCAAATAATATAAACTATTTGTTGTGATATTGTGCAATAGATGACGTAGTGTTTTTCTTAAACGCTCTAATCTTAATCAGCGCCTTCTGCTCAAACAATTATTGGACGCGCGCGCGTCCAGGCATAGTTGTTACTAGTTAAATATGCGCCTTTATTTTGGTTTAGCAGTCAGTTCAAAGCTATCAAGCTACTACAGCAAACTAACTAATAGCATTATCTTTCAATACGGTTGTTTTTTGGCTAAGTACTTTTGTGAATATTTACTATTGTTTTTTTAATAAACCTGTGTATTCGTGCAAAGATACAACACTATTAAAATATTTAAAAAATCTGCTTGCATATAAAAGAATTATTTGATGACTGTAACAATGACTTTTAAGACAATAAAACTTCATTATAATGTACTATGATTATCATATGATCATAAGCTTTTCTTTTTTGTTAAAAAATAACATTGATTTCAGGTCCAAAACAGGTAAGAGTAAGGTCCAAGAGTTTTTAGTATCACAGGCTGTTGCACTGCACATATCAGATGTTGGCAACAGTGGTGAGCCAGTCTGAAGTTTAACAATCCAAAACTACTTATCAAACTTATGCTTTTTGAGGTGTTTGATACATGGGGCACACGAATATAATATGATCTGCAATTTGTTCAATAGTGCCATTATTCATAATTTAGAGTGATAAAGCAAGATCCAATTAATGCATAAACAAAGGAACAAACTTAAGTCAATAGGCCTTTAAGCTAAATAAAACTGCTTTAAGTAAGTCCATTTTAATTGGCCGAATACAGGTCCATAGAATAAAAGCACAAAGTGTGGATGTGCTCTCATACTAATTTGCATCCCATTCATATTTAGCTTATTGACCAGAACAGATGCTAATTTGGATAACTTGTTTAATACTTTTTGTGTAGTGCCTGTAAAAAACACATGCACATAAATCTTGGTCTTCCTTGCAATTCTGTACCTGTTCTTCTACTAGGTTGAAGAATATGTTCATAGCATTTTTATCAAAGATTTTTATTTAAACAAAAATGAAAAGTTTTGGCTATAAATTAATAAATTATGTATTTTCCGTTGCTGTTTACAACCTTCTCCCACCTCTTGACCAATTTGTCAATGCCATTCTGCCAAAAATCCCCAGGTCTGGTATCAAAGAATTTGTTGAGCCAGTTTTTAAGGTTCTCTTTATTGTCGAAGGTAATGCCCCTCACATGGTTCGACAAAAAGCGGAAAAGATAGTAATCCGTGGGTGCAAGGTTTGGAGAATACGACAGATGCTGAAAGACCTCCCATTTGAGCTCTTGGAGTGTGGCTTTGATGACTTGTACAACATGAGGCCTGGCATTGTTGTGAAGAAGTATGGTTTGGCCTTGCCAATGGGGTCTTTTCAGTCAAATAACCTCATTCATGCAATGTAGCTGGGCTATGCAAAGCTCCTTGTTGACTGTGGCATTCCTTTCCAACATTTTCCAGTGCACCATGCCTTCCCAGTCCCACCAAATGCAGATCATGGTCTTCCTTGGATGGAGGTCAGGCTTAACTCTCGGCTTTGGTGTATCTCCAGGAGCCACCCATTCCTTTCTTTGCTTCATATTTATATATAGGTACCATTTCTCATCTCCCATGACAATTAGGTACAAAAAGGGCTGTTTGTGACCACATGTTGCTCAATGGTGGGCGAGATGTTGAGCAACAATTTGAAGGAGATTTTCTTTGTTGTTTTCACTAAGTTCACGAGGCACCCAGACTCCCAATTTTTCGGCAAATCCAATTGAATGAAGATGATTGAGAATCGTTTTTTGATCGCAGTTTATTTTTCGGCCAATTCATGACTTGTTTGGCGACTTTCCTCTTCCAAAAGTGCTTTGAGATGTTCTTTGCCAAATTCAGAAGGTCTTCCACTGCGGGGTGTGTTGTCGATGTCAAAATTGCCATTTTTGAACTTTGCAAACTATTTTCTTGCCGTAGATTTGCCTATGACACCTTCCCCATATACCATGCAAATGTCCCAGGCTGCTTCAGCAGCTTTTTGGCCTCAATGAAAAGCAAAGAATAGTAGGTGTTGAAAATGTTGTGTTTTACCCCCTGGATATTCCATATGTAAGCCTCACAAATAATAAAATCTCAAAATATTCAAAAAGACGATCAGCACAGTTTTTTACAGTATAAAGAGCTGTATCAAATGAATATATACATTTTGCCAAGTAGTAAAAAATCATTGTAAAATAAAAGAAAATACAAATATGCTATGAACATATTCCTCAACCCAATATATGGCAATACAAAAATGGAAAATGATCTAGTGATTTTAATGTTCAACTTGGGTTTGTTAATTAGTAAATATTCTTTTTACGATGGCACAATTAATGTATTTTTTTGCTTTGACTCTTCTCAAAGCAATTTAGATAAATTTCAAAACTTGCATAAAACATTGAAGGCTTCACTGCTAGCAAGATTAATATTCTTTTCAGCATTGACAATGGTCAAGAATAAAAATGAATATATATATAAATGAATGAATGAATGAATGAATGACAGAATCTTATTATATTGCTTGGGGCACTTACCATCTTACTTCAAAATACATTCATTGCAGAGGTGCTAGTAATGCCAACTATTAACTTATAGAGTGTGTTCAAATCATACTTTTGATAAAGACATATTTTTTTAACCAAAAAAACAGTTCAGTAAACCAAATTGCTTTTAATGCAAAGATATCTGAACATAAATGACAACTTATATAAACTTCTTTAGTTATTATGATGAAAAATGAACAATCACAAAAAAAATTTTTTTAACAGTAAAGACCACTAGCCCAACTGGTGCCTTGCCAATTGAGATACTGTTAACCAGTTAGGTTGTTTTTTTCATTATGAATTTTTTTTCCTTTTCTACAAAAGTCGGAATCCATTTTTGTTTTTTTTATGCAGATTATGTATAAGTATAAAAACTAATTACTAGAGTTAACTCATTCAGTACTTAGGCAATTATAATGCAAATTTAGCCAAGCAACCAATGATTTGACCCCAAGCTGCAAGGTCCATCTAAAACAGAGGTTCTTAACCAGTGGGTAATTACCCACTAGTGGGGAATTTGAGGATTTCAGGTGGGTAATTTGAGGTTTCGGAAAACAAAGGACATGGGCAGTGAAAAACTTTAAACAGGAATGTGAGAGCCAGTACGATTTTAGGAAATCCATATGCATGAAGTTTCGAAAACTTAACCTTTTGAGCGCGGCCTCCCTTCCAAATATCAATGGATACTGCTTAAGTATCGAAAGCGGGAATTCCCCAAGTTACATATCATTTTGTTAGTTAGGAAAGCAGCTTTCTAATGAGCTGTATTGTGTTCTATATGTTGCCATTGAAGTTATTGCTAATATCTGCGGTTGAAGTTGCTGTTTGGAAATGGATAAGGCTTATTATATTCTTAACAAGTCTTAAAAATGTTATCAGCTGATATTGATACAGGAAGTGAACCAGGTTAGTTGCCTAATGCTAGTTTATAACTAGCCTAACAGTTAAATTTTCGAATCTTCATGCTTAAGGCAATAACTTTTATTACTTATCTGGTAAATTCTAGATTTCTAATCTAGAAGTTGTTTAGATTTCTAGAAAGATTCTGTAGTCTAGATTAGTTTAGCATTATGACTAAAGTTAAATGAAAATATGACGATGATTACCTGAATTATGGATTCATATTTGTGGATAAAGGTAATGAGCAGTTACCACAATGTGTTATATGCCTTAAAACTTTTTCAAATGCCTCCATGAAGCCCTATCAACTGAAACAACATCAAGTCAAAGTCCACTCACAGTTAGCTGAAAAGAACCGGAGCTACTTTGAACTAAAAGCACATCAAGTGAAGAAAATGAGATTGGATACTACCGGTCAGTTTCAAACCACTTCAAAGGCAATGCTGACAGCATCTTATGCAGTTTCTTTACAAGTTGCAAAAGCCAAAAAGCCTTATAACATCGCCGAGACTCTGATAAAAGCGTGTCTCGTAGAGTGTGCTACTATTTTGCTCGACTCAAATGCCGTTTCCAAGATTAAGCAAGTATCCTTGTCCAATGACACTATTAAGTCACGCATTGATGATATGGCATGCAATATCAAATCTAAACTCATCGCTAATATTAAAGCTTCACCTGTGTTTGCAATTCAACTCGATGAGTCGGTTGACATTGCAAATCTATCTCAACTGATGGTGTTTGTTCGGTATGTTCACAATCAAGCCATTGAGGAAGACTTTCTTTTTTGTCGGCCATTGGAAACTACCACAAAGGCGAGCGATGTGTTCAAACTGGTGGAAGAATTTTTTGAGACTGAAAAGTTGGATTGGAATAAACTCGTTGGTGTGTGTACTAATGGGGCACCTGCTATGTTGGGTGTGCGGTCTGGTTTTGTTGAACTGGTGAAAAGGAAGAATCCAAATATTATTGCCACGCACTGTATCATACATCGAGAGGCATTGGCGTCAAGAACAATGCCTGAAGAACTCAAGCAAACATTGGATTCTGCAATAAAGATCTTAAACTACATAAAAGCGAGTGCATTGAATTCCCGGCTCTTCCAAAGATTGTGTCAGGATATGGAATCAGAACATCAAAATTTGGTGTATCACACTTCTGTTCGCTGGCTTTCCAAAGGCAACATGTTAAATCGCCTTGTGCTTTTACTTCAAGAGGTTATTGAATTTCTTGAAATTCAAAAGAAAAGAGAATTGAAGTCAATTATTACTGACAGTATATTTCAGAAGAGATTGGCGTATCTTGCAGACATATTTGGTCATTTGAATGAACTGAATCGCAAGTTACAAGGAATGGATTCAAACATAATTGTGCAACGGGACAAGATAGCTGCATTTATTGCAAAGCTGGAATTGTGGAAAGGGAAAATACAGAGTGGTGGCAGTGTCGCGTCATTTCTGACGTTACATAAAATGTTTGGAATGACTGGTATTAGTTCCGTTATTCAAAGTGATGTTGTTGAACATTTGGACAAGCTTGGTCAAGTTGAGCTAGGCTTATAACCCAGCCATCAGAGGCACATTCCTGTGTTTCTTAATGTTGGTCCCAAGCCTGGATAAATGGAGAGGGTTGCGGCAGGAAGGGAATCCGGCGTAAAATTTTTTTGCCAAAACAAACAAATGCATTATAATCATGAATCCATACCGGATTGGTTGCAGCCTGGGTTACCAATGACTGCCTCTGGTGTTGCACAGCAAGGCACCTGTGAAAATTATGCTACTGCTGAACATGTGACTCAACTACTGTGAATCAAGAGGAGAAAGAAAGGAGGAAGGTGAGTGAAGAGGCAGCAGGAAGTGTGAAGGAGGAGACAATCACTCGTAAGGGTGGGCTCCTTAAATATTGGAACAATGACTGGAAGGGGAAGAGAGCTGGCAGACTTGATGGAGTGAAGGAATGTAGACATATTGTGCTACAGCAGGGGTGGCCAACCTGTGGTGCATTGGACAATTAGTGGTGGTGCATTGCAGTTGGGGAAGATATTTAAAATGAAAAATGTTCCACAACTTATATCTAGCTATATCAGGGGTGGCCAACCTGAGGTGGATTGTACCCTGATTTCCAGCGATGACCTTTTTTTTTAGAGATCAGCTTGGTTTCACTATACAATTTTGAAGTCTTTCGTTTATGTGGCGGATATGAACTGGACTTGAATAAAATTAGCGGTTTAGGAAAGAAGGTTAGCCACCCCTGGCCTACAGGAAACCAAGTGGAAAGGAAGTAAAGCAAGGAACATTGAAGGTGAATGCAAACTATTTTACAATGGAGCTGATGGAAGAAGAAATGGGATAGGAATAGTGGTGAGGGAGGAGCTGGTTAAAACTGTCCTGGGGGTGAATAGGATCTCAGACAGATTAATGGCCATGAAGCTGGGGTTAAAAAAGTCCATCCTAAATATAGTAAGCACGTATGCTCCACAGGTTAACAACAGCATGGAGGAGAAAATGATTTTTGGGAGGACCTGGATGGGTTGATAGAAAGTGTATCAAAACAGGAGAGGATAGTTCTAGGTGCAGACCTTAATGGACATGTGGACAAAGGAAACATAGGGGATGAGGAAATAATGGGGAGGTACAGTGCTGGAACAAGAAATAAGGAAGGATCAAAGATTGTGGATTTTGCGAAAAGGATGGATTTGGCAATTATCAACACTTATTTCAAGAAGAAAGATGAACACTGGGTGACATATAAAAGTTGCAGAAAAAGTACCCAAGAGCAGATTATGTGATGTGCAGAAGGAGGAACTTGAAAGAAATGTGCGATTGTGTAATAGTAAATGAGTGCATCACAAACCAGCACCATATGGTGGAATGCAAAAATGCAAAACCAGAAGCAACAGCCAAATAATATCAAATTGCTTCAGAACTAAAGTAAGTCAGCAATCTCTGAAATTTGTTGGACCTAAACTCTGGAACAAAATACCTTCAGAGATCAGGCACAGCCATTCAAGCAACATCTTCAGAAAAAACTCACTCAACACTTGGCACGTTTTCCAAATTCCTTGTTAAATTAATGCAAATAGTTTAGTATCAGTATCAAACCTACTCTAGAATAGAATAACCAACTTTAATCTAGACTACAATTACTAGTAATCTGCTTAATTAGAATGAATATTATTAGTGTTATTATTTTTTCTTTTTTTCGGCCGATAAGCCTTGTCTGGCCTTATCTTTGTTATTTTTCAGAACGAAGGACTTCTATCTGGAGAAACTGCTTTTAATAGAGAAGACTAGATACTATCTCAACAGAAAATGTTAAAACAATTCTTTTGTGTGTGTGTGTGTGTTTTTTTTTCTCATACCATGTTTCCATAAAATGGTCCTTTTGACCTGTGACAGGATTTCTTTGGGTTTGTTTGCCTGTCTGACCCTTTTTGGTCACAGGCTTGTTGTGCTTCCCACCATATTTTTGCCGCCAATGCAACAATGCCTCAAATACACGGTACATCTTGCTTTGTCATGCTTTTCTTTTTTATCTCTTATTTTGTTTTTCCCTGTCTTATAATTCCTTATCTGCTTTTCTATGTAAGGTGTTGCGATCATGCATCATTCTTCTAACTACTATATCAAATATTACTGTGTGCATGCTATAACATTTTGTTGTTTCTTCCTTTTTCTTCTTCTGCTATAGTCCTATATGTTCATTTATTTCTTTCTGTTTTTATTGTGGCAGAGCAGAAATAAAAGATATTGAAACTGATACTGATACCTGCTTTCCTTGGCTTAAATGGAGAAATGGCTGATAAATTAGTTATATCACTGCAACCACACAGCATTTGAAATATGATAATCTATGAAGCTGAAAAAATACAAAAATGAATTGAAAGAAGAATTACGTGACAAGTTTTTGTTTTTGAAAATGGATGCATGCACAAGGCATAGAGTAAATTATTTTGGAGTAAACGCTCAGTTTGTTGACTCCAAAAATGAATTAATTATTGCAACAATGGGAGCAAAAGACACAGAAAACCAGCACTATAGTACATTTATCAAGACTTTGGTTTAAGATGTTTTCAATGGCTTAGAAATAAACAAAATACAAGTATTGACATTAGTGACTAACAATGCTTCCAACATGACTCTTGCTGTCAAGAAATTAACTGAGGATTTGGCTGCTGAAAGCGAAGATGATGACAGTGACACTAAACAGGAAAGCACCTCAACATTAGATGAATCTATAAACTTAATTTTTCAGACAGTTCACAGTTTACCAAAATGTCTCATATGAGATGTGCTGCTCATATTTTACAACTAGCAATTTGTGATAGCTTAAAAATGGACACAGTTGCTTCTTTGATCATCAAAATTAAAATACAAACAAAGGGGCCATCCTTAACCAAGCTACAAGGTGGGGTAGCACATATCTCATGGTTGAAAGACTTTTAAAATTAAAAGATGCATTGGTAGACATTTAAAAGGACTTTAAAAAATAAAAGACACATCCAGATGTATGTTTGTCTGAAGCACAGTGGTAGAATGTTCAAGATCTTAACCCTCTAAACACCCATTGTCTTCGGTGGAAGACATTAGAAAAAATGCTTATTAATATCATTTCACAATGTTTCATTCATATCAAATGGTTTCGTGTTGCAGTATAGACTATATGCTATGTTTCTGTACGATCTCATGTGAAATGACCAGCTTGAACAACACTAATTAGGAATCAGTCAACTGCCAGAAGTGATGCGTGCAGGTTTACTCAAGCAGCTGCTCATTTTAATTGCTTATTACTAGATCCAGGAAATTAATTTGAGCGTTATAGGGTTAAGTGTTTACTGCATCATCCTTTCCTTTTCACAAAGAAATTGCAAACTGCTCATTTAACACCTGGAATATTTTACAAGAAATAGAAAAAATTGTTGTTTAAGTTTACACAAATTGGCAGTGTTTTGGCTGATGCCATGAAAAAATTTATGGTAAGATGTGAGAAAACTCTGCTAGACAATGATGTGCTGTTGGCAGCAATATACGTTGATTTAATGTATAGGGTTACCTTGACCAGTAACCAACAAGAAAGAGGAAAAAAGCTTTAGTAGCTACCACTCTCAGAATGAAAGAACATGAAGAAAGAAACTCAAGAGATAAAGTTGTGGATGAAAGTCAAAGCTTTAGCCAAAACGAATCTTCAACTTTGGGTTTGGATAAAAGACTTTGAAAAGCAACTTGATCAGCAGGCAAAACACTGCAAAATAAAAAACCAAAAAAAGGATAAGTCATCCCCACTGCAACAGTTCAAAAACAATTTTATCAGTGCATTACTGATATGGAAATGATTGATAGAACTCAAAACTAAGCGTCATGACCACGATATGTCATTACCCAGCAATTCTGCAAAAAGTGGCATATACAGTAACAGCTTTGCCACCAACTCAAGTGACTGTGGAAAAACTTTTCTCTTCCCTTCGAACAATTTGGTTGGATTTAAGAACTTTGATGAAAGAGGAATTACTTGAGGCAATTTTATTTCTTTGTGCCAATGGCTTTTGTTCAAAATAACTTGAAAACGTTATTAAATTGTGTAAAGTAAAATTTTTGAATGTTGTGTTTTTAGCAAATTTTATAGGGCATGAAAAATTGTAAATAACATTTAAATTTAGTATAGAAAGTGCCAGAGCTGGAGCAAGAGCTAGATTAACTAATAATAAAGAGATCCAGAGCTGGAGCTGGAGCAACTTTGAAAATAGCCTGCTCCAACACCCTGAAAATAACAATGCCAAAAAAGAAATTTCTTTTCCTTCTGGTACTGCAAGGGTTATAGTTGACAAGGAGCAAGTAATTTAGGTAAATGGTATTTAGTTAGCTTAGACTACCCTTCAGTTCCACCAGGTGTTGTTATGAGTCATGCATGTTGTGAAATTGATAAAAATGCAGAGGTGCAAAACTCTAATGAATATTCTCCAAAACATTGGTTTTTAAATAATGATGATGACTGATGCAAAAATAACTGGAGAGTTTTCCATGTCAATTTTTTGAGCAATTTAGAGATTCACGCAATTGATTTATTCAAATTACATTGAACTGCATAAAAGATTGTCAAATTTTAATTAATCAAAATGGCCAACCATACATCTCTGATTATATTGAAAGGTATACTGAAAATTTAAAGAAAACATCCACCGAAAAAGTTTGTTGTGTATACAGAGCAGCAAATGATTATAAATACAGGAGTTGCACAAATTGCAAAGGAAAACTATAAAAAAATCTTTTATAATTGAAAGCTTATAGGCAGATGTGCATTATGACCCCTATAAACATTTTTGCATTCTTTTTCAAAGAACTTTTTCAATGTTACAATTAAAACTGGGGAACTGAATTCAGTTAATCCAAATAGTTTTGCAAATAGGGATGGGCAATTTAGAATACCAAATCCAAAGAATTCAAATCCTAAACTATCCAAATCCAAATTGCCACTTCAAACCAAATAATAGGATTTGGTTTATATTGTGCTTACAAACTTTTTCTGGTCAAGTCCAATTTAAAAAAAATGATTGAAGGAAGAGTTAATTTTAAGGAGAAACAAAGTTAGTTTTAGAGAAAAAGTAGTTGGTTAAAAAAAACTTAGTTGTTCTTGAGCATCTTAACAAATTTTAAAAAATTTGAAAAATTTTTGGCACACTTTGGGCCAGCGAGAACAATTTGCATGGCGCTTTTTCTCTTTTTTTCTCTTAGAGCAAATAATTTCATTTTCTATTCTCACTCCAATTGGTCTCTCTTCAAATTAGACTGGAACGCTGTATCACGTTGCTTGGTCACATATTTTCTTTTGTAAATGTACCAATTGCAAGCAACGATAGAAAAATTAGTTCACACACACAATCGTACTTATTGGTCAAATGCAGGTGTTTTTTTGTGATGCACATGCAAACAAGTTTTTTTTCTCAGTCAACCACGTGCTTTTCTTTAGCTGCGTTCATTACGGAAATCCTGTTCAACGATTCATTACATTTACATATTAAGTAAGAATTTGTTTAATATCACTGTATATCTGCTACATCTGCATCTCCAAAAGATCTTTTTCAAGTGCAGGTTTAACTGCCACTAAATTACGATCATGTTTGACAGGAAAACATGTAGAAAGCTTAAATATATTGCACTGCAATAAACTGTGCTCTGATTGTGTTTTTGTTGTTGTAAACTTGTAGTAACTAAATGCTTTCCTGTTGATTGTGCTAATTGCAGAAAAAAGGATTCGGTATTCTGGATTCGGTTTAACTATTGTAGAATATTCTAGAATAGTATATTGTTCTGAATTGCCCATCCCTATTTGCAAACATATACCTGATTTTGCAAAATATAGGAAAAGAGCAGATATCACTAAATACGATTCAACAAAATCACAAAAATGGATCTTTTTTATAAAATTATGGAGAAATCTACTTTCAATAAAATGATCACAAATGTATTAATGTGCACAATTTGTAAACAGTCAATTAATGGCAAAGACAGCTTTGAAAATCAATCTTGTTTTATTTTGCAAAGTGCTGCTTTTGAGTTTGAATTTGCTGGATTGTACCTTTACCAGGCTTTTTACGTATCGAAATAAATGCAGCAAAATCTTTTTTTTAAACTGGATCATTTTTACAGAAAATGTTTTAAAAGAACTTGGAATTATAAGTGAGATTGTGTTAATGTATGCTAGGAAAGGAAGTGATTATTACAAATTGTGGCAAATTCTTAAAATTGTTTACATTGCTCTAACAGATGAACTACTTTTGTAAAAAATTGCATTGAGAACAAAACTACTCCAACCTCAGAAAGCTATTGGGATTATTGTGACAGTATTAAAAATGAGACATACATTTATTTTCAGCAAACAGCATTTACATATTTGCACAGTCTTATGTTGTTTCACATTGGAGTCCGTCATAATAACTCTGATGCTATTTTAACAGCAAAAAGTAAACTTAAAAATTTATTTTTTTGTATGTAATCATCCAACTTACAAAAACACTTTTTATGAGTTTTTTAAATTGGAGTGTCTTATTCTTCCAACAATTAAAAACATTATACATGATTCTTTGTCTGTAAGCAAAACAACTCATGACAATTGACAAGCATTACCAGGATGGAGATGCTGTTTTAGAGGAGTGAAACAAAGCAGCAAAAGTAGTAAATAAAAGTTCCATCATTTTCTCAATGGCAGAGAAGTTTTCAAAGCATGGATAATATAACTAAAGTAAGCATATTATATGTGTATTTGTAGATAGAAAATCTATTTTAATAATAAAGCGAATACAAATTTTATGTTTTGTAGGCTATCTATAAATTCAAAACAATGAAGAAATTTGTTTGATATTTTTTTGTAGATGCAAGACTCCACATTAGGAAATATGAATATTTTTTCAGTCATCTGCTAGTGAACAAAAGAAAAAAGTTTTTGAGAAATTATTAAAATCCAGTGTTTATTTCACAGCAAAAATTGCTTTTTGAATCTGTTTGCGAAAACACATACAAGGAATCTCAATGGAGAACCTTTGAGTGGTGATTTAGCATTTATTTTGGATCATGTTTTATTCAACTACAAGAACTTTGTATGACCCAAAATATGCAAAACCACTTTCATATATACTGAAAATGGCATATTTGAATGAAAAAGGTAATCAAAATTTTGAACAACAATTATATGAACAAAAAAGAAGAAAAATCTTGTTTTACAAAAATTAAATTAATTGTCACTATTCAGTGAAATGACCCAAACCTTCTCATGTAAAAATCATGCCACATAAAGGTTATATGAAGTTAAGTTTACTTTTTTCACAAAGCTTTTTCGGATCTTGGCTATGCTAATCTATGCTTAAAAATGGGGTCTCATTCTCCTTTCAGCATTACTAACCTCACAGGCTTTAGGGATTCCCCAAAATTTAAAAGTTTATAAAGTAAGCACAGCAAATAATGAATGAGAACCTAAAATTTTGCATTTAAAAGAACAATAAAAAAAACCTCTAGCAAAAGAAAACAACAGTCATTTCTATTAATTTTTGACAAGGATTTCAATAACCTTAAAATCAAAATACCAAAACAACTACTTTTTGCCCATTTTAAAAAATGCAACTTTAGTAAACCCAGCAAGGCAACCGTTTCCTGATCAGGAAGCATGACACCAGTTGAGCTAGTGGTCCCTGCTGTTTAACAATAACTTCAATATGATTTTTAAGTTGTTAATTTACACAATTATACATATCAAATGCTCATTAACAATCATATTGGATTTGGAATTCAAGTAATGTAGTTTAGATATATTTTTACACATTCTTTTAAATCTTTTATAATAACAGAAAAGTTTATTCAGGTCATTCCATTTTTCCAAACCTCTAATCAATTTTTTTTACTTTATTCAGTTGAAAAAAGGCAAGTAAAAGAGTCAGTTTGATTAATTTATTATCTTGTTTCTCTTTTTTTCTTATTGTAAATTTCTTGTGAAGCATTTGCCAACTATTGCATTTCTTTTTTATAACAAGAAAGGGAAAGATAAGAAACAAGTTTAAAACAAGAGAATTTAAAAATAAAAAAAGTAAAAACCAGATTATAAAAATCAATCAGGACAACTCCTTTACTTGCCTCTTAAAAAACATATGTTTAATAATGAACAAGAATATCTCACCACATATAATACAAAAAAAGCAATCTTTACTGATTTAAAATAATTATTAAAATATTGATGAAAGGAATTACTAAAACATAGAGAAAAAAATCAGGATTGAGCAATAAAGACAACATGTAAATCGAGAATTTGGTTAAATAAATATTATTTTCTATCGGACAAGACTTTTGTTCCAATCCTATATTTAAACTCTAGTGCAAGAACATCTTTTCCAAACAGTTTACTTGGCTTTAATTGGTTAGTCATCTCAAAACCTAATTTTTTTGCAACATTTAAACTGTCAGTGTTTTCTGGCAAAACTCTAATTACTACTTCATTTAAATTCAACAACTTTGGTAG
The DNA here is from genome assembly GCA_963680785.1 of Diplosoma virens. NCBI lineage: Eukaryota > Metazoa > Chordata > Ascidiacea > Aplousobranchia > Didemnidae > Diplosoma > Diplosoma virens. Next base: position 21,606,941 of record OY796890.1, read on the forward strand.
TTCTGATAAAATACATCTACATGCCATTGTGACAATTCCTTTTCCTCTGTAATCTGCATCAAGCCAGTAACCAAGGCTTCCGGATTTATCTTTTATTTCAGGAAAACCACACATTCCAATAAGCTTCCACTGATTTGTGTTTGCTGTTTCATCAAAATCTTTGCTCTTCAACTTGGTAAATATACCCATTTCGTATTTTTCACCTTTCATTCTAGCAGCAATAGATTCTCTAATAAAATTAGCTTCGTCGGTCACGCTATTTATAAAGTCTACCCAAGGTAGCCAACGCTTGAGATTTTTTCGGTTTTTACAAACTAAATCGAATGAATCTTGAGCATCACTTAGTTTCAATGGTCGCAATATCACATATTCCGTTATTCTTAGCTGCATGTCACCAAGATCCATTTCGAAAAAATTGAAATTTCACCAAAGATTATTTGATAGTCACTTACAAATTTGTAACACCACTGTCATTCTGACAGAATTCTCCTATTTCAACGAAATAAAAGAAAAATCTTTAGCTCTAGTAAAAAAATTGCGAATGAAAGCAAAAAAATCCGCAATAAGGCGCAAGCAAGCAAAACAAGAAAAGCAAGCATATTCCAAAACGATCAAAATCTAAACTCAACATTTTTTTCAAAAAAAACTTACTAAATGCAAAACTTTCTCAAACACTAAGTTGAGTTTTAACTCAACTTCATAAGTTTTAGAAATTCAAATTCTACTTTCAGCCAAAACAAACAAATAAATACCAAACCCAAAAATTTTACTGTAAAAATTTATTTAAATACAAAATTCCTCAAACATTTTAATCGATTTTATTTCCACTTGCTACCTTTTAACACTTAGATAAAAGATTATTGTCACTTTTTCAAAACCAAACCTACATTTCGAGCAAGTCATTTTAGGTAATTGCTGTCAAACCATATTCAACTTCAAGCAGAACGAATGTGAACTTCGGTCACTTGGTTAAAATTCTGTCGCAAAAACAGAAAACGCTTGACATTGAACTCAAAATAAAACAAGTTTCCGGGCATTTATCCACAAAAGCCAAACTGATTCGGATATCTACATTTCTTGCGTACAACAAATATGCAATCAGTTGGCGTCAACACCATATCCATACTACTCTTCCCCTTCTTAATCCAAATGACTCCCTTTTCTCAAAAGTAATTTCTATTAACCAACACTTTTCACCTAAAATTCTTTTCTTATCTAGAATTATCTCTCCAGCACCTAAACATGCACATAGAAACCTTAAGCTCCTTTAATTTCTTTTCAAATTTCTCTGGAATTTTTTCCCCTTTGAACCTACCAAACGCTCCAACCTATATCTTCTTAAGGCTGATGAAGAAATCGCCCTGCCCTCCATTGGCCTGAACATTTCCACACCCTTTTTATGGCAATTGATTGTTTTTCTTTAAACCCATAAACCACTTCACCATTTCTCAATGCAGTTTGTTATTTAGAACCTAGGAACAAAACTTATATCCTTTAAACCTGACCGTTATTCAAACTCCCAACCTCATTGACCCAAACCAAATCCCCATTGGACAAAAGCCTTCAACTTTCTCCGTAAAACTTCCATCCCCTCAAATCAACTATCCAAATTTACCTTTAAATCTCTTTATCTACTCCTCCTTGAACCTGACCCAAATCCTCTCCAATAATCCAAAAGAAACGGTAAAAATTAAATCAATCCCTATACGTAACTGGCTTCGATTAAGTTTTTTGAAACCTCGACCTTCTCACTTTTCTAATTTCGAGAAAAAAAATAGCTTTCAGAACAGCCGACAAAGGCTGTGTCTGGGGCTGTTTCTAAAGTATAACTAAGCATAAAGCAAAACATAACTTTACCCCCAAAACCTTAAATGATTTTTTTTGTAAATTATGTTTTTTTTCCTCGACAACCCTTACCATTTATTCTTTGACTGCCCTCCTACAAAATATCTAATTTTTCCTTTAGAACCTTTTCTTTTTGAAATCCTAAAAAAACTCACATCTCTCTCTATAAACACATTTCTTTATAACTTTTCTGAATATTTTAAAATCTAATAATTTCATCCTATCTGTATATATTATGAGTACAATTAATTGTAACTTGTGTATTTTATAATAAAAAAGAGTTGTATCAAAAAAAAAAAAAAGAAATTGTCAACTACCGAACGCGTGTTCATTAGCTGTAACCAAAATTTTCTTTCGTTTTTGTAAAATATGATTACTTCCCCTATAGGCCTATCTAACGTTATCATATTTTTACATTAGAGAATCGAGACGTTCATTAAATGAAGGTTTGCTGTAACCGTCTTTGTGTGACTGAGCCTCAATTTCTTCCTTTTTCTAACCCCGTCTTTAACAACACACAAACTTTTCAACATTTTGTTATTTTGTTCATGTGGCGGAGCAGAAATAAAAGAAAACTGAACTGAACTGAACTGAACTGAATTTCCAAGCCTAAAACTTCGCTAAAACTGTTGGCATTTCTTGACTTCCAAATGTTTCAATTTCCAGAAGAGTACAACAATGCTAGATCGGCGGCATATGCAAACTTTCTGGAGATTGTGGAAGGAAGATCGTACGTATAGATATTAAAAAGCGATAGTATCTGCAGGCAGGATCCGCGTTAGTTTTACAAACAAATGTCGCTTATGGTGACAAGAGAACGCGATACGACAGAAAATTATAAACGAGAGTATGTCAATAAGTACAAAAGTGCCCAAGTTGTACCAAACAAGAGTAAATTTAGAAATTGCAATAACGGAAAACAGCATAAAATATTAGTAGTCTAATTGTTTACACAGTGATTAAAATTGCAATAACGGAAAACAGCATAAAATATTAGTAGTCTGATTGTTTACACAGTGATTAAAATTCAATATTAAGAAAATAAAAACACAGTAAAGGCGCGTTTACAGCCGTTTACAGTACTTTTTTCTTTTAGCGCGATCTTGGTTTGTTTTATTGACGCTCAAATCCACTCCATGAAAATACGAGTGGATTTGAGCGTCAATAAAACAAACCAAGATCGCGCTGAAAGAAAAAAGTACTGTAAACGGCTGTAAACGCGCCTTAACAGTCTTAAAAAAATGCAATAATGTTGAAAAATAGTTATACAGTTAAAAGAGTGGGGATAACTAAAATTAATTAACTGATTTTTTTAGAACAAATTAGGCTAATGCTATCACAGCAGTCAGAGTTTGAGCTAATTAATCTTTAAATTGACTAATAAGGTTATCATTTTCTTTTTTTTAAGTGTTGTTCTTTTGTATGTGTCTCCTTTATGATGTGTAGTTTTTACTGTTTTGTTTTGGTCTTTTTTTCCTGTTATGGACCTAGAGTCTTGAGATAAATAAATAAATAATTGTTTTGCTTAATACATGTAATATGGATGAAAACTGTGTGTAACTGGCTGAGATATTTTTTTAGTTTGTATTAAATGTTTTCTCATTGAGCTAGTTTATAAAACTGTAGTTCATTGAAAAGATATCTGAATTTTATTGGCAATTTTATATACTCTGATGTAATATAATTTCAGTTGTTACTTAATATTGGATCAAATTTGTACCATTTAACCATAAATGCTTAGCCTATATCACTTGTTTGAAAAACTATAAATGAATAAATGAATAAATGAAACAGTTTATTTTCACAAATGAGCAACAACATTTACATAAGCACAAAGCGATTTTTTGTGAGGAAGCACCGAAAAACCGTTAGGTTATCAAAGTCAAGGTGCTCCCTGTAGTTCAAAAAAAAGAGAAAAAAAGAAAAACAAAACAACAATACAACAAGGGTAATACAAATGACTGACTTAATTACGTAAATGGTAAATAATAGTTAATAGACCTGTTTCCTGTGTAAAACGAGAATTCTCGTTGTGCGATCACATCTTTTCATGACTAAGGTTTTTTTTTTCAAAAGTAATTTGATAGCACATTAGTTTCGACTTCACGGATTTTTAATTTCGCTGATTCAAAAAGTTATGGCAATAAAACGCTTTGAATGTTATTTCCCGAGGGACGTATTACATTAAACTGAAATCTTTTTAGTACGTACAATTGTAACACAATAATTAAGATCAGGATCAACTATAACGCATTTAATTTTACATGAGACCTAGCGAGTTATTAATAGATGCTTAAGAGTGCGTTTTTATATTGCTTATTGAAGGTATGCAAAGGTAGTTTCTTTAAATTAACGTCAATTTCATTCCAAAGTTTGACACCGCGATATTGTAATTTCTTATGACCTGTTTTTTTTGATGCACGGGGGAGAAAATAATTGACAGTTATATTATTTCTCGTTTCATAATTATGAATATTTCCAATTTTGGTAAAGCTATTTTGGAACATCTCTGGTAATTTATTACTGAATAGTTTATGCATAAATTTAGCCAGTTCTAATTTATACACATCTTTTATTTTTAAAAAATTTAGTTTTTTGTATAATTTAGTGACGTGGGCAAATTTCTTACTACAGGTAATCGTTCGTATGATGTTATTTAACCGCACTTCGATTTCATGAACTTGATTTTGTGAAGCCGTACCCCATATAGTAATACCATATTGGATACGGCTATATGCAAAACTGTAGTAGAGCATGTGAAGAGTCTCAGTTGTCACATATTCACGTAGCTGATACAATAAAGAGCAACACTTAGCCAATTGTAAGGAGAGTTCTTTGATATGTGCCGACCAATTTAAATTTTCATCGATGTGAACTCCCAAGTATTTTACTACTTTATTTCTATCTATTTGGATATTATTTATTAGTACTTTAAAGTTTGTGTTGACTGCACTAGGTAGATGCTTGTTGAATAGTAGATATGTTGTTTTTGAGTAATTAAGTGATAACTTGTTTTGGCACATCCAATTATCTATATGATGCATTTGAATATTAACTTTTTTTTCGAGTTCGAATAGGTTATTATGTGATAGGGTTAAGTATGTATCATCGGCAAATAATGTAGTTGAGAATTCAGACGCTAGTGGCAAATCATTAATATACAAAATAAAAAGTAGTGGACCTAAAGATGAACCTTGAGGTACACCACATTTGATTTTTCTTAGAGTAGATTTTGACTTGGAAATTTTGGTGTATTGGTATCTATTGTTAAAATAGCTTTTCATCAGTTCGAGAGCTATTCCTCGAAATCCATACATGCATTCTAACTTTTTTATTAATATAGCATGGTCTACAGAGTCAAATGCTTTGCTCAAGTCTAAAAACAAAGAACAACTGTATAGCCCTTGATCAATATTATGTAGTAGGTCATTGTGGATTTTGCTAATTGCTAAAGTAGTAGATGAATTTTTTCTAAATCCGAATTGTCGGTCATTGAGTAGATTGTACCTTATCAAATAGGAATAAATGCGAGTATGTAAAAGTTTTTCAAAAATTTTGTTAAATTGGCATAGCAAGGATATCGGTCTGTAATTAGTGGTTTGAGTTGAGCATCCTTTTTTAAAAATAGGAATAACTTCTGCTATTTTTAGCGAGTCTGGATAAACACCAGTGTTCAAGCATACATTAAAGAGATTGCTTAAAAAAGTAGAAATTACAGGATTAGCAAGTTTAATAAATCTAGTTTCGATATCTATTGTTCTGCGTGCTTTTCTATCTTTTAGTTTTGTTATTAAATTAAACATTTCCTGAGGAGTACAAGGAGAATATATGAATTAAAAGGCTTTATAGCTTATTCAGCTACTCTGTAGCTTAGCCTAACCCTTTACGTTCTGGCATGATGAAGTTGTCACATGAAAAACAATGGTTTATAGTGAGAATAATCATAAGCATTGAGTCTAGCAAGCAATTGTGATAATTTCGTCACATACCACGATTTCATTGAAAAGTCTTTCATCATTTTTACTTTGCGTTTTTCAGTAGCTCAACAAGCAATCTCTCAGGTAACACATACACAATAGTTTTTCTTTTTTTTTTAAATAAATCTGGGTGTAAAGGGTTAAAAATCTGAGTTATGGTATTTTGATAAAATTTCAAAAAATTAAATTAAAAGCAGCATTATATTGCCAATATATATCGATTTTTTTGACAAAATTAAAGTTGTTAACCCTTTACCTTGGAATGGTTACCAGGGTGGAATTCACCCAATGGTGTAATTGAGGTGGTTGTGTAACTCATATGTTTGGCAGCGTGACTCCAGCTTGAAAATCCCAATAGCTGCAGTGTTTTGCATGATGTGACTTAGGATTGTTGTGTGGTCTAACCGTTTCCATTAGCTTTTGCTTCTTGGCTCATTTTGGGTGAATTTCTCCCACAGTTACCAATTTTGTGTGTTATGTCACCTGGGTGTTTTTGTCCCAGTATTGCTGTTTTTCTATTGTGTCACCTGGGTGTTTTCTCCCATTGTTGCCAGGGCATGCTCCCATCACCCAAGACTATACACGCAGGAAGATAAGAAGATAGGATTATTTATTTTTTGGCTAATTTTTGACAATTAAGTTTTTTTTATAAAAAATCACTTTTTGTTACTTTTTTAGAAAGGTTTTCTAAGGGTCATTCCATGCCAAAGGAACTAATGGGTTACACCAAATGTTTCACATTTTTATGAAATTTGACACACTTGTAAATCTCACTGAAATAATAAGTATGCAAAAAAAAATTTTTTAAATTCCCATTATTTTTAAAGTTATGGTCATTTAAAAAAACACCATTTTTGCTTGTTCCACTTCAATGCACATGCTTAAAATCTTATTTAATTTCTATTTTCTTAGCCTGTGATCATAGGAGGTTGCTGAAAATTGCTAGGCAGGTGTTTTAAGATCCGATAAATCCAAAAAAATAGCTTAGAAAGTCATAAAAAAAAATTATTTCATATGATAAAAGAGCTTTGAATTTGTTTTTTACATTTTTCAGAGGCCAAACTTTAAAGGCATATAAAAAAATGGGTCTAAAATTTAAAGGTTAAAATTCACCCACTCTATTCTTATACCAATACATTTTCATGCCAAACAAAAAAGTTGAATTAATTTTGATGCTTACTACAAAAAATTTTTTTTAAGAGTAACACATTTTTTTCCAAAAAATAGCATTGAATCAATTAAGATAGGCAAAATAACACAAACCCGCTGTGAAAAAGGAAGCAGTAAAAGACATAAACAAGCTGATGCATGCATATCAACCAAAGTTTCATCTAAAAAAATGAAGCTACACAAAATTTGCTTTAATGAGTAGTTTTTTTTGAGGCCAAGCACTTTAATCTCAAGAGCGATAAGTGTAGGTACTATACCATTCATATACTTTAAATGTGACTTTAACTGCAAAAATTAAGATGTCACTGTGAAGTACTGATATTAATAACTACAGAGCACTTTTTAACAAAATATAGGACAGACCAACAATGACTACAAATAATCATTACAACTTCAACTTAATTATGCAACTTTATTTGCAAAAATTAAGATGTCACTATGAAGCACTGATATTAATAACTACATAACAAAATATAGGACAGTCCAGTGTCCAATGACTACAAATATCATTACAACTTCAACTTGGTTATGCAACTTTAATTGCATAAATTAAGATGTCACTGTGAAGCACTGATACCAATAACTACATAACAGAATATAGGACAGTCCAACAATGTCTACAAATAATCATTACAACTTTAACATAAATTAAGCCACTTTAATTGCAAAAAATAAGGTGTCATTGTAGAGCTTGATACCAATAACTACAGAACCCTATTTAACAAAATATTGGACAGTTCTGTGTCCAATGACTAAAAATAACCATTACAACTTTAACTTAAGTTAATCTTTAAAGTTGTAACAATAATTTATGGAGACCCTGTATCATACTGAAAAGAAACAGTGTAAAAACATGCAGATCAAATAAACTGTTAAAAGTCTATTTAATTGCTGATGTCAGAAAATATTGACTTGGATTTTAAAAATTATTTTTAAATCTTTATCTGAAATTTTGTATTGTCATCTGCTAGAAGTTAAAGGCATGCCAATACTGAACCGAATATGGTTGCATAACACAAAGCACAGGTCTTATATGAAGCAGAATACGCTTGTATGACAGAAATGGTGGATTAGTATCACGCTTGCAAATTTGAACTCTAACTCAAAAAACTTGGTTTTTTTGCTGAACTTGAAAAATTAAAATTGCTGAGCTCAAATTTGAACTCAAACTCAAAAAATAGATATAAATATATATTGAATTCATTTATTGAAAAGTTTTGAAAAGCAAATAAATTACATTTTGGATTTTACTTTTGATATTAAATTGCTTAATTTCATATGCAATTGAGTTGTATTTAACTCCAGAATTGTTTGGGCAACAAATAATTTTGGGGCACAGAAAACCAACTACTTTTGCAGGACAAAGTTTTTAAATTCAGAAAAAAGATTATAGTTTGAGGTGAAAATTTTGTTTGAAGATCACTACTTTTTTGGAATAAAAATTGAGAAATCTGAGATAGATTCCACGTGAAGATCTTTTTTTTTTGGTCTTCACTCTAAATTTGAGGCAAAATTTCTTCTCATTTCTGTAAAGTACTAAAGATTATCATTCAGGCAAAGTCATAAAATTTGGGAAAAACTGTATTGCATCCCCCCAAACATTTTTTTGGCTGGTAAGCCTATATAATGGCCTGTTTTGTAATCTCCTTTACTTTGTTTTATCTTTTGGTGATAACCTTCAAATTTTTTAAAAGTTATTTTGAAGCTTAATCAAGCTTTTGATTTTTACAGCATTGATTAGAACTTGAAAAATTAAAAATTAAAGAACTTGAACTTGGACTTGCAAGTTTTTATGAATTTGAACTTGAATAAAAATCTATTCAGTTTGCAACCCTGATTGGTATGGTGATGTCAGTGAATGATGAAGCACATGATGCAGATGTACAACTTTTGCACCCACATGGCCATGCAATATCTTTTTTTTTGGCCTTCTAGAGAAAATCTGTGCTTTGTCCTATACAACCGTATTCTGCTCAGCATTGACATGTGTTTAATTTATAGCAGATGATAATACAAAATTTCAGATAAAGATTTTAAAATGATTTTTAAAATCCAAGTCAATATTTTCTGACATCAGCATTTAAATTAATTGTCGGCAGTGTGGTCAAGTGGTTAAAGCACTGGACTCATGACCAACAAGGTTTCGGTTCAAAACCCACTCGTGCCATTCTGTTGTGTCCTTGTAGGAAAGACACTTTGTGGCGCATTCCCCTGTTTGGTGGTCCTGCCAAGCAGTTCTAAATTACAGTAATATCTCTATTAAATTACAAGCGGACAGCAATATCTTGGCATCTCCAGAAGCAGGTCAGGGTAATTGCCTACCCTATGTATTAGCACTTCCGTCGCTTTCCTGCAAGTCAGGAGGATAAATATAGAGATAAAATAAAAATAAAATAGACTTTTAACAGTTTATTTGATCTGCATGTTTTACACTGTTTCTTTTCAGTATGATACAGGGTCTCCATAAATTATTGTTACAACTTAAAAACTTAAGTTAAAGTTGTAATGATTATTTTTAGTCATTGGACACTGGACTGTCCAATATTTTGTTAAATAGGGTTCTGTAGTTATTGGTATCAAGCTCTACAATGACACCTTATTTTTTGCAATTAAAGTGGCTTAACTTAAGTTGCAGTTGTAATGATATTTGTAGTCATTGGACACTGGACTGTCCTATATTTTGTTATGTAGTTATTAATATCAGTGCTTCATAGTGACATCTTAATTTTTGCAAATAAAGTTGCATAATTAAGTTGAAGTTGTAATGATTATTTGTAGTCATTGTTGGTCTGTCCTATATTTTGTTAAAAAGTGCTCTGTAGTTATTAATATCAGTACTTCACAGTGACATCTTAATTTTTGCAGTTAAAGTCACATTTAAAGTATATGAATGGTATAGTACCTACACTTATCGCTCTTGAGATTAAAGTGCTTGGCCTCAAAAAAAACTACTCATTAAAGCAAATTTTGTGTAGCTTCATTTTTTTAGATGAAACTTTGGTTGATATGCATGCATCAGCTTGTTTATGTCTTTTACTGCTTCCTTTTTCACAGCGGGTTTGTGTTATTTTGCCTATCTTAATTGATTCAATGCTATTTTTTGGAAAAAAATGTGTTACTCTTAAAAAAAAATTTTTGTAGTAAGCATCAAAATTAATTCAACTTTTTTGTTTGGCATGAAAATGTATTGGTATAAGAATAGAGTGGGTGAATTTCAGCTTTTAAATTTTAGACCCTTTTTTTTTATATGCCTTAAGTTTGACCTCTGACAAATGTAAAAAACAAATTCAAAGCTCTTTTATCATATGAAATAATTTTTTTATGACTTTCTAAGCTATTTTTTGGACTTATCGGGTCTTAAAACAACTTCCTAGCAATTTTCAGCAACCTCCTATGATCACAGGCTAAGAAAATAGAAATTAAATAAGATTTTAAGCATGTGCATTGAAGTGGAACAAGCAAAAATGGTGTTTTTTTAAATGACCATAACTTTAAAAATAATGGGAATTTTAAAAAACTTTTTTTGCATACTTATTATTTCAGTGAGATCTACAAGTGTGCCAAATTTCATAAAAATATGAAACATTTGATGTAATTATAAAAAAATTTATTCATTTGGCATGGAATAACCTCTAAGGTACTTCTTAAACTGCAATTTTCATTTAAAATAGCAATAGCAAAAGGAGAAGGGTTGTATTTTTATTGTGCATGTTCAAAATAAATGTTTTGATCCATAAGTATGGTTTTAATAATTATTTAATTTAGGGTAAAATTTTCCCAGGTTTACCTTCCACATCAGCAAATTAGAGGGTAACCATTTTAGGGTTGAACCACCACATAGTTACAAGGTTAATGCACCCCAGATGCCAAATACTTTAATATTTTTTACTAGCCTTTCTCAGCTGTACAAATAGATTCCATTGCTTTCTTTAGGTTTAAGAAAAGTTTGCCTTTCTTTTTCTTGTGGTAATCAGTTTAAGGGTTAAATAATTTGATAAAGATTGTTTATTTACATAAATAATTGAAAAACAGGTATCTTATATTTACAACTGAAAATTCACAAGTATTTGGAAATTAGATAATTTTTTATTTATCAAAAAAATTTATTCTCGATTTTTACAGCAGAAAATTGAATAACACAAGAGAATTAAACAATATGTGGGTTCATTTTTTCTTGAAATAATATTGCTTTGTGATTGATTCAAGTTTGAAAAGTTATGATTAATATTATGAATGCATGAGTTTTGCTATTTTAACTTGATATTTGTTTTAGTTAATAATTTGTTTGTCAATTTACTTTGTGTATAGAGTAATAAAGTGCAAATATGTGATTGCCCCAGGCATATTTTTATACTTAGATTAAAATGAGGATAGATGTTGGATGGAGTTATAATTTATAGGGTTTTTTGATTACATAATCTCAAACCATGCACCTACTTGTAAAATAATTAACACATTGACGTTTATTGATGGCTGTAGCTGTCATTGTAACATTGGACACAACCAAATCACTTAAAAATTTGGTGGTTGCTTCCATGTTTTGTATTGGGTTTATATACAAAACATGGAAGCAACCACCGTAGCATTTTTATATTTTCTTTTATTTTACAATGATTTTTTTCTACTGGGAAAAATGTATATATTCATTCAATAGAGCTCTTTCTACTGTAAAAAAAACTGTGCTGATCGTCTTTTTGAGTATTTTGAGATTTTATTATTTGTGAGGCTTTCATATGGAATATCCAGGGGGTAATATGCATCATTTTCGACATCTGCTATTCTTTGCTTTACATTGAGGCCAAAAAGTTGCTGAAGCAGCCTGGGACATTTGCATGGTATATGGGGAAGGTGTTATAGGCGAATCTACGGCAAGAAAATGGTTTGCAAAGTTCAAAAATGGCAAATTTGCCATTGACGACACACCCCACAGTGGAAGACCTTCTGAATTTTACAAAGAACATCTTAAAGCACTTTTGAAAAAGGAAAGTCACCAAACAAGTCGTGGATCGGCTGAAAAATAAACTGCGATCAAAAAATGATTATCATCTTCATTTAATGGGATTTGCCAAAAAATTGGGAGTGCCTCATGAGCTTAGCAAAAACAACAAAAAAAATCTCCTTCAAATTGTTGCTCAACATCTTGCTTGCCATTGAGCAACATGCAGTCACAAACAGTGCTTTTTGTACCAAATTGTCATGGCAGACGAGAAATGGTGCTTATATATAAATATGAAGCAAAGAAAGGAATGGATGGCTCCTGGAGATATGCCAAAGCCAAGAGTTAAGCCTGACCTCCATCCAAGGAAGACCATGATCTGCATTTGGTGGGACTGGGAGGGCATGGTATACTGGGAAATGCTCAAAAGGAATGCCACAATCAACAAGGAGCTCTGCATAGCCCAGCTACATCGTGTGAATGAGGTTATTTGACTGAAAAGACCCCATTGACAAGGCCAAACCATACTTCTTCATGACAATGCCAGGCCTTGTGTTGCACAGGTCGTCAAAGCTGCACTCCAAGAGCTCGAATGGGAGGTTCTTCAACATCTGCCGTATTCTCTGGACCTTGCACCCATAGATTACTATCTTTTCTGCTTTTTGTCAGACCATATGAGGGGTATTATCTTGAACAATAAAGAGGACCTTAAAAACTGGCTCAACAAATTCTTTGATACCAGACCTGGGGATTTTTGGTGAAATGACATCGAAAAATTAGTTGAGAGGTGGGAGGAGGTTGTAAACAGCAACAGAGAATACATAATTTATTAATTTATAGCCATAACTTTTCGTTTTTGTTTAAATAAAAATCTTTGATAAAAACACTACAAACATATTCCTCAACCTAATACTTTAATATATAATGCTATTTAGATTTATTTTTTTAAATAGAAATTCATGACGTGAATAGATGTTATACAACATTTTGTACAAATAAAGGTCCTGAAAGTGCATGACAGCCAGAGATGTCATTTCTAAAAAGCGATTATTTTTAATTTTATTTTCTAAGCTTTTATTTTACTTTGTCATATATGGGGTGATTTTTTAGAGGGTAAAAAGAGTGAAATTTACCTTTTAGAAAAGTTTATTCATTTATTTAGCAAAGAAGTTCATAAAAAACAAAATAAAATTTGGCAGTGTGGTCATGCGGTTGGAGCACCTTGCTTATGATCAACATTATCTCAGTTCAAAACCCACTTGGACCATTCTGTTGTGTCCTTGGGAAAAACACCTTACGACACTTTCCCCTGCTTGGTGGTTTTGGCAAGCAGTTCTAAATTTCAGTCATGTCTCTATTAAATTACAAGCAGACAGCAATATCTTGAAATCTCCAGAAGCAGGTCTATTAGCTCCTCTGTCACTTTCCTGCAAGTCAGGAGGATAGCTGTAGAGATAAAATAAAGATAAATAAAAGCAATAAAAATTTAAAAATTTCAAATTTACATTTCATGAAAATTTTCAAAATTTAGCTAAAATTAAAAGTGAGTTTTATGTAAAGAAAAAGTAGATAATATTCTAGAAAGATAAATCCATTTAAATAAACTAAAAATTTAATAAAAAGTAAATCCAAAATTTAATGTCCATGAAAAATTCCAAAGCATTGAGCAAGGCATAGGGGTGGATTTGGATTATCTTTGCAATCTTTGCATCAGTATCTAGTTTCTTTCCTTTGTTTTTCCTTATAACAAACTCTGCATATTAAAAGAGCCATTTTCTCACTTGAGGTTTGAGGGATAACTTTTAAATTGTGGAATTGGTTAACAGTTTTGTAAGTATTATCTGCAGACTTTAATCCAGTGGTCCCCAAACTACAGCCTGTGGGCTGGATCCAGCCCACTAAGACTTTTTATCTGGCCCACTGAGCTCTTTTTAAAAAATATATACACTCACCAGCCACAGTTGGATAGAAGTATCTCGAAAATACCCCAGTTCCAGTTTTTTTATTTATGTTTTTAGAGAACACAATGGTTTTGGGAGAAAAACAGTGAAATCAGAGATTGAATTGAAGTGAAGACCTTTTTTTTTTAGAGATCACTATGATTTTGGGACAAAATTAAGTGACAACCTTTTTTTTAGAGAACAAATTGATTGGTAGAACAATTAAAAAAAGCCTTTGGCTTTGGCCCGAAGAGGCTTGAAAATATCTACATATGGCCCCCTGCTCGAAAAGTTTGGAGGCCACTGCTTTGAACCATAAGCATTTGAAGCAGCAGGAATAGTTAAAAGATTTTTTTTTACAAAAACTAGTTAGCTGAAGAAAAAGAGCATCTCTAAAGTTAAGGCTGTGCAATTTTGAATTTTTCTTACTCTCTTTATAAATCAGAAAACTATTAGATACAGCCCTATTCAACACATCAAAAAAAACTTTTTAGTAATTGTGTATAGTTTTTCTAGGGGGGCTATAATAGGATAGAAGTTGGTTGGTTCTGTCTATGCCATCCATATTCCTATTGTAATCTGCTGTGCAAGCAGGTTTCTTGATTTTATAACGAGTGGTTACATCAATCATTTAATGTTTGTGCCTTGTCCTAATCATTAGCATCTCTCACCTTTCCACTTGCTGACATAAACTGGACCCTTCCTTCTCCAAATAAATTCACCAACCTTCAGCTTTTTCTTTATCACATCTTGAAGATTCCTCCTCCTGTTAGCCCTTAGAGTACCAACAGAATATTTTTTTATGAAGCATACTGGAAAGTAAAATTCTGTTATAAAAATTACCATATAAAAAATAAACAAATAAACCTGATGTTTTTTTACTGTTAAGTTTTTTAAATTCTGCTTATTTTTTTATTTTTTTTATTTATTTAATTCAGACTCCTGGTCCATTACAGAGAAAAAAAAACACACCAACAAAAAAACAAAACAAAATAAAACAGCAAAAACTGCACAAAATGATTCAAATTCAAAAATTTAAAAACTGATTTCAAACAGTACTGTCCATATAAAATTATCGACAAAACAAATGTACACGTTAGAAAAACAACCATTATTAAAAACGATAAAGCATGTGCCTATAATAAGTAAAAAATTGACCATCAAAAAAGCAATAAGTGTTCATCATGTTGGTGACAAGTAAGTTAGAGGAGTTAAGGCAACGATCAATAAAATTAATAAAAATAAAATACTAAGTTTTTCTCAAAAGAGCTTCAAAAGTAGGTATATGATTTATAACTTGAAATTACACATTGAAATAAAAACTTTTAATGAATTTCTTTGTTACTAGAGGATTATACTTGTTGAATTTAAATAAAAAGCAAGTACTTTGAGAAGCTTGAAAAATATAAAAGGTATTATAAGATTAATTTTTGTTGAAAAGCTTTGAAATATTAATTACTGAGATGAAAATTCAGTCGCTTAAATTTGTGCAGTCATCGGCTACAGTATATTTTTTAAGTTAATTCAAGACGGTAAATTTTAGTTAAAACTAGATTTATATCTTGTACGCATTTTCAATATCTTCAAGCTTGCTTTTGTACGGTATGTAAAATTTTTTTTAAATAGAAATCCTAGTTCGAATCACTTTTGTCTTAATATACAAAAGCAATTTAGGCCATAACAAAATATGACTTATAAATTTTTTTCTACCAATGCTTTCTCAATACTATTACTTTAGTAATTGACTATATTGCTTTGGAAGCTTATTTAAAAGACCAAATTTATTTCAAAATATGTCTAGATTTATGAATTAAGTTTGTTAATAACCAAAGAGTTTTTATTTTTCCAAAGTTTTTATAATTAGCATTAAATTTTTAGGCTTAAGTGCTAGTTTGATTTTAAGTGTATCGATTTGGTTTTTGGTGCAGCATGGCAGCCTCTGCTAATACGCCGCATATTGAATGCCCAAGTGAGTCTGCGTCGTCGTCTAAAATGGGGAAAAAGCCAAGAAAAAGCATTTTAAAAAAGCATGATGATCACCACGACGAAAAACACAAAGGTGCAACGTTTGATGAAATGAACATTCTGGCTACTTACCACCCAGCAGACAAAGACTACGGACATATGAAAATCGATGAGCCGAAGACACCATACAGATCCGAGGAAGACACAATTGAAGATTTGGATCCTGTTGACGTTTCTCGAAGACTAACGAACGTGAACGATCTAAAGGTTGAACGAACACGATATGACAGCAGCAAGTCTGATGACGACTTTGATGACGAGGCTTATTTGTCTCCGGAAGAGCAAAAACGAAAACAGAAATTTCGAGATCATCGAAAAGAGCATTACAATATGAAAGAGCAATTAAAGCGTGCGAAAGAATTGCTTGCTAAAGAAATGGCTGAATTTGAAAATGAGTAAATAGTGAAATATTTGTACTTTGAAGCTGCCGTTGTGATTCATGGTTGTCATTAACGACTGTTGGTCTTGCATCAAAGTACTTATGGCTTCGTATAAAATATAGTGATTACTTTTTTTCACCTTTTATTTCCTGTTACTTACCAAGAGGTAATGTGGATGATATTTTTTTATTGGGTAAAATATTGATAATTAAAGTTTCGTTTTGGTTTTAACCGCACATGGAGCGTCTAAATTTAATTCTTGCTCTTAATTATCCACCACCAGCAATATTAATTTGAATAAAAAAATAGTTTTTACATTACTGTATTCTTTTTTTTAAGTTGAACTGAATGATTCGTTGGTCGGGTTTAGTTTTGGTTTTAACTACAAGTTTCTGGTGCTCTGGACGAACAGTTTTGCTTATAATTTGGAGGTTAACAAAAAGTTTACCTTTATAGTTTTAAAAGTGCATTGTATAATCTTTTTCATTTCAATTGTTTCGCATCTTGAACACACTTTTATTCAGCTACTCGTTTTTTTTTATTGAAATCTATCGAATTACAGCCATTTTGCATGTCGCTGTGTTTGAAATTACTGTTTTTCTTGCTTAATCAATTTTTTCCTTAAAACTTCTTTTTTTGTATTTGCAAGCAAACGCAAAATTCTATAATTGAGTTCACTAAGGTTGGCAAACTTTTTTTTTATAACAATTTCAAGCATTTTTCAGTCGTGATGGAAGCCCTATATAAAGTTATGCAATAAATTTCAAACGTTTGTTTTATTTAGATTGCCGTGCATTAAGTTTTTTATATGTTAACGTTAAAAAAATTAAATGCCCTAGTTGAACCTTAATGTACGAAAGATTGTATTTTTTTCATGCATGTTACGGCTCAGCAAAAAATGTTCATCAGTTTAGAGTTTGCCAATCGATTCATCAGACGATATACTGTCGTATATGTGGTTTCGGTGTAGTGCCGCTTGTGGAGGTAAACGAAATCTGTGTGAGGTTCAGTAATTTTCATGCAATCAACAAATACTGTTTGTGTTATAATTATACAGTCGAAGCTGGACGAAAAATTACAGATATTTTGTCCTGTTATTCGTTGAAGTTGCTTTTTTGTTCACTTACTTTGATTAGACTTTGAAATATTTAAATCTAGTTTGTTCTTCGTCAGTTTTGTTGAATTACAATCTCTTCCACATGAACCGTTGAAGAATTATAATTACCGTAGATCAGGGGTGGCCAAACTACGGCCCGCCAATACACTCAATCCGGCCCGCCGCTGACATTTTACAATTTTTTTAAACAGGTTCTTTTTTCACTACGATCACTGAAGCAAAGCGTGTTCTGTCCAGTAAGTGTGTTGTGACCAGCTACTGCTTGCAGAGGCGCTACATTTCTACAGCATATACTATAATCTAAGTGAAGATCTTTTTTTTTTAGAGATCACAACGATTCTGGGAAAAATATAGCGAAATTTGAAATGAAATCTAAGTGAAGACTTTTTTTTTAGACATCACAACGATTCTGGAAGAAATATAGCGAAATTTGAAATGAAATCGAAGTGAAGACTTTTTTTTTTTTAGAGATCACAACGATTCTGGGAGATATATAGCGAAATTGAAATCAAATCGAAGTGAAGACTTTTTTTTTTTTAGAGACACAACGATTCTAAGAAAAATATAGCGAACTTTGAAATCAAATCGAAGTAAAGACCTTTTTTTTAGAGATCGTTCTTGGCCCTCGGTCACTTTCACATTATCAATCTGGCCCTCCTGGAAAAAAGTTTGGACACCCCTGCCGTAGATACTCGAGTATAAGTCGAGGTAGAAAATTTACTAGATTTAGAAGAAAACTTGCTTTTTTAATTTTTTTTATTGACCCGTCTATAAGTCGAATTCATTTTATCTGTCAAATTTTTCTGAAAAAAACCTCTTCTTATAGTCGAGTATCTACGGTACCTTAAATACGAGAAAAAATTTTTAAGTTCCAGTTCGATTAAGTTCGATCTTAGTATACATAAATTTTCATTAAAAATTGTTTTTCAAAACTTAAAAATGCTGAAGGCACGGTTATCGCGGAAATGGTTAAAACTTCATCCAAATATTTGATTAGCTCGGTTATCTGTGTTGGCGTGTCGTAGCTGTTGGGTTTGTTGGCTATGTTTGGCTTACATAGAATAGAATCAGTCCACTTAATCACCTCAAAAAGATTAGAGATAATGACAAAATATGCAACGTGTAAAAAATGCTTAACAGCTTGCTGGTTCTTTCTGTGCTACTCCTATTTATTTTCTGTCTATCTTTGAGTACGTTAATCGGAATGGTTTTTAATTACTTTTTTTTTTTTTTGCTTCATCACATTAGCAATTTGATAATACGTTTTAAGCAATTAGATTCATACAAGGGAGCATGCAGAAATTTGTTATGGGGGGAGCAGTTGAGAGGCAAAAACACAATCATTATAATTCGTGATGTCTTTTACAAAAGGGAGGCCTGGTGTAACAAAAAAAAAAACACTAAAAGATTCCCTTAAAAAAACAAAATTATTTACGTATTTTTTTTTGATACTGTATTATTATTTTATCTTCATTTTTATCCTCCTGACTCCCTGACTCACTGGAAATTGTCGGAGGCGCTGTACATAGAGCAACTGTCAAGCTATTACATTGACCTGCTTTTGGAGATGCCAAGAATTTGCTGTCTGGTTAAAATTTTCTTCGCTTTTGTTCGAGATAGAAAATTGAATATAGAAATAACAATAAAAAAATTTAAAAAACTATAGGGGTGGGCAAACGTTGTAACCCAGAGAGTCACCACCTTTTCACTTTTGTAAATAATCGCTGGCCATAATTAATTAATATATAAATAGGGTGTTCAAATTATTGCATACATAAATTTCATAACAACATAAACTTGTTTGCTTCGTTTACGAAAAAATACGTTGGATCAAATAATAAGTTTTTTGGGGGGAAGGGGTTTGATCCAAGATAACATGGACGATAATCCGAAACAATCATTAAAATTAAAGACCAAAACAAGTTTTGTCACTGTAATTCTGTAGCGATTGCGGCCCAGGAGATACTTGCAAAAGATTTTGGCTCCCAGCCTGTAAAAGGTTGGGCACCCGTGATGTAATCCTAACTGTTCGTAATTTAAGAATTGCATCATCTCACGTAACTGCACTCCTACCATATCGAACAAAAAAATAATCGAAATAAAAATTTTATTAATCGTTTCGCGGGTCATATTCTGGGCATTTATGAGCCATATTTTGCACAGGTTTGAACTAAACTATTGTATTCTATTGTATTGCCCACTTTAATCTCCTGCCAACTTTATCGTTAACATAGCGTTGTCACATTTGGAGTCTAATTCTAAATCTACTTTAAAACGTTTTTAAACAGCGTGGTCGAGTGGTTAAAGCACCGGACTGATGGTCAGCATGGTCTAGGTTCAAAGCCCACTTACGCCACTCTGTTGTGTCCTTGGGAAAGACACTTTACAGCACTTTCCCCTGCTTGGTGGTCTTGACAAGCAGTACTAAATTGCAGTAATATCTTTACTAACTCACCAGCGGACAGCAATCTCTTGGCATCTCCGGAAGCAGGTCGGGGTAATTGCTTACCCTATGTATAGCGCCTCCGTCGCTTTCCTGTGAGTCAGGAGGATAAATATAGAGATTAAAATAAAAAAAATAAAAATAAAAATAAACTGAATATTTAAAAACTTTACTTAGAGTTAACGTTACAGTCATTTTTTTATCGTATTTAATCTGCTTTAAAACACACTTTTAAAGCAACTTTTGGCTGCCTACTAAATTTTAAGGTAGGTAACTAGTTGTAAATTAACAGTAACAAAAAACATTTAAAAATCCATGTCCACTCTCTGGGGCTACTACTATATTTAGGCTGAATTAACACTACATATCTATCCTACTGTTGTAGATCTATTTTTCTGTATTATTTTTGTTCTTCTGTTAAAACTTGTCTTCTAATTAAAAAAACTAGCTTTAAAAAATATTTACGTCTCAAGTTATTTGATATTTCTTAATTTGGATTAATTTGATGTGAATATTTTAATGGCAAAGGTATTCAAAGCATTACCAGACTTGTTCGTTACCTAAATAAAAATTTAGTTTTTTCGTGATTGGATTAGCTTGTAACAGATAGCCCTGATCACGATAAAAACTTTCATTAAAATAAACGTAAGAATGTTGCAAAACTAAAGATTAAAAGAGTTTTGACTTTAAGCTTTTTACCACTTCAAATTGCGGCAAAGCTGGTCCATTGAGGTTATTCTCAAGCAAATTGCAAAATTCATCATAATAACATCAAGTAACAAAAATATAAAAAAATTTCCGATCTCGAGACCAGTTTAAAAAACACGAGACCAAGACCACATGACCTCGAGACCGAGACCGATTTTACGGTCTCGGTCTTCATCACTGATGCAGACCAATCACCCTGAATTGAACAATAAACCTTTGGAGTTTTCGAAAGGAAAAAGCGTGAGCATGAACGAGAAAAGCAAATATTGATGGCCACCACATTAACAAAAGTAAATGTGTTGAAAGCATCATACCTAGTGGCTCACCGTATTGGAAAGACTAACAAAGCATTCACTATCGGAGACATAGGCATTTCAGGGGTCAACTCCCCCCTTGAAGAAAGTTGATCAGAGATATGCACTTATACGTAAACAACATAACAGCGACCAATAAATTACAATAGTATGGTATACGCTTTTATTATTTCTGCACTTTGTTCCTTTTTAAACTTTATTAGTAATTTTGTTAAAGATCGCTTTTTCTATCGCCCCAATTGCGTCAAAGTTTACTAATCTAAGTAAAATTTTCAAAACCGAAAAATATTTCAACATAAAGTCAGATTTTTTATGCTTCATTTCTAATGTCTGTTGTTTTATTGGGTGTTTATTGTTTTATCGCAATGTTTTCGCGTGAGATGCGAGCCTAGGTATATTGCTATGAAAAGCGAAACAAGTGCTAAGTATCTAAGGAGGATCTCTAAAAAAAACTCGATTATACTCTTGAAAACACGATAAAAAAAAGTAAAAATATACGCAAATACAACGAAAATGGATTTCCATTTTTACAAAAATTATTTCAATATGCTGGTAATCAGTGGTTCTCAAAGTTGAAGTCGTAGGCCTATGCTTTCCTTTGAAGGCTTTACCATTCCCTAAAAGTATACGAGGGACCAAAGTTTTTTGAGAAAAATTCCTTTTTGTTATTAAGTAAAAAATTTTTTTGGGTTTTTGCTTTAATGTGAAACATCGTGGTCTTATTTGCAAGTTGCTAAAACTTTTGTCAGATTAGCACATGACTTGAATGATTATGGAGCTTATCCGGAACAGAAGTTTTACTCCTAATACTTAACAGCAAACAAAGCAAGCTTTCTCAAAGTCAAAGAAATGGCTTTCCTCGGGGATCGGTATTGGCTTCTCTTCTTATTATTATATGTGTGATCTGACTTCCACAATCTTCGGAAAGTTTGCTTATGCAGCCAATCTAGCATTCATCTCAAAAAGAGCATAACACAAGTTGTGCTCGTGCTTTTTGAGACTAAAAGGACTTGGAAGTCAAGACATGATTACATTTTCTGCTTATCTCCAGAGCTAGAATTTGAAATTCAGTCTTTCAAAGACGATGAGAGCAGCCTTTGTGAGTTAAAGGTAAAGGTTGATAACAGCAACAAACTTTTACCATTCTGTCCGGCCTCGACTTTATTTTGGGGTAAAACTAAACAGGTCGCAAACTTTCCGTCATCATATTGTGGCATTGCGTAGAAAACTATGTTTTATCCCGTCACATTGCTAAAGCTACTTGCGAAGATGGGATGCTGAGCCAAAACATTGTGAACAGCTGTCCTATCTTTTTCGTACTCGACAGCTGAATACTGCGCGCTAGTCTGGTGTTGCCCAGTGGATGAATTACTGATAGAACACGGAGTACTGTGAGAATACATCCAAGCTCCGTACTTTCATATTTATAACCCGTACCAAGCTTATTGAAATGGGCTTGCTTCGAACAGCCTTGGTTAAAATCAATTACCTGCAGGCTGGTGCTGGGCCATTCCATTCGTCTATGCACGGTGGGGTCTCGCTCCTTTACTGGACTGCGAGTGCGCGCCATTGAACAAACCGCAGACAACGTCTTATCAGCGTACCCCACAGCCTGCATTGGGCATAACATAGAGTACATGATCTGATGGTTTTTGATAACGAAACCCGATGCTGGCTCGACATCATCGCTGCCAGCATCTTTCCTGGCAGTGCACCAGCCTAGGGTAGTACAAGGATAAACCTTTGGCCCCAGCTCTGTGTGTGTTTTATCTAGAGTCGATGGCCTTCCATACTACGACAACAAATTTTTTTTCGGTCTCAACTTTATTGAAACTATTTTTATGAGCTGTCAAGGTGCATCTATAAAGAACGTGCCAGTTTATGCTATCAGTTAATAATTTTGAATCAACTTACATTTTATTCAAATTCTTTCCTGAAAGATTATTCCTTTCTAGGCAGCCAAGTGGCTCACTTTGGAAACACTGAGCTAGATACAGTTGATTTTAGTTGCACTATAGAGAGCTCGATAAGTTATCTAAAGCTAAATATTTCTGAATCAAAGTATCGTGGAATTTAAACATAATTTATTAAAAAGCCCAATACTCTTTTTCACACAAGTGCGATCACTATCTTATTCAAATAGAATTCAATATGTACGTGTAGCTATACATGGTGAATTATTCTCATACTTTTGTAGCAATGCTTTGTAATTATGGCCATTATTTAAATTGAGTTGAATTTAAGCTGAATTTATTCAATTATATTGTCACACTTCATCCGCAATAATTTGGTCGAGCCTAATTCGAAGAAAAACCGACTGCAGTGAGAGTAAAAAATAAACAAAATTAGTTGCTCTATGAGATAAAAAGAGAAGAAAACGAAGCGCAAATTGTACTCGCGGGCCCAAAGCGGAGCCCAAAATTTTTTAAATTTCTTTTGATTTGTTAAGATGCTCAAGAAGAATTAGTTTTTTTTCAACCAACTAGTTTTTCTCTAAAACTAACTCTGTTTCTCTTTGAAACTACTTTCACTCCAATCGGTTTTCTTTCGAATTAGACTCGACTGAGATAATGTATTCTCTCGAAATTAAATGTGTTTTTCTTTTCTGCTTTATGGTTTGAGTTTGTTATTAAACTGATAGAGGTGTAAGTAACAATTATTCTGATTTAATAAAATAAGTTGATGAAAACAATCAAGGAAAAGTTTACACAGGTTAAAAAGTTCATTCTTATTTTTCAATAATATGTGTGAAAAAAGTCCACTAATTTACAGTTTATTGTTCAGGCAGTAGACAACGACGAACAATTGCAGACTAAGGAAACAGCCAAGTGTTTTATTTTATCAATGGAAAAACTTGAAACCGGTATTACACTCGTGTTATGGTCGTGCATAATAGAACGATTTCATAAACCAGTCAGGCACTACAAGACAGCAAAATGTCTTTGAATAGGGCAACAAATTTGCTTCAGGGGCTACAAGACTTTGTTCAAACTTTAAGATTCCAATTTTAAGAATTCGAAAAAATGGGTAAAGTGTTCAGTGGCTGTCATCATTATATTTAAAGAAATTTCAAGGGAGAAGAAAAGAAAAGAACAATTTGCTAGCGACTGTGGATCTGAAGGCACATCACTTGATCCATCGAACAAGTTTAAGATAGACTCATATTTGCCGATCATTAACCAAATCCTTTTATCTTTGAAAACCCCAATTGCAGCTTACAATCTTCTTCAACAAAGATTTTTATTTCTGGCGGAATTAAAAACCAAGATTAACTGTAAAATTGAAGAAAGTGCTAAAACATTGCTCCTGCATTATCCAGATGATCTAGAAGAGTCACTGCCTGAGGAAATGATTCATTTTTCTGCACTGCTGAAAAAGCACCATTTTAACAGCGAATGCAGCATAGAATTTCAAATGCTGAAATTCATGAATGAAAATGGATTAATGTGTGTATTTCCTAATGTACTGTATCTGTGGTATTAAGAATGTATATTTGCATGATACTTCTAACTGTTCTGGCGAGCGCACATTTTCAGTGCTCAAAAGAGTAAGGAATCAACTCCGTTCATCCAAGGGCCAGAAGAGGTTAAATTCTTTAGCTCTTCTCTGCATCGAAAACAAAATTTTGGAAAGAATAGACGCCGATGATGTTATTAACAGGTTTGCATTGTCTAAAATCCAGGAAATATGTCTTTTGCATGTGTTTAATAAGTACATGCTTTGTGTATATTTTTCGTTTATTATATTTCAGTTATGATACATTAAAAAAAAATGAAATATAGGTCTCTGACTACCATATAGCCCCAGCTCATCAGACCCTTTATTCGGCCCTGGATACGTTATGTGTATTGTTACTGCCAAACCATAACACAGCCAATGAACTATTCAAGTCTCTGAATAATTATTTTGCAGGAAAATTTAACTAATTTTTTTATGTCGGTTTGTGCACGGATGGAGCTGCTGTTGTGACTGGACGACTCTTTGGTTTGACTATTTGGATTAAGTGAGATTACACCTGTATTTGAGTCCATGCATTGTGTTGTTCAAAGAGAAATGCTTGCTAGCCGACAAATGTCACCTAAATTTCACAAAGTGTCGAACGATGTAATTAAAATAATTACTCATTATAATTAATTTTCTCGACACCCGTCTGTTTGAGCAGCTATGTGAGTAGATGGACGTCCTCTGCATCCACACACAAAAATATAATGCCTTCTCTCACACACAGAATTACGATGGCTTTCCAAAGAAAAATCACTAAACAGAATATTTGAATTACGTAAACAAAAGTGCAAAGGTTTCTTTTGGAGAAAGAATCACACCCGGCAGATGATTTAGTGATGAAAAATGAGGCTTCAAGCTTGTTTTTTATCAGCGAGATATATTTAATCTGCTGAAGGAACTCGTCCTTTCACTTCAGGAAAAAATGGCAATCGTGTTTAAGTTGGCAAATAAAGTGACTGTATTTAAAGGCAAACTGGAATTAAGTAAGCGGTGAGTAAGCAAAGGGATATGTGCCATGTTTCAAACATTAGTTGGGATTTTGAGTGACACCGCACCTGAGCAAGCTTTCTCCCAATTAGTGCTCAATCACCTAAGTTTGCTTTTACAAGAATTTAAGCTCTACTTCCCAAGCGTAAAAGACCCACGAACGGCAAAGAAATGGACTCGTAATCCATTTGTGTTCAAAGCAGGCAAATCGAACATGTCTGTGCAACACAAGGATTAGCTGCTGAATATTGCAAATAAAGGTAGCCTTAAGACCACATTTGAGACAACGACTCTAGTAATGTTCTAGATGAAAATCAAGTCGAAATACTTTGACTTCGACATAATAGCTCTAAAAACTCTACTACCATCTCCAACATCCTACCTATGCGAGGCTGGCTTTTCTGTGATGACAGCAACTAAGACAAAATCACTAAATAGACTGGTCGTGAGGGACGCACTACAGGTGTCATTGATTAACATAACCCTTAGGCGGGAGTATCTTATTTTAGCAAGACAAGTGCATATTTTTCATTATTTAAGCGCCGTGATGTATTGTGAGCAGTAATAAACTTCCATTTCCAAAGTCCGTTATTTTATTGAGGGGCTAGAGGGAAAAAAATCTTGGCTTAAACCGGTCCGAAGTGCAAAAAAAGTTTGCCGACCCCTGTTGTAGACTGATTCTGGTGCGCCAAAATTAAGTATTTGTATTGAGATACGTCTCATAAGCAAGCGTCATCCAAAAGGGTTAACTGACCCACTAAATTTTTTAACAAAACAAGCCTGCCAGCATATATGCTAATGAGCTTCAATTTTCCAAATCAAATTAATAGTTAAGGGTCTATAAACCACAAAAACAAACTAGATATGTTTTAATAAAACAAAAAAACAAATGCATTTACACAAATATTTTGTTTGGATTGTGGATCCCATATTTAAATCGCACACCAGTTGACATTCTCATAAGATAAATTAAAATCCAATCACAATTTTTAAAATTAAGCAAGTTGGTTCTTATCCAAGATTTTTGTATACTGTGGGAAGACTGGGTACGATTGCTGAAACTGAGGAAAAAAAGGTATCCGTAACCGTAACGCAAGTAAAAACTTAGATTCGGAACCGCCAAAATTTACGGATATCCGCTTCGTAGACACCTCTAACTAAGAGCTAACTTTGGTTGCTTTATTTTATTGCGGCTTACCTTTGTTGGCAACGTGTTAAGAACGCCAAATTGATGGCAAATGTGATCGACACTTTGCGATAAAACCTATGCACATCATTCAATTGTGTCCTTAAGAAAGACGCTTTTACGGTGATTTCTTCTGCTTGGCGGTCTTAGCAAGCAGCCCTAAATTTTAGTCATATATTTAATAAAACTAAAAATAATAAAAATTAAAAGTTTCAATCGGACAGCAGTATGCTAGGCGTCTCGGGAGCAGGTCAAGGCAATCGCTTGATGGTTAATTAGAACGCCCTCGACGCTTTCCCGTGAGTCAGAAAGATAAATAGAGATGATAATAAAAAAAATAATGAAGAACAAAGAAGTCTATTTAATTAATAATATCAGGCCAAATTGCTCAAAATTTTTATTTACTACAATGATTTTTTGGGCTTCAAATTAAATCAAATGATGGCATCTCCGGAATATGATGGCATCTCCGGAAGCAATATGATGGCATCTCCGGAAGCAGGTCGGGGTAATTGCTTACCCTATGTATAGCGCCTCCGTCGCTTTCCTGCGAGTCAGGAGGATAAATATAGAGATAAAAATAAAAAAAAAAAAAAAAATAAAAATATTTTAATTAGTTTAGCTTAGCAGCTACGGTCAGTTTGAGGAAACGGTTGGCAGTGTCATTTCAAAATTTTCGTGTAACTGCTTCAAAAAAAACTTTTGCAAAATCATGATTACACATCCCAAAACTGTGTTAACTTTTTCTGCGTTAGCTACTACATTGATTTCGGACAATAAAAAACACTGCTGTATATTATTCGCAAATTACAGAAAAGCTTCTTTACAGCTGTACAAAAATCAACCATTTAAAAAAGATAAATTAAAACGGACTTTTTAAATGTGTCAGTTTAACACTGAATTAATTTAGTTTTAACCCTTTTGCTTTTTCTCTTTTTCATAGCATCCTTTTGTATTTATGCAAAGATTAATTTTGCTGAGCTTATGCTTTTTGAAAGTAGAAATTCAACTACGCACAAAATAAGAATTAAAGTGAAAGGGATAATGTGCGAAAGTAGCTATTTTTTCATGAAGTTGCATGTATATTGTCATTGCAGACATCTGAATTGCTTTCAAAGTGTTTAATTTTTACAAATTCTTTGTTAGTTTCGAAACCCATTTGAGTGAGGGCTCTTTTCCGCTAGAAGCGTTGGTGGGAATATTCTTTGTTTGCATTATTAATTTTTTTACTTCTTCCGTGCTCAAACGTTAAGAGAAGCTAAAGTATTAATAAAACAATAAGGAATACTCTCGCCAACACTCGTACTGGAAACGCGCCCTAACTAACGATAAACTAAGCAGCAGCACCGCTCTTTCAAAACGATTACAAACTGTTGCAATAGTTTTAATCTCAAAAAATCTTTTGGTAAAAATATAAAACTCGCACAAAAATGTAACCAGCTTGTAGTGACAGCCAATTGAATAAAGTTTGTAGCTGGTTTGACTTTCAGAGTTCTTTTGGATCTTCAGTATTGAATCGGTCTGGCAAAAAATTAAGGATTGCCTAACAATTTCTGGTCAAAGCAACTTTTTTGCTCTTGAAAAAGTTGTTTCCGTTCTGAATGTAAGCTTGAATTTCGCTCGGAGTTTTGTTGCGCGTGTTGGGGAGAAAGAGGGTAACGTAAACCACAAAAAAAGCGTTCAGAATTGCAAATGGCAGAAATGCAAAATCGTTGAACCAAGCCTAAGAAAAAACTTTCTACAGTTTCTAGTTTATAAACCATAAACATAAAAACTTTGCTACAAAGATATTGAATTCTTATATTTCAGGGTTAATTTGTCGGCAGCGTGGTCGACCGGTTAGAGGGCCGGAATTGTAATCGATATGGTCTCGGTTCAAAATCAACTCGAACCACTCTTCTGTGTCCTTAGGAAAAACACTTCACGATACTTTCCTCTGCTTGGTAGTCTTGGCAAGCAGTTCTAAATTAAAGTCATATCTCTATTAAATTTCAAGCGTACAACAATATCTTGGCATCTCCGGAAGCAGGTCGGGGTAATTGCTTACCCCATGTATTAGCACCTCCGTCGCTTTCTTGCGAGTCAGGAGGATAAATGTAGAGATAAAAATAATTTCAAAGGAATACAAAAAGCTGATCTTTCTAACAATATTTCTTGTCTATACACTAATTCTATTTTGTTGAGTACATACGCAAACCAATAGAACTTATTTCACTCGTTCAAATGACCTGATAAGATTATTCACATCCAATAATTTAAAAATAAATTTAACTTTATTTTAGTTGGGTCGTGAAACAAAAAGTTTATTGATTAGCTGCTATTTTACAACAAGTTGTAATTAATTCTGATCAAAAAATTTGTATAAAGCCATGAACCTGATGCTGGCTTAACAACATCACTGCCAGCATCTGATCCGGGCAGTACAGCAGCCTGGGCTAGTAAAAGGATAAACCCTCGGCCCCAGTCCTGTTTGTGTCTGACCTGGAGTGAATGTCCTTCCAAACGACGACGACGAAAAAATTGTAAATTATTGTGAATGTGAAATAAACCTGATCAACAATGTCTTTGCATAACCCAAAAAATAAAAACTTACAAAGAGGAATGGCGGAATAAAGCTGACAAACCAGGAAAAAAACCAAAATATCCCTCCTCCGAAGAAAAATGCAGTTTCCCGCGTTTTCTCAGTAGTAAAAAGACTGAGCATTGGAAATAGAGACAAATTAATCCCGCACGCCCAACTAAAAATTAAAAAATCAAATTAGATACAATAGTCAAACATAAAGAGATTATAAATTGAAAAAAAGGTGAAAAAAGTCTAATTTAATTTTTTACTGGAAAAGGAAATTTATGTCAGTACCCTTTACCAAAAACATGGGGGAATGGTTTCCGACCTTTTTCCACTTTTTCTTTCCTCGTTTTAAAATTTTTTGCCTCCAATTTCAAACAAGTATATAAAAGTGTAATGCAAAAGTTTCGATAATTTATTTAAAATTGTTTACGAAATCTGCGTAATTCTCCTTTGAGTTATTGAAATTTCTCTTTGCAAAAGATTCGAATGAGAAACACTTTCATCGGTTGTACAAATACAGAAGTGCAAAGTCATATTGTAAAAGCTTTTCTAGCTTTGTTCACACGAAGAAGAAAAAAAAAACATTCACATAACAGAAATGTTGAAGTAAATTACCCTTCTGAAGAATTTTTTAACAACAACAGAGAGTAGATTGATTTTTTTTGGCAAATTTTTATTGTTAAAAAGTAATTAATTATCTGTTATTTTGTTGTGAAAGTCAAACTAAAAATAAAATATTGACATATTGCCTTAAAGCTTTTGTTTTTTTAGAATGAACTTCGGCCAAATCCTGTTACAAAAAGCAAATTGTAAAATCAAACTAAGGCCAAAAGAGAGAAGCAATTGGATAAAAAAGTGTTGACGTGGACTTTTAAACTCGTTGTGTCATTATATGTGCCATTATATTTTAGCAGTAAACAAAACTATCTGTCATTCGTAGGCAATTCAGTGATTTAAGTAAAATTTACAAGAGCTTTCGACGAATTTAATTAAACAAAAACAACTCATGTGGAATCAACAAATCTTTTCGAAATTTCACGCCGACTGAATTTGTTAGAACCATCCCTTCGTTTAGATTTACATAATTGACCTGAAATTGAATTATATCCAAGTTTGCCCAAGTTCTGCTATGTGAGGCAACTATATACTGTAGTTTTTCTAAAAAAAAAAACATTTTTTCCTAAAAGCTAGTTTTTCCCACCTGTCATAAAATGCTTTAACATAAGGCACAGCTACTTAAGGAAACGAGAGCAACGCTTAAACTACGACTTTTGCACAACCTAAGGTTAATACAATCGGCAAAAAATTGGCTCAAAGAAACAACGTAGAAACTGCGTAATGCAATTGCCTTTTGTTAGTGTCGCCAGTATAAAAGCCGAAACAGTGTCTTCAGCTGGAAAAAGATTAGTCCGTTTGTCATCGAATTTCTTTAAAAGCATTTTTTAAAAAACCTACTGTATTTCTCAAAAAGTACAAACTACTTAAAATAATGTTTCCTACAAGCATGAATTCTTCTGTCGGAACGTCATTGTAATTTAACGTTTGTTTTTGTCTCTTCATCGTTCTTTCTTTAGGTTACATTTCAAATTTGAATTTCGTTCTGCTTTTTTGTTTATTATTTAAAAAACTCTTTCTAGCTTTTTTTCTTATGGCCAGTTGTAATTAATCTTTTCTGGAAAGCTGCAATCTTTGCTAAAAGGAGTCACTAATGCAGGTATGCAGTGTGACCCCATTGAAAAATTCGTCGTGAAGTGCCTTTACTAACGGCACAACAAAAATCACTCAGATAGCCGCGCATCGAACTTCCGCCCTTCTGCTCGCAATTCAAAGAGTTCCACAGTGAACTATCATATCGAAATTTTCTAGCTGAGAAAACAAAACATGTTGATAGAGGATTTCGTATATCGCCGCTCCGAAAAAAAGGCAAGGTCGTTTTTTTTGCTTAAAACCAATGCAAGTAATGCAAACTTTTCAACTTACGAAACCACACATATCGTGACGGCGGTTAAGCTGACGTATGCCATTCCGGGGTAGGCCTCTTTGGTTGCCATGGCAATAGTAAGTAAAACCAGCGAGAATGACATCATGGTTCCGGAAAGCATGTTGATCGGTTTGGGACCGAACCGATCGACAAAAAATGTCTAAAAATTAATATCTAAAATTCAGATAAATGTATTTTTTTGCATCAGCTATATAATCTTTTTGTATAATTAAAGATCAGTTTTTAGCGCCGAAACCTTTTAGCGCATATCAAAGTAAACAGAAATATAAAAAGGTTTGTAAAGGCGATGATGGAATGAGTTACAATTCCGAAATGTCCTCAATAATCTATGTTTCGATTGGCTTTACTTTATATTCTGAAGTTTCACATTAAAGGTTATAAATACCGTACTTTGATTTTATTATTATTGTGTTGAATGCAATTTTGTCTTGCCTTATTATTTTGTTAACAACAAGAGAAATTATTAAATTATTATCATTCAGTTAACCACAATTATCAAAAATTTCTTATTGGTGTTGTGTTAAAATTATTGCGATTTTAGGGAAGGTGAAAACACTTTCAGATTAAACAGGGGGTAGTATGTCGCAAAGGTTGAGAACCACTGAGCCAGAGAGTAAAAACGACCCATAAATAAAATTAAAACGCAAAACTGTCAGATATGTATCGAAATTTATACCTTGCTATAAATTCATTTAATTTAAGAGAAAAATTTAATAGGAAAAAATTTCACTATTGTTATTTGAAAATACGGAAAGAGAAATCAAAGAATTTTAATATATAAAAAAAATAACAAAAAAATAACCTAAAAAATTTTAATGTATCAGTTAATTAATTCATTTCCCATCCCCACCAAAAAAAAGAATATCAAGTGTTTTTTTTAAAAGAGGTACATCATTAATAAAAGTAATACGTACAACAAATTCAATGTGAAGAAAAATTGTTCTGGCTTGTCATGTAGGTCTGGTGAATCAGGTGTCTTAATTTTGGTCAAAATTTTATTTTGTTTTATTTTTTAAAATTAAAGTTCAGTATTGTCGGTGTGGTTTAGGAATTTATTGCTTTTCGTTTGTATTACAGCGATTATCTAAGTTTAAATTCCTTTATGACGTAACAGCAGGCGATGTTCTGTTGCAGAGTCGGGAAAAATAAAAAATTTTGTTGTTATCGTTACAGTTTCTCAGAATAACTTTTAAAAACTGTAATGCCGTGTTAGTTATCTAAAACAGCGCTGTGCGTCGTAGGTTGCAGTCGATGTCGAAAAAAATAACAATCACATGATTTTTCTCACCCCCAGGCAGGCGAAAACAAACTGAATGGCGTATACGATGGTGGAAGCTACAGTGGCCCCTTCGCCCTCAAAGCCGGCTTCTTTGAAAATTTCATTGGAGTACATTCCCACTGCATTGATTCCGCACAGTTGGGCTGAAAGACAAAATTCAAATAAATAGAATCATAACCACCACGCGTTATTGGTCGCGAATCGGTATAAGTCGATTTTTCATTTTGCTTTTCCTCAAACGAAAAAAGCATTCACACACGCTTGACGACAAAGAGTTTTGACACTGTTATCGCAAAAATTCACAGCTGTCTCCTACTTTTGGACTTTGGTTGCTACTAATGTAAGAAAATATAAAAATTCAGGTAATATTTTAAGTTTTTGTTACACTTTGTAAGATAAAAAAATTAGAATTTTAAACGGTTAGTGGCAGCCTATAAACGAAATTAATTTAAAATTAAATCAATAAAATTTTAAGACAAAAGCAGTTATTTAGCACGGAAAAAAGCATGGGAATAATTTCAATAAGCTTAACAATAACAAATTTAAAAAAGCGGCAACCGTCTATAATCCGGTCGTAAAAATGAAAAACCCAAAATTAGTTTTACGATATTTACTTTCAAAAAATCTTTTATGCTACCAATAACAGTATAACACGAAGGCTTATAATATTGAAAATAAACAAACATGAAGAAAGAAAAACATTACAGCAGTAGAATAAAAAGCGGCAAAGTAAAGCGAATAATGTGGTCAAAATAACAACCATTGTTCTAATTTTTCTTGAAAACGCTGTTTTTTGAGTGAAAAATACTTGCCTTGCAAAAAAACCATTATAACAACAAATAGTTGTCTTCTGTAATGAATCGATTTAAACATTGTCATCAGTGAGACCTGTTTGACGTCACCGTTCAGCTGTTGATAGCTTTGAATTCCGTTTATTTCCTGCATTATCTTTTCCTGAAAAGAAAAAAAGATTTAGGTTAAAAGATGATTTATGTAACGCAGGTGAAGAAGGCTGGGCAACGTCAAACCCGACAAAGCAATTTTTTACGGTTGTAAAAGAATAACTTTTGGTTTTAAAAGCAATTTCGTAAAAATTTTTTGTTTTGAACGTTCACCACAAATTGGTTTTAAAAGTAAAACGATCACAAAAAGGAAGGACCAGATCAAATAAAAAAACACAGGTGGAAATTGATCATAAAAACAAAATAAAGTTTGGTTATATTAACTTGGAAACTTGGGTTTAGTGAAAAAAAGATTTAAAAGCTTGTTCTAAGAAACCCAAAAACGTTTAGTTACCAAGTTTATATCTGCATTGAAGAGAATTTCAAAAACACCCGTCTGAAATTTCGTTACGTTTAACTGCATACTCGCTTAAAGTCAACAAAGTCTGGAAAATCTTTAACGAATCCAAAAAAATGTCGTGCTTTTAATCGAAAAAAAATAAAGAAATAGATAAAATTAAAAAAATTAATAATAACCGGAATATAGTATCTCCTAAACAATAAAAAAATTTGTCTTGAATAGTTTAAAAAACAAAACATATTGTTTTTAGAGACATTTTATAATAATTTTTAGTTTATTATCAAATTTGTTTATCTTAACTTAGAGCTAAAGAGAAAATGGTTTAAGCTCAATCACCATTTGTTTATATTTTAAAAAATAACTAATTCCACTATTTACCTAAAAACCTTTAAAAATCACTCCAAAAAAACTATGAATTCATAGAAAAACGGTTGAATTTTTAATGTACTAAAAATAAAAAAAAATTAAACGGGCGAGATACAAAAAACCTAGAAAAAGTTCGGTTTTAAATCTTTTGTTTATTGCGTTATTGTCCTGATTTTTTCCACATTCAACTACAATTTATCTTAATTTGATAAATTTTAACAGGAAGAAATTTGGGAAAAGGCCAAATTTACAAATTAAAACAGTTTTGTCTAATTTTTGATGTGCGCAACTGTGTTTCCAGATTGAATTTCAAAAATTAGATTTGGCTTTAAATTTAGCTTTGTCGTATATTTTTACACATATAATGAGTATTTATTACTATTATTTTAAAAGAAGAATGTGATATTCAATTATTTTGAAATTTAGCTTAAAGTAAATTTAAGATTCAAATAATTATTTTGCAATTAATTATTTCAGTAATTTTAAAATGTAAGTATGTAATGGATTCGCGTGTTCTTTATTTGTTTGTTTGTTTGCTGTTCAGTTTCCGTTTTAATGGT
Organism: Diplosoma virens; assembly: GCA_963680785.1. NCBI lineage: Eukaryota > Metazoa > Chordata > Ascidiacea > Aplousobranchia > Didemnidae > Diplosoma > Diplosoma virens. The sequence continues at coordinate 21,641,551 of OY796890.1, forward strand.
ACCCAGTGCGTTCAATATGTGTTCAGTTAAAATAGTTTCTGCCAAGGCTGTACTTTGGCAGATCAGCATTTCACAAACTGTGTTCCGCAAGCTTACTTAAAGTGTTTTGTTGAACAATGAACATGATGGTTTGCAAGTACGTCATAATGAGCTTGCATAATCTTTACATGTATTTTTTTTAATTTCACATTCTTATTTCATAAGTTACGTTCTGTTTTGACAGTAATTTAAACAACTTTAGTTTTTTAACGTGCAAAATCGAAGTCCATTTATATTCTTGAAAAATTTGTGATGAGAAATTTTTTTGACAACTATCCCGTACATTAAAACGATAAGACTAGAAGTTCGGTGAATAAAAGTCAAAAAAGTTTTATAAAAGCGAGAGAAAATATAATTAAGCGTGAAAAAATCTTATCAATATTTAAAAGCTGCTGATAATCATTGTCAACAAGCATAGACGTACCAGATGGTAAAGCAGGGGCAATTACCCCCAAAGTCTCAAAAATTTGGGTAAAATCAAATTTTTTCGGCAGCCACAGAAAATACTTGGGACAAAACAAATTTTTGTGCACCGAAAGCAAACTAGTCCTCCAGGACAATGTTTCCAAATGCAGAAAAACGATCAAAATTTGAGGTGAAGACCTTAGTTTTTTAGAGATCACTACATTTTGAGACAAAAATCGAGAAATCAGAGACAGATTCAAAGTGAAGACTTTTTTTTTTGGTTTTTTCTTTGGTTTTCAAGTTCGGTATTCTACATTTGGGACGAAAGTTTTTATCATATTCGTGAAGTGCTGGAAGATCATGATTTGGACAAACATCAATAAAATTTGGGAAAAACTCTATTGCTCCCCAACAATTTTTCTGCTGTTACGGCCATGTCAACAAGCATAGCCTCCTACAAGCCGTGTTCAATGACCTATTTTTTATCTAAATAAATTTTATCTAACAATATTATTTCAGAGCCCGAAAAAAAAAATTATATAAAATATCAAAAATTCTTCCAAGTTAACTTAATGTATTTGTTCGTGTTAAATCTCCTAAAAAATATTGAAGTTGAAAACAAATGCATGAAAAGAGACAACATATTACGAATTTGTTGCAATAGAGGCTTGGTTATTGAATTATGATTTTTTTTACAATCTACTCGGCAACGCTTTGTTTCTAGTGTGGATCAATGGCAATTTATAAAAATGTTAAAAAAATAGCTAACATTTTCAGGAGCGGTTAAATAAGTTAATGTATGGGTTTTGTTTTTCGAACAAATGTTTTTAAAATTCCTTAAACCTTAAAAAGCATTTGTTTTTCGTCACACATTGCAAACAACACTCAAACTGGGAGGACGAATAGTGGCGCACTATCTTCCTCACGAGAGCCACTCGGATACAAAGCTTAGCTAGCGTGCTGGGCCAGCATCACCACGTGATGCTAAGCCGCCGACATTTACCTACCCCCATGATCTCGTCAGCGGGGTCGAATGCCTTTAAGCGTTAAAGTTTTTGTATGTTTCCAGTGCTTAGCAGATAATTGCAAGTTTTTATGTACGAATGCTTTCAATCAGTACGAGGCTGAACCGGAGCAGATCGGCCAGGAGGGTAAGAAATATTATATAGTATGATCGATTTTGCCAATTGAAAGCACTCATATTGTTTTAATAAAGAAAATGTTTTTTTTTTGAAAAAAAAAACGCTTTTCTCCACGTTTATTCCAAACCTGTTTCTCTGTGAGCGTAGAAAATCGGTCTTAAGCGTTTCCTTATGTCTGCTCAAGCTCTTCACTTGCTCTTTTCAGTTTCTACGGTACTTTCTCCCAGGTGCATTAAAACTACTTCATTTGCCGACTGTTCAGCCTTTATCGGGTTCACGTTCGGACACATCATATGACGTCTCTATTCACATAACTTATGAAGCGATTCTACTAGTTTTTAAACCAATGTGTAATTACAAAAGCTTATTAAAAAATGTACTTACGTACTTAAGCGGCTTTCATCATTGCATTGAACTTATTTTAAGAAAAAAAGTACCGAACGATTAGAGAGAAAAGTTGCATCTGATTGCTCAACATTGGTTCAGCTAGCAAGTGTATTCGAATATGGTAAAATGCATTGAAAACTTCTGTCATTGAAAAATTAACTCCACAATTCACGTGAAATTTCAAAATATTTTTAAAACGTTGCTCGGTCATTATTCAGAAAAGAGGTTGGAGGGCTTTTTTGAATATTAACTAAATTTTATTTCAATAAAAATAAAATTACCTAGCAAACATACAAGAACTGAAATAACCGACATGAATGGCCACATATTGAAAACCTTATGATAACATTTTACAATAATATTTATTTTACCTCATTTAAGTATTATAATTTAGTTTTTTCATCTCAAACCTAAATAACCTCGTAATCTAAAAAGACGAATTTTCTCATTGTTTTTGTTGTGATGATAAGATTGTATCTTGCATTGTGACTTCAATTGTTCTGACAAGCACTCCCTTTCAGCGCAAATCAGAAAGACTCAATTGCGTTTTTTAAAAATGCTCAAATTATAATTCTTTAACTCTTCCTCGGCGTTAAAAACAATATTTGCCAAACCACCGCTATTATTAACAGCTTCGTTTTGCCGGAATTAAATTTTTAAAAAACTGTCGTTAAAATATTTAAACAAGTAAATATTTCACAAGTAGAATTTGCTGTTATATTAGTTAAGCAATAGCATATGGAATGAAAAGAAAATAAAGTTATTTGACTACGAATGAGTCTTGCACCCATAAAACCATCTAGACCTTCTTTCAATTAAATGGAGACTCAAAAAAAATTGTTTTCAAACCGATACATTTTTCCATAGCCAGAAAAACAACTGTGAAATTATGTGAAATGATTTCCTCGTGGCTTGAGAAGTGAGGCGACTGCAATCGATAACACTAGAAATGACGTCTCCGCTTCGAACGTTGAAAAGGGACCGTTTTCTCTCGTAGCATCTGGCACTTATGAGAGTATTATGTTTACAATTCGATTAACCTTCAGAACAGCTGATTTAGTTTTACTGAAGCGACTTGACTTGAAGCAATCTTCCGAAGAAATTCTTTGATTTTGCTTAATAAGTTGACGTAATTGCTGCAAAGCTTTATTATAAATTCTAAGTTCTATGTGTCCAAAAAAGTGTTCATTTTCTCTCAACTGTTTAAAATGTCTCGATTCAAAGAGTTTAAAAATTCGTTAAAAAAAAAAAAGCTTCTCAATCATTTCACTCCAGTTTAAAACTTCTTTCTTTGACTAGCACTAGAATATACAAAAAAGTTATGGCACATCAAAGCCGAACAATATAGCTTGCACCATTAACGATGGATTGCTTGCCATTGTGTTGATAAAAGCATCGGCATAGTTCTGATTAACCAATTTTAAAAATGTTTTTAATTTAAAATCAAAAAAACTTTTAATACCCAAAATATTTTAACAAGAAATGCCTAATTCAATTGAACTTGTTTTTGATAAACCTTAATGCTTTACACATTCAACTGGATAATTAAATTTGCAATAAAATGTTTAAAAAAATTTGTTAAAACACTCTTTTTATACGTTTCTAGTAAAAAAGTTAACCAGTAAGTAAAAGACGTGGGATTATTTCACGTAAAATAAACATTATTTTACATAGTACCCTACAACTGTGCAATGTAACATAGGGCTAATTTTAAGCGATCGCAAGAACCAAAATAAGGTATACTTAACATTCTTTTTATATGGCTCGGAGGTGTACATTTTGTAGTTAAGTATTGCTCCTTTTTGCGCTCCTAGCCCTCTTAATCCTTTTCTTTTTTCTCTTTTAATTTAAATTTGCATTTAAATTTAACTTGGCTACTCTGTTTTAAAGGTACAGCGAACGTGCACAATTGATGTTGTGCGTGTAATAACGTTTTCGCTTAGCCGCTGTTTCCTATTTTTCAATCACTTTGTCAATAGCAACTTAGAAAACGTAAGAACTTGACTGCAAATAAAATTAAATGAATGAAGAACATAATTAGGCAGACAAACCTGTTTCAAAAAAATTTATATAAAGGAAGCTACTGTTTTTTGATTTAGTCTTTACTAAATTGAGTTGAATATTTACAAAAAATGTGATTCCAAATAAAAACATAAAACAGTGGTTATCAACCTGTGTACGGCCAATACTAATATTACCCGAGAGCTTTTTTAGTGATACATAAACAGTATTTGGATTTCAATAGATTTCAGTAGAATTCAACATACAGATTAAATTAAATTGTCTAGATATTCATTGGTATTAAACATTTTTCTCTGTAAGTTATAACACATTGCAATAATCACAGTAAGTACTAGCACCGCAAATTTTTTGAATAGCTGCGAAAGCTCTTGGCCTCTATTAGTTTACTCATTTTCAAACCAAAGCACAATTTTAATGTGGCATATATTTATAAAACATCAAAAAATCTTTATCACGAAATCACTGCGTTTCCATTGTTTGTGTTTTGAATGTACAATGATGTTATGAATGTTTAATATCTTCTTTTTGGTATAAATCTACGTTGGCTGTCACAAGGAAATACGATAAGAAAAATTTTTGAATTGAAAGAGTTACTCGAATTTTATACAAAAAGAAATCACGATTTAATTAATCTGGAGTTTCTCTAGAGACTAGTTACCCAGTGAATCTTTTTGACACTCCAACCTTATGAATTTGTTTTTTCGAGATCCGAAGGCTGTAATTGCATATCTCGTTTCTATATTGCCAGAGATTTATGGGCAATGACTAAAGAAACCAAACAGTATCGAAGTTTCACAGTTCACATATTTTTCCTCGTTGTAAAATCAATTCAACGAAAAATTATTTCAAAAAATTGGCTGCCTTTTAAACTGCTTAAAACGACGTTGATGCATTGTTTTCCGAGCGAAGATAGTTGTCACTAAATTTTTAATAAATTCCTCGATCATCCGTCCCATCTGCTTGCAGAAACAGCAGAACATTAGGAAATCATTGACATTCAATGTGGCGAAACAGCTAAAATTAAGAATAAAAATACTCGCCTATCAATTTCTTGCTAACAACGCCGCACTCATCTTCACCGAACAACAATATCTTGGCATTTTCAAAAGCAGATCGAGAGGTTGTCAGTGAGTCAGGAGGATAAATAGGTAATGTGATGATTATGACAAAGAGATATGAAAAACTGTGAATTCTAGGTAGTTTTTGAGACACAAATGTCCGCTTAATTGGGTTGAAGTTTTAATTCAAACTCGCTACTTTTTAAAAAAATATTAATATTGAAATGAGTAAATACTCTTTGATTACTTTAAAGCGTTGTAACATAGCATGTTGCTCCAAAATATTTTTAAAAAATTTTATGCGAGGATGAATATAATATTTTTATGTAATTAAATTTATCCACTTATTTGTACTGCTGATTCTACTTTAAATGGTAAACAGTGTCAAGGTCGGCAACTTATTGTAAGTGTTACATTAGCAGTGAAAACGCTGTTCATGAAAGCAAACTGCGGTGACCTTAAACGTTTTTTTTTTTTTTAAGACGAAACTGCAGCAGGTTTCAAAAAACATTTTCTTGAACGCATGCAATATTACGAAAGTCGAAGCCCATGTGTCACAAATGTGAGCTGAAAAGCTGAGTGTGTCTCCAGCTGTCGGTGATACGCGTCGCGAATCAGAAAGCAAACAACGGAGCGTAAACGAGAAGTTCCAATTTTTATTTTGTCGCAAGGCAAGCTATTGCTGTTTAACCCATATTAATCCAAGGGTAGAACTAAAAAACTAAAAATTAAAAACTTTGATGGGCTGTACAATTCTGTGGCACAACTTAAAACAGTGTTTGTAAAGATATTTTACAACTTTTATATATCTCAAAGCTATTCATAATCTAAAATAATAAAAAAACAGTTATTTTTAGTTAGAAAATGCATTTGAAATAATGACTACAAATGACTACAAATGTAGTCATTGGGATAGTTCGGGTTAATGCGATTGTGTTTGCCGCCTTCAGACTTACACCAACTTTTTTTTCATTGACTAATTTTCAAGTAAAACCAGAAGGAGCGTTACTTTTTTTTTTATTGGGAGGATTTTTTTTTGAAAATTGATTCCGAATACAGTCATATCAAAAGAGATAATGCCGAGTGAGTTCATTTATTGCCTTCGGTTAAACATTAACATTTAACTAAGGCAAAAAAACCCAAGTCACTTCTTTGTCAGCATGAAAGAATTAAACCCAAGGTCGAGATTGATTATGATAAAATACTTGAGATGAAAACTGAAAACAAATACTACTTATGAGTAATCAAAAGTGGACGAATTTATTAAATTTCATTTTATTTGATTCGATTTTATAAACTCCCGTGAATTTTAATCATTGATACAGTAGGTGATACAAAAAAATTTTAAGGAATCGTGAGAGTTGCGGATACGGCAAAAAACATCGATTCTTTTAAATGCAAAAAAACGAGTAACTTATATGAATAAAGCCAAAATAATTAAAACATGTATAAAACTGAATGAAAAAAAATATCAAAAAACTTTTATGTTGTTTTTTCATTTTCCATTTAGAATATTGGCAAAATCTATGATTATTAGCAACGGTTAAAAAAATGTTTCAAAAAGTCTTTAATTTTTATTTAAAGTTCCCGTAAATATATTTTAAAAAGTTTTTATTTGGTTTTTAAAATTAATAACTGGGACAATAAACGTGTCGGTCAACCACGAAAAGAAATAATCTGAATCGACAGTTGTTTACAAAGTGACGGATTGTGCTGTAGTGAACATTAAGGAAAAGCCGTCTTTTAAAAATTGTTTTTTGCTGCAAACAGATTTCCAGCTTAACATGCTGCTGCGGCAAAGCGCCAGCGTGAGATGGTGCTGCAGGCGATAACAAATCCCGGTGACGTCGTAGGAATTGGATTCAAAATAAGTACGTAGAATTGTAGTTGTTCATTAAATTTAGTTGAAGTACTTGTTCATGCAATTCAAATTATATTTCGTATATTACGTTGAAATTCAAAAACAGTATTTGTTTGACAAACATTGCGTTACCCACAAAATGTCTAAAAAAAGTTTTACTCCAAGCAAAGAACAATGAAACTAGTTTTAATTTCTTTCCGTTTTAAGTTACATCAATCAAATCCCAAGGAATTTGAAAAAATTCTGACATTCGCAAAGACATGGAACTAAACCACGAGTAGTAAGTTATAATACTAAATCCAGATGAGAGAGTAGGTAAACGATTATGCTGACGGCGATGAATATCACAAACAAAATAATCGATTAGCTCAATCACAGTTCGGTTTGCAATTCAGGGTTAATATTAGCGTTTTTTGTACCATTGTTTGCGCCGATCAAAAACAACGTTATGGCAAACTTTTGTGCAAACAAGTGACCATAGTTTTTTGTTTTGTTTTTCACCACGACATAAAGAGTGGTTTCTAATGCTCTTCATTGCACCTCACCTCAAAGGCAAGAATCAACCAATATCTTCGCTATTTTTAAGTTAAATAATTTATTGTTTAATAGAAATAGAACCAAATAATCATGTGAACATTTAATCTGACTTTGCGTTTTTGTTCTTACTTTTGAAATAGTGTGTAGGCCTACTTATGTCTTTCATTGGCAAAAACTAAAAGTAAAATACTCATCTATCACTTGTCGAAGCACTAAGCCTTTGTATTATTTTAAAGGAATTTTTCTTGTTTTATTATTTACAATTTTTCGCAGTCAATTATAAAATGTAATACAAAATAAGGTTAATTGGATAAGTAGACAAGTGGTTTGATATAGCATTACTCTTCATAATTTTGAGATTAGAACAATATTGAAATAGGTGATGTGCGCTTTTTAGATAATCATGTGCTACATAAGTTTTTAATGAAAAGCAAGGGCGATTTTTTGTTATAGTAGGCCTATGGTATCGAGTGCAATTTTTAGTTTTACAACAAACTAAACTGTTGCCGAATACAACTGTTTCCACTCACTTCCGTCATGTTGCAGCGAAGCTTTTGCAGCATTGTTTTCGCTTTTTTCTTGTTGCCATGACGTATGAGGTAAGAAGGTGACTCCGGCAGCCACGGAGAACAAAGCAAGTAAAGGACAGAAGGAATTGCTGAAATGGATAGCAACATCGGCCATCGCTCCGGGTTGCCTAGAATCTAAACATTTAGATTTGCTATTACATTGATGTTCTTAGTTGGTAATTCAGTTTTATTTTTTGACACAAATTACAAAAATAAAAATAAAATAAAGTAATCATTTGTTTTATTTTGCTAATCTGTAGAGGGAAATACAACTAAATAGACATTGGGACGTAAGGGGAAAAAAAATGAAATTGTTTCAACGTTGCCAGCTCAGATCATAAAAAATTGGAAAGTCATTACTGGCATTACTTGATACTATAAAAACTTCATATTTATATACAATACAATTAAAAATATTTTATTGCTTTTCCGTTCAACTCAATTTATAACCATCTCAATTACGGATGAATTTTTATTAGCATCGGACAGAGAATAATTGGGTTAAACAACAACTTTTAATAGTTTTAAAAGAACAACATTTCCGAAAAAGAAGTTGTTATGAAAGGCTCAAAGTACGTCCTAATTGATAGTTAGTATCTTATAAACAGGCGTTAATGATCAGCGGGCAAATATCTCCGTTGTGTTTCCTCTGAAGAATAAACAGATTGTGAACTTGATAACCTCGCACATACCGCATGTGTCAAGAGACTTCGTTAGCTGTTATTTGCAAGTTAACAAAGCCAAAAACACACAATGTTTACACTTTCTACTGATATACTATGGTATATTAAACTTATGAAGAGCGCTGGCTTTAATTTTTTTGTTTCACAAACCTATTTCATTCAGTCATTTCACTAGAAGTAAAGGTAATAGCTAGTCAGGATTAAGTATTTACCATTTCTGTCTCCAGCAAGGGGGTCAAATCTAATGTTTCTGAGCTGGTACAATCGTTTGGTATTGGTGTGATGATATCAGTTCGGCAAAACAATTACGTAACTGAAATTGTTTTGCAATAACACATGGTTTCGACTAAACCTTCCTGTAGCGAGTTACAGGTGACTTACTTCAAGAAAAACTCTCAATGACCTTCAACAAAATAAAAAAGTACAGAATATAACCAATATATGAAAAACTACAGGTAGTTTGGTTTTTAAAAACAATTCACAGTAAATTTTGGAAGCCTTTGAAACAACATACTATCCAAGAACCTGTTTGTTTTTCCACCAGCTAAGGTTCAACGAGCCTGGTTTCTCTAAAACAGGGGTGGCCAACCTTTTCTACCTCAAGCGCCAATTTCATTCAAGTCTAGTTCAATGCGCCGCACAAACGAAAGATTTCAAAACATCAACTCAGAATCGATCTCTGATTTTCCTGTTTTTTTATCCCAAAATCATAATGTTCTCTAAAAAAAAAGTCTTCACTCAGAATCGGTATCTCATTTCCCTGTTTTTCGTCCCAAAATCATAATGTTCTCTAAAAAAAAGCTCTTCACTCAGAATCGATCTCTGATTTCCCTATTTTTCGTCCGAAAATTTTAGTGTTCTCTAAAAAAGTTCGTCTGATATAGCTAGATATAACTTGTGGAACGTTTTTGATTTGAAATATTTTCCTAGACTGCAATGCGCCAATTGTGGCGCATGTGCCGCAGGTTGGCCACTCCCGCTCTAAAACTTTAGAAAAAACATATGAGGAAAATTCAAATAGTGACGTCAAACAATCCCTGGATAAACATGTTTAACTAGTGTGGGTAATAAATCACATTGATTCAAAACTGGCAAGCTTCAAAACTAGATGACAACTGGTGGTCAATAAATTTATTATAAGCTATGCTTACTGTATCAAAATCTTTTTTTAATTTTACAAACATGATTAATTCCATTCATTTTATGTTAACGATACTTTTACATACAGGCTACTGTATTTCCATATATCCCAATTACTTGAAAAAGCTGGTTAGTACGCGACAATTCTAATCTGTTTAAAAGACGCCATCTGACTCACGCATTGAAACCCATTGACGAGACCAATGAGACCACCAAGTGATAAATCAACTCCAATTTGACTGAGATAAATGGCTTGTTTTGACTGGGCGCAGCACTCGGCTACAACGATGGGAATAAGATCTGGAAGATACGAGTTATCGTCATAATCAGCAATGCAATCCACTATTATGCAATCTTATAAAATTATTTCTCGGCCATTATTTTAATACTTTCCAAAAGTAATAATATTCCAAATCAAAACAATTAGACCTTGCGACAAAAAGTGTTATTTGCTAACTTGGTCAAAATATATAGAAGTAAAAAAGAAATAAAGTTATAAATAGTTTAGGCTTAAAAAATTTATAAAAACAAAATTTGAATATGGAATGTTTTTATTGTTGAATACGAAGAGAAAGTTTCAAAAGCAAATTTTTAGAAAAGCCATTTTTTTATTTTACGCTTTTTTTTTACTTTAAGCATCTTTAAATAAACTTAATACTCAACTCATTCCAAATCCAGAAAACAAGCCCATCAAAAACCTCCCAAAAATGATGGCCTCATAAGATCTCCCGAACCAACCCCCCAGTGTCATGATGAGGACCGAAGCAACGTTTGTGAGATTCATTAAAATCATGGAATTCTTTCGAGAGAGTATTTTTAAGATAAATCCAATCGATAGAGCGCCAACAAATCCCCCCGCTAAAAGCATGGACACGGATAGAGATATCAGCAAATTGGCAGTCTCCATTGTCAAGGTCTCGTTGAATCTTTCCTAAAAACGTTTTGGATTTAATGTACCAAAAAAAAATTTTTTTTCTCGGGTGCCAAAAATGCAACCATGATATATATTAAAAAAATAATCGATATTTTGTAGGGCTTTCTGCGTGTTGGCACTAAGAGAACGATTTTAGGATTTTTTATAATTCCTATGAGAGCGCATCCTTGCGAAATGTTTTTTAAGGGAAGTAACGTCTGTTTTGCGGAAGCTTGCAAATTTAGACTGAATAAGGCCATAAGAAAGACTGATACTCACAAAGTTATGCTTTTTTATTTGCATATATAATGATAACACTGCTACCTACAGAAGCAGTTAAACAATTAATGCACTTCTTTGCGGGCCCGTAACACAGAAAATTAATTAACAACATGGGCCTCCAGAGGAGACAAAATTGAAAAAGTAGAAAATTTTTTAGTCGTGAAGCGTTGTACCAAACATTTCGAGCAGCGGGCCGTGTATAGATTTTTTTGGACCTCCTCGGGCCAAAGCCAAAACATAGTTTGCGAAAAACAGTTAATAAATAACTGTAAACGAAGTGAAGACCTTTTTTTTAGAGATCACCATGATTTAAAATTTTTTAGAAAAACAAGAAACTGGGGCACATTTCCGACATAATTCTATCCAACTGTGGTTCAAAGTGAGTGTATATGTTTTTTAAAAAGAGCTCAGCGGGCCGTACTTTGGAGATCCCTGGTCTAAGCTTATGATTGTTAATGCGGTTCACACGAAGCACTGGTGATCTTATGTGCAATATATTTTGGATTAGTGACGTTCATAAGGTGTCAGCATAGAAAGCAATCCATCAAATATTTTTTTAAACAGCCCATGGACCGAAAAATGTTGAAAACGCTGGACTAAGTAACAACAAAAACTAGCGAGATTCACAGCAGATCGTACACTAATTTTTTCGCCGGAAATGTGTACGAGATTGCATTTGTTTGCAAACTACTTTGCTTACTTGCATCGAAATAGTTTCAGAACAAACAAGAGCAGAAAAATAGGTACCTGGTGAGTTTCGTTGAAAAAAACATAGAGTATGGTCAGAGCCGGATTTAAAGCGCCCACAGCGATCCCGGTGGACAGCATGACCGATGCAGTCGATAGAAGCAAGCTGAACATGCAGTAGTAGGAATTCTAAAAACCATTTCTTGGTTAAAGCAAAAAAATTTTTACCCTTTCACTGCAGTACCAAAATATAAAAAATCCTATAGCATGCCCATTGGGAAGAAAATACGATTTTCTAAAGAATAGAAGAGTATATTTTTTTATTCAGTGATATATATTCTTTCAGTATCTTAACTTCATAAAAAATTTACTTGACACTGAAAGAGTACATATTACTTGATAAAAATTTGTTTTTTCTATTTTCTTTCCATAGGGCATTCTTATAGGATTTTTTTAAATGTTTTTGTACTGCAGTGAAACGATTAAAGAGTTTAAGATTAAAACGAGGTTTCAAGCAGTTGGTTGCGAAATTGAATTCAACACGCTCTTTGACATTCACTAACTTAAAATACGCTAAGTTGCACAGACAAAAGTGGTTAGTTTGTATATGATCTTATTTATAACAGTACAACGACTTAATTCATTAAAAAAAAAGGACTCTTAAACCAACTCTCCGCAGTCGGCCTACATCAGTAGTAAGAACGGCAAAAAAAGAAAATGATTGGAATAGATTTGAAATGTGCGTACTTGATTAAATTTGTTTGATTTTTATTTTATTTGTGTTTGTAGCTGTCAGCATCAAAATGACAGAAATTCCAACAATGATCGTCATACGAAAAACAATTTAATTTCTAAGTAAAAAGTCACAGACTTTCTATTTTGTATTGTTTCATGTTTCTGTGTCACGTAAATCAAATAAAATTTTACGGTGAAAAATGATTATCTTCGGTCATTTAAAAAGCAAGATTAAGATTTCAATTTACAATATTTTTCTTTATACATACATAAAAGCAATTTGCAGGGGTGAGGAAAAGCATCAGAGTAATTAATGGAAACTTTTTTAGATTCACAAACAGAATTTTAAAAAATATATATCAAGAGACAATACACAACTTAATAAGAGTTGAAATAAAAACCAGTAAATTTTTAAAAGCTACGACAATCAACAAAAAAAAGCAAAAATTTTAAATTAATATAATAGAAGTTGAGATATACGTTGCCGCACCCACGCCATTATTAAAAATCAGACAAGTTAATTTTTTTTCTTCAAGACGTGATATACGATGCTGAAATTCAATCTTAGACGTTTTTATTAATCTATGCCGCCGGTATGTTTCTTCTATTTGATTAATGTCGTCGTTGTTGTTCGTGTGAACGAATGCCGACATGGCTCATGGTTTATTTCAAGTCAGAACGAACGATGTAAAGCTTTTGTGTAAACGAATTCATTACTTTAACTAAAACAGATTTACTTGTTTTTCGAAGAGTCGTTGCAAGGCGATCAGCCATAATCTTTCCGATTATAATATTGTAGGAAGAAAAAGGTAAGCGTTAGTGAAAATAATAACAAAAAAAATTATACTTAAGCGTCAAATTTTTGGACCATGATTAATGAAAATGTGTTGAAAGTTAAGAGAAACCGTAAACGAAAGATATCAAACTGGCGACCTGCGACCGACTTTGATCGGACGTTTAGATTTGTAGCCCGACGAATGTTGAATCACCTTTGATTTGCAAATTAACTTTTACCGCCTCAAACAAGAAACGGCAAACCTTTTTATATATCGGTTCAAAAATCAATAACCAATGAACAACGAAATGTAAATAGGTAGTATATGCAGTTGAAAGTTTTAAGGGGCATAGTTAAGATATTTAGCCTATTTTTCGGCCATTATTTAAAAAGAAGCTCCCGTTTATTTACAATTTATAACTGCGACTCGCCGATTTAAATTAGTCTGACGTCACAGGGATATTATACCGCGATGCCAACAAACGGACCGTTGAAATAGAAGATTAACTTTAAGAGCGGCGGAGTCTTTTCGGGTCTCATTCACCTTTTGCCGTTACTAACCTTACGGTTTAGGGATTCCCAAAGTTTATAACGTGAGCACGGCGAATAGTGAATTAGATCCGTCTTTCTGCCTAGAAAAGACGGATCTACAGCGTACCTCCGATTGTTGAAGTTTTGGTTCTTCTTCAAAGGTTTCTTTGACTTCGTCTTTCGGAAGCAAAGGGTTATGACCGTTCACACCATTGCAATCTTCGATCTTGTCCATTTTGATCTTATCCATTGTGAAAATTAAAATGGTTATTTACTTTATATCAACAATAATAACTGGTTTTAACTCCCGAACATATACTATGACATTTTGATACCTAATGAAGTAAACCGTAAAACCCTATTATTGATTAATTGTTAACAGTAAGCTAAAGTGAAGTTATTCAGTGAATTCTTTAATTTAAGTTGCGGTGCTTTGAAAAAAACCAGATATGCCTGAAGAATCAGTAAAAAACGACTTGAAAAAATAGAAGCGTTTACTTTAACTTATGTTTTAAAACAGTTTTAGGAATATTTAAAGGTTCAACCGAGTGCTGCATGCATTTTGTTTGCTTAGTTTCCTAATTTGATCGTAATATCTGGTATTCGTTTATACAAAAGAAGATATGTCAAAAGAAGATTTTTGGGGTTAATTTATAATGTACAGTATATTATTTTGATCGAAAAGAAATTATGGTACAATATTCCAATCAGGAAAAAAAGCTATGCTGTAAAAATACACCTCTTCAAATTTTCAAAGTTTCTACAAAACTTTTTAAAAAAATTCTCGTTTCATACCATTACATAAACTTTCTTTTCATTAATTTATCTATTTTACATACGAAACAAATTGTATTTTGCGTGCTACTTCGTTTAGTCCCAGCTTCTTAATTCGCAATCTTTATTTTTTAATTTTAAATATCAAACAATAAAATTGGCAGCAATTCAAAAATCCAATAAAATAATAGTTATTTTTCATAGGTGCGTTTACTTTATTTGAAAAGCTATATAGAAAAAATTAAAAGAAGGCCACAATTGTTTCAAAAAAAAAGTTTAATACTACTATTAATTAAACTATGTATAATTCAAATACTTTAGTACAAAAACACTGAAAAAATCCTCAGTATATCAAAAGTAAAAAATTAAAATTAAAAATTACAATGGTAATCAAGGCAATTTCAGTGATGCTAAATCTATGGAGATGGAAAAATTAGGTGAAAACAATAAGCAAATTAAAAGCGCGCTAAAAGCTCCACTCCTCACGATATAATCAGCAAGAGCTTCGTCTGTCACTTTACTATTTCGATTCGAGTTATTCTTTCGCACTCGTGCAAAGAACGATATCAGTTACCTAACACACATTCAAAAACTATCTCAGTATCTTTAGCTACCAAGACGCTTCTATTGTTCTCGGCTTTTCGAACGATGTCAAACGAAATTTGTGAATAAAGGACAACGTTCTTTCTGTTGCGAGCTGTTTGCAAGGCGTGGCTAAATGAACTCGCGTCACCTTTAAATTTGCTTAGTCATGTGACTCATTTTACAGCTCCTTTGCCTTGTTAGAATTAAAGCTTAAGCGCGACTACATCCACTGTCACTCTCTGTGCTACTTATCCGCGACAAAATAAATCGCTTGAGCTAGTGGCAAACGATAGTATGGGGCTGGTAAGAGTAATAAAAAAAAAGACTGAACAGCATGGATTCAGCCAAAAATTACAAGTGGCGAAACAAGGCCATTTCAAATCGAACACAGCATAAGCATATCCATTCAACTTCGACTCTCAATTCCGTTGTTCATCAGATGCAAACATTAAATACAGTTTAAACAGTTCAAACTAATTTTTAACTAACATGGAAAGTTTTCAAACCGCTAAACGCTTTTTTACGATGTTATCTCTCGCTAATCTTTTTAATCTTAGTTAATGTACACCGTCACTACGATGAGGAAAATTTTTCCCGATTAAATTTCGTGCCAATTCAAAAATAATAATCCTTCCACATACGAACAGCACAGCCAGGCTAATCCTCGACGCTACCTCAAATCGCCAGTAGCTGAACTACGAATGACAATGCTGCCCATCGTTTTTATATAAGAGCATTCCACTGCTCGGTGCGACGCAACAATATCCGGTGAGAAACGTCGAATGTCTGTCGCTGGTTTTTAGGGAAAAAGCTGCCCGTGTGCCACGCATGCTCATGGTGACAATTTTTGACGTCATAAACTGACGATGAAGTCGCGCAAATTGTTTAGTTTGATTGTTTTGCGATCACTTTTTATTGTTTTGAGAAAAAATAAACGGTGAACTTTAAGTATTGGATAGCAACCGAAACAAGTTAGTTGAGAAAAGGTTTTAAGGTAATGTTACCTTTTACATTCTAAAAACCAAAAAAGTTGCGCAAACCTTCAATGACAAAACAATACTTCCCAACCAACCAGTGCAACAATGGAGAAAAGACGTTTTTTGAGCGAAAAACATAAAAAGCAGAAAGAGTTCAAATACAAAAATAATTGCTGTACTTTTCCAAGCGCAAAATAATGTAAAGAATTCTCAGACATCAAAACAGAAGAAATTTTCGATTTTACGAAAGCCATCATAGCAAAAATTTTTTTTAAATCAAACTTTATTAAAAACTTTAACACTGTAGTATAATACTTATTTTTAATATGTTATTATTTTATAATGTTAATATATTAAAAATGGCTATTATTTTGTAATGTTAAAATTTTTTAATGAACTTCGATTTAAAAAAAATTTGCTGTGGTGACTTTCGTGAGATCCAGGACTTCTATTTTGATTCTTATATGACGTTTTTTTAATCTTGGGTTTACTTTGAGTTTTTTATTAAGCAATTTAGTGACTTCTTAATGAACAATGAGAACTCCAAGAAATATGATCATTTGATATCATATATGGGCTTAGATAGAAGTTTTGCTTCAGGAACAACTTTTATACTTTATAACTGATTTGAAATAAAACAAAGTAAAGTTAGTCTTGAAATAAATCATGTTTTTCGACAAGTGCAGCGCGTAAAAATAATAAAACGCTATATAGTTACTTTTAAAATATTTTAAAATCCAAAAGTTTACACCTAAAGATGGGTTCACGGTTCATTTATTTTTTTGTAAAGTTGAGCGCAATCTTTCTTTTAATTCTTTTATTTTTAGCTTTATAAAAAAATTAAAACTGTTTTACTTTGAATCATGTGTGGTCTTTACTCAACAAATAACTGTTACATAAGAAAGCACTAAATTTAAGCCTCTATTAACAAATAAAAAAAATTATAGTTTTCAGAAAAAATTATATCATGTTAACATGAAAAAAAGCAGAAATTAATCTAAAAGTAAATAAAACTTTTATCGATTTTTTTGCTTTACTTAGCGCTTGCTTAGATTTTAAGCGCGGAAAAAAGAAAAAAATCAATAAAACAAACAAAAAATGCTCCATTTCACGTTCGTGGTGGAAACAAGCCCCGACTGTCAACAACATAACAAAAACTCATTTACATTGAAACAATAAAATGACAAAAACTGCACGATCAAACCTATGCAACAGCTACCGTTACTAAAATGAAGAAAAATGAAAACAGTGCAAAAATATTAATTATATACATTGGAAAGGCATAAGATAACAATTCAAACTCTTGAGACTCCAACAGACAAAGGAATTTGAGTTCTTTAGCCCCAGCCAATATTCTTCGTATGCTACCGATCGATTTTAAGGTAAAGCTATTTTTAGTACAGTCTACAGTAATAACTATAACAACAAATATCTCCGAGACTATGTTAAAATTGCTTTAAACAATTCGCCTGCAGTAAAAGGCTAAACCAATATTTTCGTGTTGCTTATGTCGCTTCATCAAAAGAACACAAATTTTATTAACTAGAGAGAAAACAAACATTTCATTTTAACATATTCTTTACTCAGCAGTGTGCAAGGAACATCTGTGGCCGCAACATAGCAATTGGCAATTAATTTCCACGTTTAAGCGCAAAGAGAAGCAAAAAATCAATAAAACAAACAAAGAATACTCCCACTAGCGCTCGTAGTGGAAACGAGCCCTTGGGATGTATAGAATTTCGGAAAAGCAAAAAAAGTGTACCGCTACAAAAAGTTGACAAACATTAACCTGGGGTGTATACTGCAGTTCTCCGCAACCTGTTTTTCCTCTTGACACGCTTAGAAGTATCAAAATTTAGCGGCAAACCTTGACCAAAACTATAAAAAGTCTAATCAATTTGAAGACAAAAACAATTATTAGATCGAGCTAGAGAGCCTTGCTAGAGCTTGCAGTCAGCAAATTGCCAAGCAGTAGTAAAACTTAAATTAAAAATAAAACTTAAATCTTTTTTTACAATTAAAAAAGTTTGTTTTGATAACAACCTGCGGCACACCCAGGATCGCCTTTAGTCACACCACTTTTCCACGGTACACTGGCTGAGAAGCACTGGTATATTGTAATAAATTGTTAGTTAATTCTAGGTATGAAACATTTGAGGTAGTTCTGGTTTAACCTATTTTAAATGTACTGTATATGTCTACAGGTTTAAGGTATGGCATTTTTGTTTAATAAAAAAGTCAAATTAGCTGTTGCTATATGACGAATGTGCAGTATATGAGTCAGAGAAAATATGTCAGCTGACGATTGTTGGTACATTTGAAAAAATTACAAGAACCAACTTTTGGGTTTATGACACGACATGACTAACAGGTTAAGGTGCGTTAAACAAACACCAACACAAAAAATGCGAACATTTTCAAGTGTTAGGTTTATACTGTTCCATAATAGTCATCGAAGTTAAATGTCAAACCGGAAAGTTGGGAAACGAACTGTTCGGTCTTTGCTTTACTCAAATTTGAATTAAAGGCAACTGATATTTACGACGTAGAATTCCCGCTCTACTAATAAAGCAATTCAATATAGTTTTAATACTTTGTTTTTTGGTACGTTTGACTTAAGTAACAACAGATTTTTGTTGAAGACAAATATAAGATTGTAAACATCAACAAATTGACGTCAAACGTCCCATAAAACTACTCCCCAAAGTGCAAGATTATTTTTTAGAGTTTTTTTAAATGCAACCATCAACAAGAGATGTTCTCAATATTAGACTTCTAAAATAGTCTTTTCGTTCTCAAATTTGTTGCAGTACATGCAATAAAAGTTTAATCTAAAAACTAATTGCGAAAAATCTTTTTTTTATCCCTGAAATAGACATACCCGTCGCAAACTTAAATTTTGATCATTCGCATGGTTTAGATCAGTTTGAGAAAAGCCTCATCATGGCGTAAAATATTTTTAAAAAAGTAAATTAAAAAATAAAAATTATGTTGTGTTTTCTCTGCTATTTTAAAAGTTTTACGAAATCTTACAGCTGAAGAAAAAAATAACCGTGTTTAACCAAACTCCCACGCAATCATTTATTGCCTTGTGTTATCACTTCAATTGTAAAAAAATTTAACTTATTTTGCCTAAACTTGAGATTAGTTTTCATAAGCAATAATTGGCTAAAAACGTTTTCAAGATCGCAAAAGCGAGGCCAAACAGCATTCGGTGACGTCGACTCAATAATCATAATAATAACTAACTTATTTAAAGTTCAACGGTCATAATTTGTCCGAAGCGAGCAAAGAAATGAGATATGACCTCTATCCTAAACAAACAAGCTTGAGTAACGAAAAGGTACCAGCTCCAAACGGAAAGGTTTTTTGCATGCCTGATTGAAAGCCGATACCATTGTGTAAAGCAAACGCTTACTTGCATATTGTGATGCAAGCTAATGAGTTTATGATTTTGACATAGATTCGAGAAGTTTTGCTGCCAAATTAAAGCGGCTTCAAAGGAGCATGAATCGTAATAAAATCTTCAATCGGTGTGAAAAATTGTATCCCGTTTGAAATTTGATACGGCGCAGTTGTAATGCGCCAAACATAAATGAAGTAGATTAAATAAAAGGGAAAAGTAGCATTAGGAATATAATTTATACAACAGGCATGTAATTTCTAAATAATTTATTATAGTCTATCAGCCATTTTAATTGTGAACGAAAGATTTAACTAATTAAATGAATTCTCGAAAATTATAAACAGTTTTGATACCGTTTACTTAATCACAGCATTATCACCAAAAAAAGTCGTCCAACAATTCTAGCATTGATTAGTCGAAAAATAAAATGTACTGCAATTAAGTATTTACAACAACATTTTTCCATTTTAAATTTATATTTACAACATTTTTCCATTTCATAATAATAAAATAAATATCATAGGTGCTTTTATTGAGTTTATTTCTTCCCCATTGCTTTTTACTCAATTGACGGCGTAGAAAAGGAATTTACGCTGAAAATGTTTGCAAGCTAGTTTTCCTAATTATACAACAATTAATTAAAATGTTAACAAGCAATAATTAATTGGATTATGATATTATTATTTACAAGTAAAACCTGTTTGTTAAAAGCTCGTAGACCATTGTGCATAATAAATCCATTAACTTATTTTAATACTATTATCACATAAAAAATCTAAGCTAACTTTCCTAAAAGCAGTTGTTTTTTCACCAGAATTTTTCTCGCTTCCAGTTGTACAGTTGGATTACCTTATATGTTTTTCATTGTTTTCATGTTTGCTCAACATTTGGGTTTCTATCATTTACGTATAAACTTTTTTTTATTCTATTTCTTTTGTTTCATCTTTGCCATTTGTTTTATTCTCAAAATTGGCTACATTGTATTGATCTTCCTCGAAATTAACTTGCTAGTCAAAAATTTCGTACTAAAATGTGTATAACAGTCAGAAAGGGTTTTGCTTAATTAAAATGGTAGTTGTTCAAGAAAAAAATTAAATCTTTGCATAATCGTTTAAGTTATTTACTGTCTCTTTTATAGCAAATAAAAATTTTTTTTCTCTTGTTGAAGTTCGGGTAATGTATTTTTGTTTTTAGAATTAAAAACGCTAATAAATTTAAATTGGATCTTGATTGGAATTCCAATTTGAAGTTTCATTAAAACTACAGGTTTATTATTTAATACTGTTAGTCGATTGGTATTCTTTTATTCGTAGACTACCCAAAATATAAAATTTGCTTCGTTGTAGAAAAATTGTTCCTTTCTCATCTAACTAACACAAAAACCAAGATTTAACTCTTTTTAAATAATACAGATTTAGGCCACAACTGTTTTTTTAGAACTTAGAACCTTATGCAGCGTCGATTCCAATCATAAATCGATTTACAAACATTTTTGAACAGTTTTGCTACGAATCGTCGAGAAAACGAAAACTAATCAAGTAAAAGGAGCAAAACGAGTTTTCAAACGCCCTGCTGTTCGCGACACAATTCTTCTCTGCACAACCGCGGCAACCTACATAACAATATACGTCGGTACACGTGCTACTTTGCACTAACTTTTCGCCTTCTGCACGCTTGATTGAATTTTCATTTGGTACGCGGCAACCAATGAATTGCAGGATGTCATTCTTATTTATTGGATTTCTATGACTGAATAAAGCTTTGTTGCTTAAATTCGAGAAAATTCGCACGTCCGCAAGATATAACGGATGATGTGGGCCGGAAATTTGAACGATGGTTTGTATACCACGCTTGGGACTAAGTAGTCAAAAATCCAATCGCCTACTTTTTAAAGTATGGTTCGGGCAAAGCTCTACTCGGCATTGTTGTTAATTTATACAATTTGTTCAACTCGGAATATAACAGTTTGTCAATCCACACCTAATAAAATAAGGAAAAGGTTTAAATAAATGATTAAAGCAGCATACTCCATCTTGGGCTTCGTAAAATCATTTTGGTGAATACAAGAATTCGGTGAATACACGGACCTTCGCAAACACCAAAATTAATTTATTTACTTTAATTTGTTGTTTGAAGGGTTTCGGTGTAAGGGATGATGTGAATATAGTATTGTCCATAAATCGTCAGTTTTTAGTCCATAAAATTGTGCATTATTGAATCATTCAATGTCTTTGTAGTTATTTGGTGTGCGCCGTATGTTTTATTTTGCTCTTTTATGTTTTGTTTTTCAAATAACTGTGTCGTGTTTTTTTAATGTAGCGGTATTTCTCTGAAATGCTGGTTTAATGTTTCTTACTTGCACAACTTTTTTATTTGACCAACCTTTTAAGAAAATTTAATCAAAAATTTTTTTAGCATTGAAATTTACGAATTTGTGTACAATTTTAACCAAATATTGGCTCATGGTTACTTTTTCTTGGTTTAGAGTCTACGCTAAAGGTTGGAGATATCCAATTTAAAGTGTAATAGTTTCACATAAAGTTTCTCAGAAGAACATCACATTAAAACAACACCGTTCTCCCACGAGTGAAATATAGACCTATAAGCTTTTTTTCAACCTAATTTATTTGATGTTTTCACGAAGGCATTGAGTCAGCAATAAAATTTTATCGTAAATATTCCTCTTGACCATTAATCATGTGTTTACCGATTCCACTTTACAATAGACTTTTCTACACACTCTAATGCCTACTCATCACTATTTCGGTGTCGGTCATTGAGGAAAAAATTTTTAACCCAATGTTTGTGAAACAATTCAAGCTTTAATTATCTCTTAACATTGCTAAGTAGTTAAAATTGATTTGCTTTGAAATCTGTTTGGAAAAGTTAAAGTAAACAATTTATTAAAAAATCCAAACCGGCTTTTTTTTTGATCGATGGATTCCAATTTGACCGATTTGCAAAATCAGCGTTTTTTTTATGTCAACTTTTACAAAAGTAAATCGAAAAGTAGTTCGTTATATTTTGTCGATTATTTTCTATTACATTGGTGTTAGTTAGTAGCGGAGTAGAGTAAATAGCAAACAATTCAATTTGATAAGTTTTGCTAATTGATATGTCGGGAAATTTTAGTCGTTAAGTTTTTAACGATAAATCTACAGATTTTGAAGACTACTCGATTAAGAGCTAGCAAAAAAAAATTTGATATAACTATACACAGCAAAAATCTGCTTCCTCATCAGTAACAGTAAAAACTGTCTTGAATATCACAGTTGAAACAAAAATTTGTATGTTTCTACTGAACAGCGGATGTCCAACCTTTTATCTAATTGCGAGCCAAATTTTCGCATGTAAATCTATCGCAGGTCTTAATTGGATCAGAAATCGAAGTGATGATTTTTTTGTCTTACTTTTGATTTTAACGTAATATTTTTTAATTAACTTCTCTGAAAACTAAAATTCAAATCACAAATTTAGCTGAATACAAAAAAAAAATTATCACTTTGATCCAACGTGTATTTTCGGCCACAACTGGTTTAAAAATCAAAGTGATAACTTTTTTTTGGTCTTCAGCTGAGTTTGTAGTTTGGAAACCAGTTATCAAGAAGGTATTTCATAAATTACAAGTTAAGATCAAGTGAAAACAAAAAAAGTCATTACTTTGATTTTTTCAAAAAAAGTTTCTGCTTTAGACCAAAAATTCCACGTGTTTTTTCCTAAATGAAGCAAAGAAACTTTTTCTAGGCCTAAAAATTTTGATATTTTGTATTCCGAGTTTTGTGCCGAAACGGTACAATAATTTAGGTTGATTAAGCATCTGATTGAAAATTCCTTCGCAGGCCACACCAAAAAACTTGGGTGACTCTGCACTAAATCTTACAAATCAACACAATTAGAATTTAAAGCATTATTACCGGAAGGTATTAAAAAAAATTATAACAATTAAGGTTGCTGCAATTTATTTTACTGACTCTTCATACTGATAATTAGTTGTTTTTAAAATGCCTGGAATCGTTGTATTTTTTTGAAAGCTAGCTGTTTAAAATTTTATGGGTAGATAATTCTTAGTTAAATGATTTAAGTCATAGATTAAGCTTATATCATAAACGCAAACAAAAGTTTATCCGAAAATATTAGAAATAAAACCAAAAAAGATTTGTGGTAAAAAATAAAAGAATTAGTAATGCTAGGTCTCATTTTATGAGAATGTTTGAGCGTGAAAAAATAGCCATACGATAGACATACCATACATTTTTATAAAATTTCAGAACAAAAATTCCAGCAGCTAACATTCGAAAAAAATTTAATGATTGTTTTGATTGTAGAATTTAAGAAAACAACAAAAACTTTTTGACTGAGGAGTCAAAAAGTCCAATTTGCAGCAACCGTTAGTGTGTTGATTCTTAATTGTTGAATGAAAACAAACTAATTGCTGTTTTAAATCTGTCATTCAAAACAATTTTACGTTTTATAATTTAAAAAAATAAGGTTTTTCATTTTCAGACCAAATTTTCATTCAAATTCAAACAAATAAAACACTGCGAGAAACAAAGCAAAAAACGATTTTGTTTCAGATCATTTTTCTTTTACAGCCCTTTTTTAAAAGATTTTTCTTTTATCATCTACTCAAGCATAGGCTATGTCAATGATAGCCAATAGGTCGATTGCAACATCTCAGCTGGTCGATCGTTTCTGATTTTGAGTGAACTTAGAATGTTTTACTTCAAAACTTAAAGTAAAATCCGAGATAGATGCAAAGTGAAGACCTTTTTCTTATTTAGAGATCACCCCTATTTAGGATCGCATTCTCTATAGTAGTCGATCAGGAGTTTCTAAAAAAATTTAAAGTCGAAATTACCAGCGGACAAGTTGGCCATCCCTGGCCTATGTGAATCACTTTTTTTGATCTAAAGTTTTTTTCATTGGCTTAAGAGCTTTTATAAAAGTTACTTGTATTGAATTTATAAAAGTTATTTGTGCTTCTTGTTTTTTGTGTAGTAGCACATTTTCATGTAATATGCAAAGCTTTTCAAAGTTATTATTTTAAAACTCGGCAGAGATGCTGAAAAAGAAAGTTAAATCGATAGCCAAGATTTTGTTTTCGTAAGAAATATTTGATTTCAATATTATGGACGTGATTCAGAAGAAAAAACTTAAAAACTAGACCAGCTTATTTCAATTGAACGGCTGCAACTGATCCATTTCGACTGCAATCAACATCAATACAAGCCGGGACTTTTCAGCAGCCGCTTTATCTGTGCACGCACGTCACCTTCGACACGTTGAAATGTTGATTAAAATGCGATAATCCAAATCGTACATGACGTAGTAAGTGATTGCAATGACGTCAGTTAGTTTCTTATGTAGCAAGTGTCTCGTGGGAAACGGTAAAATTAATGCTGGATAAGCATTTAACGAAACGAACTGATGCTGCTTGAAAATTGAAGTTTATGCTGGTCAAAGAAGTTGCGATTTATCATTAAAAAAAAAGATTACATTAAAAATTTTAAAAATAACATCACTGATTCATTTTTGATGACAAGATTTTCTAATTTTTAAAAATTCACGTATACTTTGATAAAACAAAAAAATTTGATGTTGAATTGTAATTTTTTTAAAAATAAATTTTTCTGATTTTTGTCTCAGAAAAAAGCACGAAAAACAAACTATTCTTGTCGATGAATTTTTTTGGTTTTCCCGTTTTCTTATAGCTTTACTGAAATATTAAAGAATAAAATGACTATTAAAAATTTTCACGTTTTATTTGACAAGATTAGTCTTTCTGAATAACTTTCAGAATTGTATTGCATTAAAAAGAAAAATGATGACCGTCAAATGATTGAAAAATGCAAAAACTATAAATTTTGCGGTGTTGTTTCGCCTCCAAGCGTTTATCTTTTTTACCATCTTGTTATTTCAGTTAAGCTGACTCGGTTCAATATTTTATTTATTATTTTATTTTATCTCTATATTTATCCTCCTGGCTCGCAGGAAAGCGACTGAGGTGCTATACACAAGGAAAGCAATTACCCCGACCTGCTTCTGAAAATACCAATACGTTGCTGTCCAGTCGAAAATTTTTTATTTGTTTTTTTTTAGTTTTATAGAAATATGACTGAAATTTAAAACTGCTTGTCCATACCACCAAGTTGGAAAAAATGCCGTAAAGTGTCTTTCCCAAGGACACATCAAAATGGCCCGAGCAGGTTTTGAACTGAGACCATGTCGATCACAATCACGGCGTCTGACCACTCGACCACGCTGCCGACCATATTCAATTTGCTTCGTTGCAAAAAACACTTTAAAATTTCTTTTAGCGACGGTCGGTGGTTGAATTTTTTGGGAAACTAATTTATTTTAGTGTTAGAAGGGTGAATCCTGAATTTTCTTTGCACGAACTTAAATAAGCCCAAGCTTTTCAAATGAAATAAAAACATTACAATAGTCTGTCTTATTTCCAAGAAAACAAACGTACTTTGAACCCAAAAAAGCAACACAATTTACGAAGTAGATAATACATTGTTCCTTTACTACTGCTATTTTGATACGGACTTTACATGTTTCATCTGACAGGACGTTATGATTGTTCGGATAATTTTGCTTTGCTCACGCGGATGTCAAACATCATTACCTTAGAATCGTGACGTTTTGCAATTGAGCATTGTGATTGGATAAAGGCGTTTTCACGAAGTAGCCCATCCCGGGTTCATCGCTTTTATTGATTAATTGTTTTGTCTTGATGTCCGGAACCATAAATTCGCCATCGGTAGATGCCGCTATATTCATGTTATATCGCTATCATGTTAAAAAAAAGGCAAATTCGAAGCAAAAAGTTTTAAAAAATAGTTCCGATTAATATTAAAAAATTTTAGAAAAAAGCAGCTCAACTTTTGAAGGTTTTTAAAAGAAATGATTGATTACCGAGCGGACGGCATTTTTTTAACTAAATCTTTAATCGAAATTTAGGATAAAATAAGGTTAAGTCATTCTCAAAAAAATAGCGTATAATATGATAACCTTTTGATAAAAGACTGATTGATCCAATATTGATAGGAACAAAATATCCATGTTAACAATACAAAAACAATTCGATTTTTTTGACGTGACCATTTTTTTATGATATAGATCAGCGTGGTCCAACTACAACTACAGGCCGCATGCGGCCCGCGAAACAATTTTGTGCGGCCCGCGGAACAATTTTGCACAATTCAAGTCTTGTCGATCATAAGTAGCGGCAATCTTCTATAACAGCGTGGTCCAACTACGGGCTCGCGGGCCGCATGCCGCATATCAATTTTGCACAAGTCTTGTCGATCAGAAGCAGCAGCCGTAATTTTTTTTTGGAGAACGCTATGAATTTGCGCCAAAATAGGAATTTTGGAGACCGATTCCAAGTGAAGACCTTTTTTTTTTTTTTTTTTAGAGAACACCTGATTTTGGAACGAAAATAGGAATTTTGCAGACCGATTCCAAGTGAAGACCTTTTTTTTTTTTTTTAGAGAACACCCTGATTTTGGAACGAAAATAGGAATTTTTAGCCGACTGAGGCCCGCAAACTCGAATAATTTTGAAAAGTGGCCCACAAGAGTGCAGAAGTTGGACCACCCTGATATAGATGGACAATATTCATTGTGCAAAAACATCATTGTTTTGATTTGTTTATTGTAGTTTGAGTTTACATTTGTTAAGATTTTTCTGCTTTTGTAATTTTTTGAAAAATTGCTTCAATATAAATTTTTAGAGTATTATTAATGACCACAAATTAAAAAGTAAAAAAATCCACGTAATATGCAGCTTTGTTTAGTGGTGAACATAAAATCAAAGAAAAAACACATAACTTTTAGGAAAATGTGGCAAAAATGCTAGACTATCATATGATCTCATGGCCACTTGGAGGAGGCTTGTCAAGTGAATTTAAGCTGCTGAATGAACGCCATTTTTAAGAATGTACAGAGCAATGGAAAAAAAGCAGCCTCCGCCATCACGTCTTGGAATGCACACTCAACTGCAACGAAAACACAAAAGCATATTGGCAATCGCAGTAGATCGATTTTGGTATAGTCAAAGTTTGTGCTTTGCTTGGAGACTTTGTATATTTTTTTCTAACATGCAGGATTTCTTAGAAAATGCCATTCATCAAACCACAATGTAAAACCTACAAGGTTATTGCGATTGGAGACGAAATAAGTGAGTTCAACAGACTGCTGAGCGGACATTGGGGCACGGAAAATGGAACTTACTTCCGTGAGAAATATAGCTACATCTATTCAAAATACGGGACTTGTTCAAAAGTAAGATGATGACTAAACTTTTCAAACTAATATAACACGTTTATTCATTTTTAGTTCATAGCATGAAAACATATTATTCTGTTCTTTTTTTAACAGAATCAGTTTTTTGTTATTTATTGAAACGGTTTCAACTAATTTTTTGCTTTTATTAACAAGTCGGAAAAATTAATCAATTAAAAATTATTTTTCCCAAAAATTTTTGACTAGAGTGATCAAAATAAAAAAAATCTTTTTTATTGTTAATAGCGTTTGTCAAGCTGCATGTACCACAAAACTCTATTCAAAAAAAGGTTGCGAAAAGCGATGTGTTAAATTATTACTACCAAAGTTTATTCAAAGTTTTTAAAACATTTATTTTGAATATTTGAAGCAGGGGTTCCAAACTTGCGAGATATCATTGTAGTAGATGCAAAAGTGCGAAGAACATCACAATGGTATTGTTTGTTTTAGAAAAAGTTTTCTTTTTTGAGTAATTATTTGATATAAGGGCGTTTTATTTAAAGTGAAGATTTTTTTAGTCCTTATTTCACTTTTAAAGACAAAATATAGTTTCAATAATTTACTCTTATAATGATGTGAAAAGTTATTAGGCGAGATATTTTATATATCCCGTTTAATTTTTTAGATGGTAAAATGAATCACCTTATTAAAAAACTTTTGCCTAAAGATACGCATATGAAAAATACTTACTTTTTAGAAGATTATTTTGAAGAATTACATTGTTATAAAATTATCCAAACCAGGGATGTCCAACCTGCGGCCTATTTAATATCTTTATGCGGCCTACCTCTCAGTTAATTTTTTT
Source organism: Diplosoma virens (assembly GCA_963680785.1). Lineage (NCBI taxonomy): Eukaryota > Metazoa > Chordata > Ascidiacea > Aplousobranchia > Didemnidae > Diplosoma > Diplosoma virens. The sequence goes on from OY796890.1 coordinate 21,670,155, forward strand.
AATTTATTCGTAGTTGTATCGCAGCGTTTCTCATACTGTGTTCCACGAGCTCACTTAAAGTGTTCAGGGAAACACTTGAAGACGAAAATCGAGAAATCAGAGTCAGGTTTAAAGTGAAGACTTTTTTTAGAGATCTCTGTGTTTTTGAGACGAAAATCAAAAATCAGCGTCAGATTCAAACTGAAGATCTTTTCGTGACCCATCTACTATAACTAAATTTATAATTTGGCCCAATATGAAAAAATATTGGACATCCACATAGCCGTACCTTCCGGGGGGGGAAGGGGGGGCAATTGCCTTCCCAAGTTTCCAAGATTTGGCCAAAATTCAAATTTTTCGGGCAGTGACAAGAAAATATTTGGACAAGAGCATAAATTTTTGGGCAGCGATATGAAAAATTTGGGAAAAGTCAGGAGTTTCAGGGCATTGACATTGATCAACTGCAAAAATTAGTTACCAAATTTAGGTGAAGACCTTTTCTTTTTTTTTAGAGATAACCATGATTTTAGGACGAAATTTCTTCTTCGTCCAAGAATTTCAGACAATTTTTATGTCCTATCCATGAAGTACTAGAAAATCATGATTTGGGCAAACGTCACAAGATTTGGGCAAAACTTCATTGCCCCCCAAAACTTTTTGGGCTAATACGCCTATGGACATCCATGACCTAAACCATAGTAAATCTAAAACTATTAATTTAAAATATGAATTTAAAAATAACTTTTATTAAAAGATATTACTTCTAATTATGGTTGGACAAACTTAAACAATTTTTTTAGTCTGATTAAATAGCTTGAAAAAAAATAAAATAAGTCCGAAAAAATATCGGTTTTTAAAATTTTACTTAAAGATCAATATATGGTTATTAAACGAAAGTATGAAACTAAATCATGTGATGCCAAACTTTTACCGGAGGAGCCATCTTGTTTTAATCTTGTGTCAACAAAATGAATTAGAATCGGAATTGCGAAACCGAAATAGCAGCATCAATAAATGGACATTGGCTGTTGAAAGGTATTGCCCTTGCGGTAAGTAATATACAAGTGAATGGTAAGAAAGCACAAGCACAAGCAGGAACTAATGAATAGCAGATAGCGATAAGTCTATGCGAGTCAAAATTGTTTTTTCTCGTCATTAAATGAATCATTACATCAGCATTAAATGTCGAAATTTGCTTTTTCAAAAGGTTATTTACCGTAAGTAATTTCACATGAATCTTTTGAAAAAGTAAAAGCTCGATTTTTTTTACCTATCAATTTAAACTTTGGTAATCTTCTCAGCCAAAAATGCTATCAAAAATTGTTTTTACTAAATAAGGCTTTAATCTGATTAGAAATAAGCGCCATCTCTTCTCCTTTTTCGAGGCAACCAATCAGAAATTAATAAAAGTATGTTTATTTAAAAAATAAGTAAAAATTGTTACATCCAACTTTTTGTCATAAATCTGTGCCCATGTGGCCAAAGTTATAAGAATCTTCTTATTAAAAAAAGTTTTTAAATGTGATAATGTTTGAAGCAGTCGATTTTACAATTTTTTAAAAATAAAATATCGAAAATTCATATATTTTTCTTAGCAAAAATTGTTTTTCTTGTGTTCTCACACAATTCAAAAAAACTGTTCAAAAAGTCTGGATTCAACCACTACAAGCAAAACAATGTGGTCTGCATTAATTTATGTAACAGCGGTAGGTAAATTTTTGTTTATATAAAAAATATATTTATAAATAATCTCTTTTTAATTTTTTATTTTTGTACGCTGTCGAGATATAAAAACAATTTAAACTAGATGTTTTCGAATCATAAAATTCGACTTTAAAAAATTTCCTTTTTTCTTTTTTTTTAACTAAATTGTAAAATTTGTCCGAAATAGTTTATAAAACTCAACAATTGCTTGTTTGCACTTCAACTACAAAACGTTTTTTCAGAAAAAAAAAATTGTCTGTAGATGCATTGTTACTTTATGTATCGTTCATTGAAAGTATTTTTTGAATCAGAAAGTAATTCTTAATTCATAGTCATAGTCTTATTTCATTCATTATTCATAGTCAAAATATAATTATTTTATTTACTTTCTTATTGCAACATTATAACTTTAAAAGGCTTTTGAGCTTTGCAGGTTGCGCTTTACCCTGGTTTAAAATGGACTTTGTTAGTTCTAGTCTAAACCATTTTACATCTGGCTATAGACTATTCTCCGATTCTTTATTAAACATCAGCAAACATCTACGTAGAACGTAGATGCCAAATTTCAAAAAATAAAGAAAGAAACATCGGGCGTACAATAGACGCCAGGTGTTGACCAGACGTAAATAGTTTTTAATCCATGTCATTTTATTGGCAGATTTAATGCTTCTTACGGAGAAGATTCTTTCCACGATTCACCATCATTTGCTCACGGGTGCAATGACGTCGTACGATGACCTTGAATCAGAGCTTTGTGGCGTGAGATTGAAAACGGACAGAATGAGTTTGATCAACGAAACTCGTTGTTTCGAGAGAAATGGAATCGCTTAGAAAGCTTTCGAAAATACGATTAACTATTGTCAGGACTTTATACATGAACTTTACGCAATAGGAGTATCGATGTGCAGTTTTAACGATTAAGTTAGTTTTTAGGGGGAATAAAAACATCACTAAGATAAGCATATCGGTTACGCACTTTAACTTGACAACGTTTCAAAGTAAGTCTTGACAAAACCCACGTGTGGTGCGACAAATATCTGAACATCTCAGCTATTTGCTAAAAATAACACACTTGATAAAGAGTAAACACAAGCGATCGTTTTGATAATCTTCAAAGGAGCAAACAAATAACTTTTCTAAAGTGATTTTCAGTCATGTTTGGCCAAACCGATGTCTACGGTTTCAAACTTTTTGCTAGTTCACAAAACTTTACTCGTAATCTAGATGAGGTATTGCAAATAACTTTTGAATTTGTTTATTGTGAATAATTTAGTAGGATTGTATCTGTTATTAATCTGTAAAAATATCTTACTGTCCCGTGTTTAGGGTCCGGGAACAATCTTCAGTACCAGCTTTCTTGTAATTCCATCCACAACAATACAAACATCTATTTAACCAAATATTATTCAAATAAAATCAAGTACTTATTCAGTTCATTCAATTTATTTGCCATCAAATTATTATGTTTTCTAAGCTGCTATTGACGAAGTAATTGCGAAGTAGGAAACAGCGGCTAAACGATAAGCGTCATTAGAGTCAATTGTGCGGTCGTGGCGGTACCTTTAAAGTGAAATAAAAATAAAAGAAACAATTAATGAAACATAAGTTAAGACAATAGCAGACTATAGGCTACTTTAATTATCAAACATACCTAATCGTAATCTAATTAAACAAAGCTAATATACATAATACATAAATAAAACATCTACCCGTAGGCGTACCAACCAAAAAAAATTTGAGGGGCAACACAGTTTTGCCCAAATTTTGTGACGTTTGTCCGAATCATTATTTTCTTAAACATTACGGATATCAGAAAAAATTTGTCTAAAATTTAGGGTGAAGACCAAAAAAAAAAGATCTTTATTTTAGAAACTGTCTCTGATTTCTTTCAATTTTCGTCCCAAAAACACCGTGATCTCTAAAAAAAAGTATTTATCTTATATCTTTTACCGACAATTCCTTGTCGCTGCCCTAAAATGTCTGATTTTACCCGAATTTTTTCTATCGCTGCCCAAAAAAAAGTTTTCTCTAAAACATTTCGTTGTCGCTGCCCGAAAAATTCTGATTTTGCCCAAATTTTTGAGACTTTGGGGGCAACGCCCCCCCGGTAGATAAGGCTATACATCTACCAAAACCCAATCTAGCTAAACTCAATCATCTACGTCTTTTAAGCGAATGAAATAAATCGGACAAGACAAGACACTTTATGACGACGTAATAGTAAAAACATCTAGCATATATTTTTCAATAATAACCATTTCATGACAGGGTTGCCATATTGGTCTTTTTTTAAAAGTCTTTGGCCTTCAAATTTAACGTTTGGCTTTTTTGACCTTTTTTTGGTCATTTTTATGAATCACAATTTTATTTTTGCATTTTAGTATTTTTTAAATATTTAAAGTTTATGGACAAAAATGTTAGGATTTTTATTGTTTTCTATTTTTCAATCTTACAAAATGTACTCTAGTTTATCAAATTCTGTGATATACAGTATTGGTACTTGTAATTGTCTCATTAACTGATGCCTTAGCAAGGAAGTATGAACATGATGGTCAGAATTGCTTTGATACTGAATTAATTAAGGATATGTTTGCTTGCAAAAAGAGCATGGCAACTCTAAACCAGGAATCGGTAAACTTTTCTATTGTTCTTAATAATCATGCCTAGACTGATGAACATAAAAAAATATTCCAATATATGAATAACTGAGCCTGCAAGCTCTTGTCAACAAACGCTTTGACCATGTCCTCTTCTTGCCAGCATTTTCAAAGCATAATATAAAAGAGTTGTGAAATAAATATGGCGACAAGAAGATTACATTAAGTAAGAATGGTCAAGTCAATCAACAAGCAAGTGCCGACAGATCTGTTTCGTCCTTGTTAGGACTCGTCAGGACACTACAGCTTGTTGTTCATTGAAGAAGATTACATGATCCAACGAGTTTAGGTCCAAATTTATACGTGGAAAAGCTTGAAAAAACATTGATGTTGCCAAACTTTTTATTGTGCTGTGTCAGCATAGTATTAGCTATTTATCATTTTGGTGAAATCATACCAAGGTATGATACACGAAACATTTAGAAATAAAACTCCAGAGGACAAAATAGAGTGGTTTGATTTCTAATAATTCAGCCACATTATCATAAGATAAATTAGTTGCTAAGCTGAAAGATTACGATTTTGCCGTAACCATTAATAAGTTAACAGATGTATGTGTTCAAAAATATTTGGGAACTTTGCTAGCTTGTGTCCTGTGTGCGATACATTTGATACTTGTGTGATACTTTAGGTGAAACAGTAAATTTATATTTCTTAAACCAAAAAAATTCTGCTGTATCGTGGTGTGATAATGGTTCCACATATATTTTAGAATTAGGTTTTACGACAAACTAAAGCTTTATTAGAAGATATTTAACATCCTTATTTGTTTATAGGGAGGTGGTTCTCAACCCTATATGCCTTGCGTCACAATAAGAATCTGTAACTTTTTTGGTGCCACACCCGGTGTCTACAAGCAAAAAATCTGTGCAAATTAATTAATATTATAATTATATTGTAATGGAAGGAGCTGCATTTCAAACCAAATTTAGAATGTTTTTGTATTTTAATGGTGAATTGAAACACCATTAGTGCACTTTGTTGCAAACGTTTTTTTATATGCTTCTTATATGTCTCACAAATATTTTTAAAAATCTGCCGTACTTTTGTTTATAAATGTTTTAAAATTTGTTTTGGTAGGTTATTGCAAAAGCTTACGTATGGCCAGGAAAATCATTTGATCTTTTTTTGTTATATTTGGGTTTTTTTGACAGTCTGTTTGACCTTTTTTGAAAATTTGATCTGGCAACCCTGTTTCAGGATTATATATTAATATCATTGACAACAAACCCAAATAATATTAAAGAAAATAAGCACATAAAAACGTGTTGTTCGAAATTTTAAAGCTTTCTCTTTATAAAAAATGGTATCCAAAGAATTTTAAGTTTTGTTTTTCAAAATCACTGCTCCACAACTCCCATGAAATTATGAAGGATCCCACCACCAGCAAATAGTTGAGAACTGTTAATCCTGGTTAATTTTCACATCACGTAAGGTCATTTCAACACATTTTTAAAAAATCTAATTTGTGATCGCGTCATTCGAAAAAACCCAAAATTCTTGATTTAGAACATATGATTAAAACAGAGGAAATTCAACTTATGAAATAACTTTTTTGTAAAAATTGTAGTTATCGAGTGATACGGCAGTTAGCATAAACTGTTTGATATGAGTAATAGTTATCGGAACAAAGGAGCTCAAAAAAAATCCTAATTCTAACTGCTGTTTCAAATCGGAGCCTAAACATCTAAAATTTTCCCAAATACGGAAATATTTAGCACCAAGGTATTTTGCATCTTTTGTCAGTTTTTTGTCATTGCTCGTTTTCGTGTAAAACCTTGTTTACTCAAAACTAAAACAGTTCAAATATGTTATGTTCAGAAGATTGAAAAACTACTTTATAATAAATACTTAAGTCTATAATTTTTGTTAGCTCTTTTTGGTGAATGTACTCGAGGAATTGTCACAAATTCAAACGAAATCCTAATATTAATATCTGCTTGTCAATAAAATCAAACAAAGGCGAACTCAAACGTAAAGTTGTTTCTCGGAAGTAGCGAAGCTATAGTATTTCCCAAAACCAAAATTTCAAAACTGAATCAAGATGTAACACCGCTGATCGAGTAAAGGCGCGTTTACAGCCGTTTACAGTACTTTTTTCTTTCAGCGCGATCTTGGTTTGTTTTATTGACGCTCAAATCCACTCATTTTTTCATGAAAATATTCATTTTTTTTCATGAAAATATGAAAATATTCATTTTTTTTCATGAAAATATGAGTGGATTTGAGCGTCAATAAAACAAACCAAGATCTCACTGAAAGAAAAAAGTACTGTAAACGGCTGTAAACGCGCCTTAAGATGGAAAAAAGAAATACAGTACAGCCTGCGATATGCTGAACGAAGCCAATTTAATGTGTGTTATTAAAAATTAAACAAAATAATTTCTAATTAGGGTAGATTACATTGTGTAATGCGCCAAAAAAGTGCTTCTCTTTAAATGTTTCAATCCGTTTTTGTTGATTTTTTTTCTCGAAATCAAGAGTAACTAACCATAGTTTTTTTGCTCAGAACCAATCAATCAGATAAGAGCTCTTTTGAAAGTGCCCTGATTATTACAAAACAATGGTGAGTACAGACCGCAACACTTAAGTAGAATAGAAAAACATTGATTTTCTACTTAGTCGATTGATTTTGGTTATTCAGTTGAAAATTTCCTTGCAAGACCAATTTCATTTTACTGCTAATTAAGAACAGAGCAGCAGGCTTACGCATAACGCTTTTCGAAAATTTTTTCGAAGAAAGCAATTTTTCAGGTATTGTAATAGCGTTTTTTTTGATGTTTGAACTTAATTACAAAATGACGGACTGTAAAGAAAGTGAATAACGTACTTGGTTCAAGCGGAACCGCTTTTTTACTAGACTTCAACAAGGCTTTTTGGTCAGGTACTTTTGATCATTTTTTACATTATATTTTAGACTTAAACGACTTTAATTATGGTAAAACATTGACTTAACCAAAGAAAAAAGAAACTTGAATGCAAGCTCGTTTTGATTTAGAGCTGTTTGTATCAAAATTAATAAAAATAAGAAGTTGGAAACTATTCGTCTGACTGAAAACGTCGCATGAGCTCCATTTTGGTTCAGCCGCTCATATGCCAAACTTTAAAAAAAACTTTATTTGTTAGAAAATTTTGATATTTAGGTATATTGTTTGTAATCTGGTATGACAAAATAGCAAAAACGAATAGAAAGCATTATGTTTACGGTTTGGACGATGTATTCGAAACAGGTTCAGGTAATTATACACAACCCAATGAGGTGGTTCAAGAATTTACAAAGTGTTTTTTACAAAGAGATAAAATTGATTAAGGTTCGGTTGTTTTTATTAATTTTTTCTTTTTAAGACTGTGATACCCCTGATTGAATTTGTTCTAGCATTTACCACAGTTTATCTAATAAAATAACGGGCAGCGCTTTTGCCGCGATAATTGCTCGCCATGAGCTGGTAGAGTGGTTAATAATATACGAGATATGTAAGGGTTTGTTGCCAAAAACGCCCAAGGAGCGGGGGAGGGAGCAATTTAAAAAAACACTTTCAACTAATTCAAATTTTAGTGCAATAGAGACAATTTAGAAAACTTGATGAAGCCAAAAAAAAGTCTTTACTTGAGTTTAAAACTGAAAATCTTTATAGTGCAAAGTAAAGACTAATAAGAAATGGTTTTCAGAAGCGTTTATCCTTTTTGAACCAAAAGTCATTTTCGCTTAACAAATTATTTGTGGGCAATAGAAATAAAACATTCTGGCCGCATTTTATAAGTAAAAACCTTTTATTGGTCTTCACCAAGTTTTCTAGTAAAAATTTTCTTTAATACCCTAAAACTTAACGTTTGTTGAGAGTGCCTTTTTAAAATTTTACCCCGACCCGAAAAAAATTTTCTCCGCCCCCGATTTTCGCAGATAAGAATTAGTGGAAAGTAAACTTCTGAAAAACGCAGAGTTTGTCGACCAGAGTTGAAAAATTATAAGCCTAATTGTAATTTTACTCGTTGTAACCTGATTGAGGGCCTCCACGGGCCAGTTTGGTTAAAGTCTAGGCCCTTTTATTCTCAACTATTGAAAAATCTCACAAAATTTAATTTCAGTCATTTTTACGTTTAATTTATATCGCTATTAATTTACGTTTAAATTACATCGCCATTTAATTTATTTCAAATTAACCACAAAAAATCTGCTTTCACAATTTTCCTAGTTTTCAATATACAGTGCTAGTGTTAAAAGTCTGTTAAATTGAACAGTTTACAGAGGCTTTAAACTTTAGTTAGTAAACTAAATACCCCCGTTAAAATAGGTTTAAATAATTTTCTTCTAGATTTGTTTTTTAATTTAGAATTTGCAAGTATCTTTTTAAAGCAATAAAAATAATATACATATAAACTACTATACGTGCTTAACACTCGTTTGCTCGCATTGTAAAAGTTAACGTTTTTTGAACCAAAATGGCGAGCACGGTTTGGCAGATTCATAACTTTCTGTTTTTTTCGATTTTTGCTTGTAGGAAAATATTGTTTCTGCCTCGATTAATTAATCTGCCATACTAAATAATTAATGGTTTGTTTTTGTTATTTTTTTACGTATGCTTTTATAAATCGTGTAAAATCGAGTTCAAACAATGCTATTTTAAAACGTAAAACTTTTTCTACTTTAACCCATGGTAGATTATTATGCGCTTGAATTTAAATTCAAAGTTGGCTGTTTGATTTGAAGAAAAATAATCAATGTTGCCAAAAAATTTGATAAAAATTAGATAGAAACAGTTACTTGTAGTTAATTTTTGTGGTGAAATAATACAAATAAGTGAAAAAAGCCTATCGATACCTAAAATAGCATTAATTTATAAATGCTAATTCGCGTTTTCTTTTTACGCAATTGGGCAACCAAAGATTAGTGTAAAGAAAAGTTTTGCAAGAACTGTCACTAGAAAATTTGTTTAAAAGACGCATTTGTTTTTTAACATTTAATAATTGTTTTATGATAAGGATAAGGATGCATTCAATACAGATGTTTTTACAGTATTTATTAAAACTTACTAAAAAATTTTGATGTTGCGAGATGCAATATGAGCAGAGTCATAAACAAAAAAATTACGTTTTCAACAGTGCGAACTTGTGAGAAAAAAGAAAAATGAAATACGATGGCAATAGAAATAAAACATAAATAAACTAGTGACTTGCATTGAAGAAAAAATTGTTAAAAGTTTTTCGGCAATACTTTTTATAAGATGTCAAGTGATATATATTACACATTGAACTGCGATGAACGTCTCTACGACCAATCGAAGTCAAAGCTGTCGTCAACTTCCGTTGGATTTCCTGCTCCGTCATCAAATAGCACTCGTCAAAGTCAAGATCACTCTCGGCAAGTTCTCTCGTTTTTTCTACCATTAATACAATTTATTTTCACTTGCCACTTGAATAGACATTGCACAACCAAAAACAAAGATAAAAACCTTCAGCATATGCTCTCAGTTATATCACTCAAAGAAATTATCACATTTAAGAAAAGAAGCACCTGCTAATCATCTTCAAATGATCACGTTCTTTCGATAAAAACTTGACGAACAAATGTAATCCTAACAATCCCGTTAACCTCTAGTGACTACCGATAGCTGTTATCTCAACCGCAATGTTGCGCTAATGAGCTGAGTTCATGACACTCTTCCGCTTATGGAATGAGACTAACAAATGGATTTTAAAAGCATTTAAAAATGTTAAAATTAAAAAAAAATTGTTTCTAATAGCTAACCTTTCAAGTCATTATGTTTTATTGTTTTGAGAAGTTGCATGCAATGATTACGTTTAAAAAAACGAAAAACAGCACAAAACTGTAGATGCTCATAATGTTATGATATTCTTTCGTATTTATCACTGACAACTCTAGGAGGGCCGGTTAAATTGTTTCTCAATGTCGTAGACTAGATTTAACACGTAGCACTCTTGAAGTTTCCCATGACTTTGCTGAAAAAGACTGAAGCATTGAAATTTTGCAGGCGGCCGGTTTGAGTTCTGGTATAATTAAGCTAGTACTCATACGTTTTTCAAGGCACAAAAAATTTGCATAACTTTATTTTCCTCATGATTTTCTCATGATCTATAGGACAATGTCTGTTTTGTCACAGCAAAGTTTAGGCCACTATCCTGGATTTGGTGATGCAAAAATTTCTCTATTCGTTTGAAAGTTTTATTGGGGTTTTTTTAACATTTATATTCTTATACCGTATAAATGTAATTAGAGCTGCGGCTTAAGACCGCCAAGAAATGGGAAATGCCGCTACAAAGGTTCTTTTTCAAGACATAGTAATGACGTGAAAGAAAGATAAGAATGTTGACAATGCTCACACAGTCGTTGCCAAAATAATTCTTCTACTTTTTGGGCCACGCTGTGGATCAAAAATCAACATCAACAACATCTATTTTTATTTCAGAATTTTTTTAAACAGCAAAAAAATTAAGTCAACTAGTTTTTTAAATGATCATCCATAATCAAGAGTCGGACTTAAGTCCTCTCTAAATAATCCTGAAAGGTCTCGGACTCGACACGAGTCTTTACTACAAAGGATTCGGATTTGAATCGAGTCCTTAGATTATTTAGTCACTCGAACAGTCACTCGATTATTTAGTAAAGCAAGAAATAAACGCGTGTTTAACTTTCAACTTTGCATAGCTCGTTGAGTATTTAGTTATCCGAGATGTCGGTTAATCTTTTATTTAGTTCAAATGGGAATAAGATGAATAAGGATATTACTGACTAAGCTATATAACATTACAGAGCAGATTGTAATGGCTCAAATCCAATTTTTAAAAGACTCGAGTTCTCTTTAAAAATTTTTGAAGGACTCGGATTGATCCGAGTCCTTTAGAAGTTAGACTTGTTACAACTCTATCTTGTGCTGACAGGAAAACAAAAGAAAAACCTAATTCTAGACACTGCACGGTCCGAAGTTACGTCACGCATTGCTGTATTTCATTGCTTCTTCTTTTGTTCTCAATGCTTCTCATTCATGCCACGTCATCAATCTGGCGTGATCGAGACCGTATTTCAAATATCAAAAGAGTAAGTGTCTTAATCTTGAAAAGATAGTTCTAAGAAATGATCTAGTTATTAACATGACTTTTTAAAAAAACTTTTGACTTCGTGTTCAATCCTTGCTCAGAGCATTATGTAGTTTTGCCAGTAAAAAAAAGATTCTTTCCGTTGGTGGATTATGCCTTAAGTCACAATACTAAATAAATGTATTTAAATTAAAAACTGTATTTAAATAAATTAAAAACTTTTTTGACCAAAATTCGACGTTTTTTTTAGAAAGGCTTTTTAATGGTTTGGTGATAGATTTGATGAAGATAAATCTTACGATCGGTAAAAGTTTACAATGTATTTGCAATTAATCTTTTCGCTATGTAATATTCTTTCTATTAACACAATAAATGCCACAATCGTTTGACTTTAAAATAGTATTTCTCGGCTATAGGTAAAAGTTAAATAAAAATTTATTCCAAAAAACCATAAATTTTTAGGAGTTCTTTTATGTTACGGTTGCTCTCGCAACGACATCAGCATCTCTCAACGTATTCTCACTTGGAGTGTTTGGAATACAAATTCATCTTATTTGCACCGAGCCTCTGCAAAACAAACAAAGGTGAGCTTAATACGAATATTTGTTCAATTTAGCCGAAGAGTCTAAGCAGCACTTCTATTTTGGACTAATAGAATTGCATGGTACGATAACTTGTAATAAAATCAAATCCATTAAATCAGTCATCTTCGATAAAATAATTTATCTTTATTTGTTGTTTTTCGACATCGCACAAGCTAGACTATATTTTAAAGTTGAAATAGATTGTGATGATTAAATGATTTTTATGATTAAAGTTTTTTTACTGAGATTTGGTGATTTATTTAATGATTGTTTTTAAGAATGATGACGTACCTCAAAAAAGTTTCCACGGTCAGATTTATCGCATCTTTCTCCTCATTGCTCAGCATTCCCGTATCCACGACAGGTAACCTTGATGCACAAATTTTTCACAAAAACACAGTCGAAATAAACATTGTTGTATGGCTCTTGCACTATAACACGAAAACTTTTCACAGCTTTCGCAGTGTACGTTACGATAAGCGCTCCTTTACAGCATATCATAGTGTCGGACCAAAACATGATTTTGTGTATTGCACCCGCTTAGGAAAGCAAACATAAGCAGCAGTCAGTGTCGCGCGTGGTAAGAAATGCAATTACCGTTTCCAAACTAAGCAAAAAATTTGTGTCTTTTGAAAAAAATTGGTGCAGAAGTAGATATGCAAAGTAAAGATCAAAAAAGGTCTTTATTTTGTTATATTCGCTTGCGATGTTTTATTAGTTTAGCCCGCCAATATTGCTGATAAGCCACCGTTTAAAAAGTTGGACCTCTTCAACTTAAACTGTGCGTTACAATAGCAACCATTTCACACAATGTTTTTATAAGTTTTGTAAAAAGTTTATGCAAACCAAGGTGGTCCAAATTCTTCACCTCTTCAGGCCATTTTTTGAAACGCAAAAACAGAAGTAATAAAAAAAGTGTTCCCTTTAAACTTAGCGGTTGAAAAATTTGTTTTGGCTGTGTTTATGCGTGAAAATGAACAAAAGATCAAAAAAGGCCTTCACTTTTAATGAATGTCTGACAAACTATTCTATAAAGTTCAAGATGACAAATAAACATTCAATACTTAAAATTGAACAGAGGCAGCAGAAAATCACGTTGAAGCTAATGTTCTTCACCTGCGCAGTTGAACGTTTTCTCGTATCAAAAACGCTGATCTACTTGACACAAAGTTTTTTTAAGTTTATTTTCCGTTGCACATAGTCTATCTGTCAAGTGTTTTAATACCAATCGATCAAAGAAATATCATTCGCAACTCAACCTACCGGGTGTACTTTATTCAAAGTCTAGTTTGTTTTGATTAAAACTGTTGCAAAAACAAATGAGTAGATCAATCTTGCTTTGGGCGCAGGGGATCCGGGTTTGACTTTCAGGCCGGACCAAATTGACAGAACTGTTGCCAACTACTCACCCCCAACTACCCAGTTGGTGGGTTGCGCAGGAGCACTTTTAGAAAATGGGAACCGTAAGCTGGTGTCACACTTCGACACATGAAATGAATAACAGTTTTTTGAATAGTTTGGAAAACTTTAACTATTATAGATATGGACTGCATGTCATAAATCGGACAGTGCAAGCAACAAAAATTTTCATGCAACAATTTTCGTTAAAGATTGAATTTGGTAACAACCAGTCAAAAACGTAAAAACCGAGAAAAATAATGTGGTCCAGAGATGTTAAAATGTTTTAATGTTTTCTACAGACGTGTCAAAATGTTTCAACTAAGGTTTAACAAATTAATATTGTGCCAGCTTTGGACTTTTTAAGGCGTACAATGAAAAACACGTCAATTTAAATTGAAGACCGAAAAAAAAGGTCATAGTTAGTTGGAAAAACACGTTTTTATTTATTTATGATAAGCGGGTCTTTTTTTGATCTTCAATTCGTTCAACTTAAATCGACGTTTTTTTGAAAATTTACCGCTATTATTGCTATTGTCATTTCCTTTAATGTATGTCAGTCAATACGATGACTCCTAAGCATTGCTGGATTCAGATGTTTTAGAGTTGAGTCAAAATCAGAAAAAAATTCTCCGACTCCACAACCTAGCTCATAAATCTCATAAAGTTTTAATATGTCGTGCCAGAAAAAAAATTACGGTGTGCCACATTTGTCACCCTGCCTTAGGTTCGTCACCCCTGTTGCTGGCTTTTCTACAAAATAAGAACAAAAAATTGACCAAAAGTAGAATTGCGCCAAGCTTTTGCAAAAGCATTTCTGCCTCATGATAAAAAGGAGTTTGAGTTTGCACATGCACCACCGGTTAAAAATATTCAATGTTTGCCGTTTGTAAACTATTTTGTTATAAATGTTTTTATAAACAATTTATTGTTTCGCCAAGGTTACTATTCGTCATTTTATACTTACATTCGTTACTAAAGTTTCTAAAATATTTGAAATTTAGAAAAATTTTCGTGTTTATGATGCTATAAGAACCAAAATATTTTTCTGATAGCTTTTTTCCAAAAACGTGGCGAAGCAAGGGTTAATGAATTAATGAAACATGAAATTTTTTTTACGCGATAAAACTAACAATACAATGTTTAATATTTCTTTATACTTTTAATAGGTTTTTCTTGTTATTTTTACATGGAATTTCAGCGCACTGCTGCTCTGATAGCGATTTCGATATTTGTTTTTGCTTCCTTCGGAACCATTGGTGGAATTTTGTTTTCTTACTTAAAGTGGAGGCAAATTCAAAATTCTGTAAAGACGGAAATGACGTGTGAAGACCGGAAGCGTGACTCGAAAGCTTTTTTAACTTATCAAAACCCACAGTTTCGGATTGAAGACGACTTTGCTTTGAAAAAAGCTCATCCACATGACAATGAGAGATCGAGCCGCACATTGCTGAAGAAACTATGCTCAAAACGGATGAGCAAAAAAGATAAAAATAGAAACCAGCCAAGTTCTGCAGCTAACCAAAAACAAACGCCTTTACCTAACTTACCTACCCCGGATGTGAGCACCTTTGCTTCAATTGGTGACGTTAGTAATGAACTTTATTCTACCATGTCCGGTGTTAAACAAACAAAAAAGATTACAAATATTTCAATTCCGCCTATTCTAGCAAATAGACGACTCCAGAGCAGTGCAAGTAAGACTCCAGCTTTGGATCAAATAAGCAGTTCCACTTCTACCTTGGTTTGACTTTTTAAAGAAAAACTAAAGTTTTTTTGAAACAACTAACAATTTTCCAAGTAAAACCAATAATAATCTAACAGTTTTAAATAAAAAAGCTAATTTTTAAAAAACATATAAAACGACCGTAATTAATAGTCAAATTATAGCATCGCTTCTAAAAAGAAAAATATTTTTGGCAATGATTTTATGCCAGTTGTTGAAAAATTTACTGACTGGATGATCCAAAAAATACTGAAATCAAATAAGTAACACAATTGTCGTTATTGACCAGTCACCTATTTTTTTTTATTTACAGTATAATAGTCGCTTGTGCAAACATGAATTTCTTGTTTTGATGGCAGACCTAGTTTTCATTTTATCCTACAAAGACCTGCCATCGTCACAAGAACTGCATGTTGCAATCAGTTTTTGGTATTACTAAAAATATTTAAAAACTTAATATTGAACTATATTGCTTTACAGTTTTATCAAGCATTTATTCTACCTATAAAGAACTTTCTAAAAAGTTATATAATCGTTTGTTGCGTAGATTTCTAAATCGTGGCGTAGACGGTTTGGCTGAACTTAACATCTGCTTTTTTTGTAATAAAACTTTATTGCAGTTCTTTTAATAACGTTTCTTTAAAATTGATTCTAATTGCTAGTACACAACCTTGCCTTCAAAGAAATAAGGTGTAAGGAATTTCAAACATAATTACATGATATTTACTTTTTTTTGTGTTTTTCGCAAAGAAAGAAAAACATTTCTAAAGGTAAAATTTTAAGCATATTTTTTATTTTCATCCATAATCGGCAAATAAAAATCTTAAGGTTTTAAAAAATGTTCTTTTTGTTGTTTTAATCTTACAAAATGAAACAACAAATATTATGGTAGGACCCATTAGCATTCTCCAATCCTGCACTTGTAACCGTTTACCTGGAAGCAATCTCCATCAGCAGCAACATATATTTTGTACACTCTTCTCTTTATGCAAATCAATTAGAAATGCCAACGACACGATAAATTGTCACTATTTTATTTGGTCACATGCGATTTATTCTAAGGAGAGGAAATATATCTTGTTTTTTATATCTGACATTTTTTAAGATTTCAATTTATTCCTGAAATCAACTTCCGTTCATTCTTTATTTGCATCTCCAATGACGACGCTTCCATTGTTAGCACATCTTTTCAGTTTACAGCTGATGAATATTTTGAATGTACGAAATGAAAATACAATATGAAAAGGAAAAATATTTTCCGTGTTACATAAAACCTTTAAAAAATTGTAGACTGAAGCACCAAGAAAATTAATAGAAATGTAACTTAAATACCCGGAAATTGCGATAAAAGGTTTAAATAAAGAATGGTGGCTTTAGAAAGGGAGTTAGGTGTAAATTACATTTAATCATTTAAGGCTGAAAAATAAAGTACATTTAATTCATTTTACTAATAAAAAATATAAATATAATTGATTTAATAATCCCAAAAATATCTTTCTCACATTTTGTTATGGAAAAGTGCAGGGTGTGCAGCACACCTTGCATGTATGGAATACATGCCACTGGTATATTTATTTCCTTTTTAGTTTTTATAAATGATTTGTGTAAACTAATTTTTTAAGTCATTTTGGTAAAGATTAAATTTGTCTTTAAAATTACTTTTTTAACCTGTTTTTAGGATATTGATTGTTAGTCGAATTAAAACATAATTCTTGAAAAGTTTAGTGCACAACTAAAACTATTGTTATAATTGTTCCGATTAAATAATTTAAGCAGAAGATGTTGGAGGGTTGGTTCAGTCTAGTGACATTCTCAGTTGAAAGTAAAAGGAAGAAAAATAAGAATTTGGTTATGCCTTCGGGAAAGACATAATACATACAATTTATAATTTTTCAAAAAGCTTTTATTAAAAAGTTACGAAATATTCTTTCTTTCTTTTTCAAATTTTTTATAGTTTACTGATATTTGACAATACGGAACAAAAAATGTTGCAATAACACGTTTGAAAGTACTCGCTTTTGCATTTAAGAAAGCAACACGGAACAGTACTCGTACAATCAAGAACAAGATACAATCAAGAATAAAGACATACAATAATAAGTAATAACCATTAATATTTGAAATAAAAAGTTTTTGAAGAATCGTCTTCTTTTAAAAGATAAGCCACTTGTATAGTCAAAAAAAAAGAAAAAAATTGCTAAATTTTTTAAGCTGCGCAACTAAATAATTGTTTTGTTAATATATTTAAAATCGCTGCCTAATTAATCTAAATAACAATCAAAAAGTGTTAAATCATCAGTCTAGTAAAAATTTGACACATTTTGAATTTAATTTTGTGCATTATTTACATACAGGTAAACCTTTTTGTAGTCTCCAAAAAATTAGCTTGGCAACGGTGTGGCTAGATAGCACAGACGCCGCATTGATGTCAGCCGTGATCGTCGTAGTCTCAGTTCAATTCTTTGCCTGGTCATGCTATTGTTTTCTTTAGAAAGTGCACTTTATGACTTTTTTCTTCGGTTCAAAATCTTGACAAACAACTCTAATTTTTCTCATATGGCTTCATGAACATTAAAATAAAGAAAAATAGATTTTAACCAAACGGCAATATCTTGGCCTATTGGAAAACAGCTCCCGACAATCGTATAACCATTACTCTCAGCTAAATATTTTCGCCATTGTCTTGCAGGTCATAAAGATAAAGAAAAAGAAAAATGATGAAGATAAAAATTTGTCCTTTATAAGCACTATTTTATAATACTGTATACCACAGAAGCTTAAATATGTTCAAGGATCATAAGACTGAGCATAAGATCAAGGTTATATATTTTTCTCAGATATTTTTAAATTAATGCAATTTTTAAAACGTTATTTTCTGTTGAAGCCATATAATTATATATCTAAATCTTACAAGTCCATTGCAAATTGTTTTTTAAAACCTAAAAAATTTAAATAAACATCATGATACAATTATGCAATCTTTACGAAAGCATTAATTAGCTAAAAAAACGTTGTTGAAAAAGATTAATTGCAACAAAGTAATTTATGCTTTTCAGCTACTATTGCGAAGCAAAAGATCAAGCAAAAACTCGACATAACAAGATAAACGTTAAGTAAAGCACATAGCAAACAACTTTTTAAAAATTAAAGTTGTTGATCAGATGAGGCTCCAAGTTGAACGATTTCAATCAGAAATTTGAAAGCAAAAATAGCCTTAAAAGAGTTTTATTTGAATTCCTTTTCTTCGTAAATCAAGCTTAAACGAGTCACGACTTCTAAACAAATGTACAAACATTGAATGATCGGTGACTGATTAAAATTTTAATTTTTAAAACTAAAAGTTGGCCTTCGTAAATGTCTAAATCCGTAAAAAAATTCTAAAAAAACAGCTGCGTTTAAAAGGAACCTTTTCAAATAATCTTATGCACAATGAGCTATTTCTGAGCGCACAGCTGCTTTTTTACTACCTTCCATCGACGGCCGATTCGCTTCGACGAGATCGAGACATTGTTCTGCGACTGAAACCGCGCGAGTGTCGCTTGACAGGTTGTGTAAAGCTCCGAGGCAACCTTGCCGGCACAGTTTTTGCTCCTGGTCGGAATGGTGACGACAAGATGTCGGATGAGTCAATATCTCACAGAGAACAAACCCGTATCTGAAAGAGTCACAAGACCACAGTAAATGTAAACTGCGTTGCTGAAATACAATTTCGCCAAAAAGAAATCTTTTCAGTAACATAATATTAGTATGGCTGAAGCAACATTTACTAAACATTGCTTTTAATAAGAAACTTACCTATAATAACAGAAAAAACCTGAGCATTGGCATTGCGTAAGTGTTTTGTGCAACCTAGAAATATTTTATTTTTTTTATTTTTTGATGCCCAGCACTGTATCAAATCGTTCAGCTTTTTTATTCTCTTATGTTTTACTAAGAAACTATGTATGGTATTGCTCCTTAAGCCATATTGATATTGTGTTTCTGAAAAGTCAGAATTCTATTAGAGAAATTTGATTTAGAGCAAGTCAACTAATCGAATTCAAATCTTTTTCAGTTTAAAGCGGTTTTACTCATTGCTCCACTTCAAGAAAATATTCATTTATCACAATGCCATATTCACAAAAAATTTCTTAAAAAATCGGGAAGCCTTAAAACAGTAAAATAAAAAAATAAAAAGCAGCAAAATAGGTTTTAAATTCAAATCAAGTTATTTTTAGTTTTATAAATGTTATTGTCAATGCTTCAAATTGGATATTTATTTTTGAAATGTATGTAATGTTTGCTGAAAAACAAAATTATTTTATACTAAAATATCACCGAAAAATATCTGCTTCCACTGAAATGTCATTTGATTTGAAGCGGACTTTAGTAGATTTAAAGCAAAAACGCTGCTCGCGGGAACATGAAAGCGACGACTCTACTTTTGAAAATTCAAAACCAGATATCTAGAAGATTATGACATTTTTAATTGTAATGAGCTAGAGCAGTTATTTAGTTTATAATTATTTATTTTTTTTATTTTTATCTCTATATTTATCCTCCTGACTCGCAGGAAAGTAACGGAGGCGCTATAACATAGGGTAAGCAATTACCCCGACCTGCTTCCGGAGATGCCAAGATATTGCTGTCCGCTAGTAATTTAGTAGAAATATTATTGTAATTTAGAACTGCTTCCAAGACCACCAAGCAGGGGAAAGTGCCGTAAAGTGTCTTTTCCAAGGACACAACAGAATGGCGCAAGTGGGTTTTGAACCCAGACCATCAGTCCGGTGCTTTAACCACTCGACCACACTGCATAATAAAGAAAAACATTTTCTAAATTAATATATGTATATTTCTAAATTAATATAATTTATAATAAAGAAAAAAATATTTTTGAAGATTTTAAAAACTAAAGTAGTATGTGCAAGATTACATTCAAATTTTATTTTTTCTCCGTTGAGTGCAATTTGATATGTGCCGAAAGCATCTTAAAAAAGCTATAATTACTCTGTAGAAAAAATTAACCCAAGACCAAAATTTGCTTACTTTATTGATTTTGGTATATTTTTTTTAATGTACAAGTTATACCTTTACATGCCAGTCACTATTGACTAGGAATTTCGATGAAGACAGATTTCGATGAGTGACATCCGAGCAATGAACGAAATAAAGACCACGTGATGACTCGACGCACATGCGCAGTAAAATATGATACGGAACAAAGTCTTTGCTCTGAAGAACCTGTTTTGATGTCGGCTTCCGTATTACAAAAAAACAAAGAAACAAAAATAAAAAGTTTATTTATCTTCATACTTTCATGAAATTAAACCGATTTTCTGTTTATAAGCCTAAGTAACACTAAAAAGCTGAAGACATTATCATTCCTAATATGTACAGCTGCATTTTTTCATCTTGCATGCGCTTTAATCGTTTAGCTTCATGATAAGCCAAACCATAGCCCTACCAGCCAAAAAATTTGGCGGCGATAAAGTTTTGCCCAAATTTTGTAACATTTGCTCAAATCATGATTTTCTAATGCTTTACGGATATGACAAAAAAATTTCTGAGATTCTAGACCAAAGAAAAAAAAGAGGACTTCACCAGGAATGTCCAATCTACAGTCCACTTAAGATTTTGATGCGGCCCACTGTTTATTGCAAGTTTTTAGATATATTTTCAAACCTATATCAAAGCGTTTTCCCGAAACCTGTTCCGCGAGTTTACTCAATAAACATTTGAGATGAAAATCAAAAAATTAGAATCTGATTCAAAGTGAAAACCTTTTTGCGGCCCACCGATCTTAGCTCATTTTAAAATATGGCCCGTAAGGAAACAAAGTTGGACATCCCTGGTCTTCACTTTCAATCCGTTTCAGATTTTTTGATTTTCGTCAGAAAATCATGGTTTTCTCGAAAAAAAAACAAAAAAAGGTATTCAAGTAAATTTTTTACCTTTTTTCTGCATTTGGCACAAATTATTTTTTTGATCATTGTCACTGCCCGAAAAATTCTGGTTTTGCTGTTCTTGATACCAGGTATATTATTAAAATCTTTGTTCATGATCTTCTGGTAAAAGATTTATATTCATGGTTTTACCAGAAGATCATGAAAAAATATTTCAATTTCTGGTTTTGCCGAAATATTTCCATGTCACCGCCCGAAAATTATAATTTTTTCCAAATTTTCAAAACTTGAGGGGCAATCATCCCCTGCCCTCCCCGGCAGGTACGACTATAACTCAAAAGATGCATACGCTTTAAATACTGTACTGTTTAAAACTTGATTGCGGTTTGAATCGTCGGAACTTGTTCTTGCTCAATACGCCGTATCGTGTTAACAAAGCCTATCTCTACAATTTTGCAATACTTTTGTTATACGCTTTCAACCATTTGACAAAGTAGTTTGGCAACTCTGTACTTTATCAAAGTGGCATAAGCTTTAAAAACTCCTTGTACATTCGATGATGTATTAACACATGGCTGGAAAGCATTGTTATAAATTACATGTCAAGATCGTCGTTTTTCGGACGCTCATGCGATCGTTATAGTCTTAATTTTTTATGCTTACAGCTTTTCACAGGAGATTAAAATATTTGGAGGAACCTAGCTACAAATCCAAAAATGTTTCCTCGCTACAAATCCAAAAACCAAAAAAATGATTTTTTTGTAAATTTTGCGCTCTGGCTAACTAACTATTATTTGTTAAGTGTTATTTTCGAAAAAAGCTTGTGCCCTCTTGTCAAATTAATATCTTTTACAAGCTTTATTCAATGTAATTTTGGTCGAGATTATGATTGTAACGACAAATCTGACACAATGGTTCTGTCTTGCAAATTTGAAATGACATTATCTCCCCCCTGTGGTCACGTATTTTAAAATACTGTTGGTTAAGGGGAGAAACAGGCACCTCTGCTGAGGAAGGGAGAATTTAAAGTTTTCTTGCCACAAACTGCTGCACTGTCTAAATCCGTGACTGAAATTCTTTTCACGGTCACTTTGTCGCCTGACAGTTCGTTGTCAAACAGACTTATAGTTGCCAGTTGATTTGTTTATTCGTTCGACTAACTGTCCGGAAATGATATGTTTGTTCGACACCCATCACTACCGCAATGTTTACGTCGACGAAATATATGGGATCCGCCGGAATTGGATGCGACCAGTGATGGTGTTGAGCCAGATAAAGTTTTCGTCATCCAAATCCGTCGGGCTTTATATTCTTTGAGGTGGATCTTATATGGGACACGGTTGTCTATATTGTGGTCTGCATTTTGTTGATGTTGTTTTTTTTAAACTGTTTTTTTGCAACAGTTCGCTCTGCCTTTTATCAAAGAAAAAAATTTTATTTCAGCGTCATCGTATTTTTAACGAGATTCCGAAAACTAAAAATGGGGACTAAAAACTTGGTAAAGACGAAAAAAGTTTTCACCGACTGAATGTAGTTTCCGAACGAATAAAAATCTTTTTTTTGGTCTTTGCTCCAATTACAGATTTTAGAGTGTAAATTTTTCTAGAAAACTAGGTGAAGTCTTTACTTATTGGAAAACTAAATTCTAGTTGTAAATATTTTTTTCGTTTTCACCTAGTTTCAAAAAGTTTATTAAATTTGCTGAGAGAGGCTTTTTAACCAAAAAAGTGCTTTTGGAAGGGACCGGCCATTTTTGCTTTAATAATTTTCCAGAAGCACAAAATATCAGTTTGAAGTTTGTTTTTTTTAATTTGAAATCTTGCAAATTTTTAAAATATTTCATCAATTCCAGTGAATTGAAAAAGTGCCATCATTTTCTTAAATTAGAGCTGATAAGTTTTGAACGTTAAATTTCTGCACCTGGTGAAGACTTCCCATTTCCATACACTCTTGCACAATTGAATACGTTTGATCAGGTTCCATACAAATTCCAAAAATTCGAACAACATTTTCTGAGTTAAACTGAAGCATGTTTCGAGCATCGTTTAAAAGTATCTGTTTTCTGAATGATTTATTTATGAAAGTTTTACCTTGTTGTAAGTCTTTAGTGTAGAAAACGAATGAATAAATTTCTTTTTAGCAATTTTGCGCTTCGACTATATTGATTTGTATTTATTTAGAGACTTATTTCGAGAAACAAACCTTTCACTTGTTAAATCAAACTTTGGTTTTTTAACAAAAACAGGTAACAATCTATATTTAGCAGTGTAGAAATGATAGATGTCTGAGCTCCCACAAAATTTAAGTTCTTTTACTTCAGAAGATTGAATAGAGTGAAAAGAAGGCATACCTAAAAAAAACGAAAATAAGCAAAAACAAATTATCTTTCCGGACAACTATTGACCGTACAACTAACAAATGGTTAAAACACAATTTTCGTATGTCTAGTGCGAAGACACCGTTAGACCATCAAAGATCAATCGAACCTGGGGATAGCCGGGTCTGCACTTTCTCAAGATGTCAATTAAATTCGTTGCACAAGAATTTGTATCTGAAATCCCTGCTTGTTTCAGGTTTTTTTCATTAAAATGACACGTGCTCTTTCGACTTAACGAGAACGCGCTTAGTGTTTTTTACCCAGAAGGTTTACAATTTGCTGTATGTGCTTCAAGTCACGTGACTCGTCTTTGGTGTCTTCGGGCAGCCTCGTACTGGGACAGAAAGTCTTTCGCACCGATTTACGACGTTCCACTTGAAGCCCAAAAGTCAGCGCCGGAACTAGCGAGTTCAAGCGCTCGTTCAAATCTTGGAAAGTCTCCTAAAAAGAATTTTTATTGTCACAGTCATCGCTAAAAATAAAAATGGCCGAGATTAAGCAGTTTCTTTAATTAAACTGAATAAAAACTATTTAAAAAAGTTTTATATTAGCGCTGTTGTCGTCATTACATCATCTACTGTATTTATCCTCCTTACTTGCTGAACATCATCAAAATTAAAGGTGTCCGACCAGACGTTTCTGTATACTTTTAAACTCTAACAGTTTAAATGTTTTCAAACTGATAATTATAAAGCATACTGTTAATATTTTAGAATACGAAAAATTTTAAAAGAAAAAACACTCTTATAAAACAAACAAATGTGTTTCTTCATTTGATTAAACGGCCCAATGAACTCTTGGTAATTTTGTTAATCGAAATTTTGCAAAGATTGTTCTTTTAAGTGACAACAATACAGTAAAATTAATTAAAAAACTATCGATTTCATAGAAAAACGATAGTAACCAAATACACAGGATCTTCGAACTACGTATGATTGACTGTTAAGATAAAATATGAGAAACAGAAAGTTGAAAGTGGAACTTGTAAGAAAACTTTTATTCGGTCTACATATACGTAAAATTTAGATTTTTTCTGCAAAAATAATTTAAATGATCCCCTTTAAAAAAGATTTTTCAAAGACATTGAATTTACTGAATATTTTCTCAAAGCAATACATTGACCGCATTTTTTCACTACACACGTAAAAAAGTGTTTCCCAGCCAAAAAGTGCAAGTAATCATTAAAATGTCACCAACGTTAGGAACAAAAAAACTATAATTTTCAAAGCTGGTGCTTTTAAAGATTTTTAAAAATAAACAGAAATAATAATTTTGTACAAGTAAAAGTAACCTTCACTTTGTTGGTATAACAAGCATCTTGCAGTTTTCTGATTATGGACTTTTCTTTGGTGAATGTATTTAGAAACTGACGGGACTCTTCCAATGTTCTGACAAGATCAATCAAAGCTTCTTTATAAACTGTTTGGTTGTTGCCCTGAAATGAGACACAAAGGCAGTCAGTTTCACTCAAATAGACTTGATAGTTTTTTTTGCAAATCGACTTTCAGTCATTCAGTAAATTCCATAAATTAATTTCAAAACTGAATTAAGCAACAAAATTTTAATAAAAAAAGAATTTTACGGTGCATAACAAATTGAGAATCGCAATTATCGAAAATATGAAATCAATCAAAAAACCTTACAAAACTAAAGCGGTGTAGAAGTTGGTGTTTCCAAACAAATTGCATGTCTGTGTTGGCGGAAAATTAAATCTCTGTTAGGTTTAGATCTAAGGAGACAGTCAATTAGAGATAAGACGAAATACCGTTTAACTGGATGATTGAAAACCTTAATGATGGACAATTGAAAACTCGATTAGGCTGAGTTCTTGGTATTTACTTAAGGAATTGCAGACTCGCAAACACCTGGCGCAAGTGATCGTGGAAGATAATCTTTCGCATTTTCTTGCCGGAATACAAAAATTGCGTTTTTTTATTGTTGTCCAAAAATAAAAATTGTTTTTGTTTTTTAGGTCTAGCAGCAAACAGCTTTAGAGATCGACATCACAATAGTTAATTATTTTTGTAATAGGGACAATGGTGATGGCGTTAAACTTAGAACAAACATCAAGCGATTACATGGACTTTTTGTTGTAGATGCCAAGATGTTGCTGTCGGGTCGAATTTTTTATTTTGTTTTTTTAGAGATATGACTGAAATCTGCCTGCCAATACCGCCAAGCAGAGGAAACGCCGTAAAGTGTCTTCACCAAAGACACAAATAATAGCGCGAGTAGTTTTGAACGGAGATGGTATCGATCACAACTACAGCTTACAATCACAATTACGCTCTTAACTACCCGACCACGTTATCGACAACGCTGTTAAAAGCTTTTTTGGTTTTAAAATGTGCGCTGAGCGCAACAGATGTGTTTATAATGATAGTATGAATGCAATATCAACGTCATGTTTACTTGAGCTAGCAACTCATTGAGAGGAGTTACAAGGCATCTAATTCTTTCAGCTAATCGCTGGCATCTTTTCTTATTTGCTTGAACTTCTTCGACTGTATCGTAGATTTTCTTTGAAACAGCTAGGACACAATCAACTATTTCCATCACTTTGTTTCTGTTTTATTATTGAAGAGTTAAAAAAGCTTTAATAACCCTTTGTTTCTGCTACAAGAAGTTTCATATTGCTCGTTTTTTCTGAAACACAAAAGTCCAAAATCCGCTTTTTTTCCGAGCATACGTTTTGCGACAGATATTTAGCACCTATCCGCTAAAGTTTTAAAAAGCTTTGTTCATAAGTGAAAGCGAATGTTTCTAAATTGAGTATAAAAATAATTTTGTTGGCCATTTTATGTTGTTTTACTAAGATGAAAATTTTATTTTATTTTTTTCTGCAGATAAAAACAGTTGGCGCCGCATAGCTTATTGACCAGCTCGGGTTCAAAAATTAGCCCTATAAAAGATTTATAACATTGTTTTTTATCATTTTTCTTCTGACGACAAAACAAATTTTTAACTGTCAAATCAGAATGAATAAAAGTTTGTGGAGATGTCGCTGTATTATGCAATGCATTAAGACTTCTACATTAATTCATGTTTAAGGCAATTTTTTTTGACAAGTCAAAAAAGTCTAAAATTTGTAAAAATTTATGGTTAAGTCACAACTTTGTCCAAATTCATGGTTAGGTCAAAATTTTGATTTTTTTCTGCTTACTCGCCGGGAAGACGGGTAAATGCTGCAAACTAAAAATTTAATGAAGGTGGAAACATATTTTTACTTTATTTTAAGGGCAATGGTATTTTGGTAAAGCATGCAAAAAAGCTGTTAACGACCCCAAAGTTAGAGAGTGTCTGATAAAAATCTTACGCAACTATCAACTGCTGCCACAGCCTATCAAAAACATGAAAAACTCCCAACACGCTTCAAGAAGCTCATGTTGATATCTCGAATCTCGATTTAAAACAAGACTGTATGGATTTGAAATTTGAAACAATGAGTGAAACAATAACTTAAGTCTATATTTGAAACAATGACTGGATTTGAAACTAGGTTTTATGTAAAGAAAATTCATAATCAATGTCACTCTTCATTCATAATTCTAATCGTTACCTTATAACCTTGCAGTTGATTTTCAGTTTTTCGCAGTAATTTTTAAGCTTTTGATTATGACGTAATGATTTCCCATGGTTACGTAGTGATTGCGTACTCCGTACACAAACCCTTTTACTTAATTTATTTTGTTTCTACGCAAGTTGTTCTTAAAAGTTTGTTGTAAAGATTCGTTTTACCGTTTTTATTCTTAGCGCATTGATTCACTGAACTTAAGGCATTGGTGAGTTTTTGCGGCAGCGAGACGTAATTTTGACTAAAGCGTTCAAGAAACGATTGGTACAGTACTATGTACTACTATTAAGCTAGTTCGACAATATAAGTTATACGAGTATAACCCGTTTACTACTGTATCTTTTGATTGTAATGTGACGTCATAAACTGGTTTGTCTGATTAATGAACCTAATATAACAATTAATCAAAGAAATCTAGCTTGATCTAATAGCTTCGGTTGTTATCTGGTAACATTGGCTGATATAGGCCTATAAATAAAGCGTTGTAAATTTTATAATTTCATTTGATTTAAAGTGGTTAGAATCGTTCAGTGTTATTATTGTGTTGTGATATTGTGCAATCGATGACGTAGTGTTTTCTTAAACGCTCTAATCTTAATCAGCGCCTTCTGCTCAAACAATTATTGGACGCGCGCGTCTCCAGGCATAGTTGTTACTAGTTAAATATGCGCCTTTATTTTGGTTTAGCAGTCAGTTCAAAGCTATCAAGCTACTACAGCAAACTAACTAATAGCATTATATTTCAATACGGTTGTTTTTTGGCTAAGTACTTTTGTGAATATTTACTATTGTTTTTTTAATAAACCTGTGTATTCGTGCAAAGATACAACATATTGCCTGTGTGTAGCCGTGATTAAGTTATTTGAGAGTCAGGGTTGACGCCATAAAAGTTAATTCTATAAAGAAATAGAAATGTTTAAGCTAGCGAAATGAAGTATTAAGTTTAATATTAGCCATTAGGGTGTTAATTTATTCTTATAGTTTGTCAGTACGAAGTTGTTGAGTGACTATTGTGGGCGCTGTGAATTGCTTTGAAGTTTGGTAAAGTTTGAGAGCCTAGCTAGACTTTTTCGAGAAATTTTTTTGATTTTTGTGAATATTCTTTATAAAGTTTCGGTAAGGAGATTGTTTTTTTCAACCAGACAACAATTGTGAAAAGCAGCCATAATGGATTCAGCATTCTTCATTTTATTACACAAACATTAAAAATTATTTATAAAGACAAACGTTTTCGGCTTACTTCACCCCTCATCAGGTTTCTACAATTTTAGCAATGTTAATTAACTTTAAATTTACACACACACATAAAAAAACAATAACAGCAGCAAAATACAATGTATATTTTTAAAACATAGGCGGTACTTTTGACTAACTCGGCTAATTTTAAATCAAAACGAGTGAAAGACTAAATTAATCAGTTACAAATTAAATTCCAGACTATGATGTCATTGAAGAAAAAAAAAGAAAAAATATTACAATCAAAATATATTCAATAAACATGAAGCTCCATTTGCGTACATTTGTCGATTTAATTTTGGATTTAACTTTTTTATGAGTAGAGCTTCGCGAATCTTGAAACAAAATTCTGAATTACAGTTACGTATTATTACAAAATTGTTTTCATTAAATCGATTATTAGAACATTTTCCATACGATAAAATATGATCTTTAATTGCACTATCTTGTAGACCAGGGATAGCGAACCACTGACCAGCTGGTCACAATGTGACTCACTAGTTGAAATTCAATGACCCATCTTACGTTCTGAAATTTCTGGCCTTTTTGGAACATTTTTGGAAAAATTCAGGCAATTTAGGACGGACGGACGGGAAGGTGTTCTTTTTTGTTTTTTTAGTCTTCACCTTGAACTTTGGCCGAAAGTAGAGGTTTCGAAGGCTGATCAAAAATGAAGACCTTATTTTTTTTAGTCTTCATCTTAAATCTCGGCCGAAATTAGAGCCAATGGCTCATTTAATGGTAATTTTGATAAAATTGTTAACTTTTGACCCGTTCCATGAAAAAAGTTTGCCATTCCTGTTGTTGACTTTTGAAATTCAGATGCTCCCAAACTGATCTGGAAGACATACCGATGTACACCCTTGTGCAAATTAATCTTAACACTCCTAAAATTAATAAAAAAATTCAGTGTTTCGTTGAATAAAGCATTTTGTTTAGTCACAATGTGTGTTTTCCGCCACAAATCAGTTACAATTGAGATGATACGATTTCTTAAAGGTGACCAGTGCATTTGAAGAGGTAATTTGAAAAATTAATTAGAAAAAGTTTAGGTAATTTTTATATAATTTTCAACATAAATAAAAGGGAAATGGCCCAATTCGATGCCAGGCAAACTCGATGCCGCCGACTCGATGCCAGGCTTATTTTCATATACTGTAAAACTATTGCAATAAACTATATATTTTGGCATCGAGTTGGCTTGGCATCGAGTTAACCTGGCATCGAGTTGGGCTGGCCTCGAGTCGGCGGCATCGAAGCGTACCCCACCCAAATAAAAGAGTAAACTATTATTTAAAACGGATGTATAATGAATATTACTTCAAGAAAATGAGCTAAGATTGTTATACTACGTGACCACACCACAATGTCTCAATGAAAAATTGCTGAAAGTGTGAGCGTCAGTTTTGGGGTCTGTGAGCAGCATTTTCAAACAAAAAAGTCAAACAGGAAATGTTGAAGTCCAAAAAAAAGGAAGGTGTGGAAGGAAAAGAAAATACCAAACGTGATGACTTGACCCTTTTGCGCAACAGCAAAATAAACCCACGAAAAATCAGTGAAGAATTGAAAAGTGATTTGGATGAAAGTGAGGTGCATGTATCTTCATCCGCCGTTCGACGACAATTGTTAGAAAAAGGAAGGAAAGCGAGAAAGCCAAAAAAGAAGCAACTGTTGACCGCCGCAATGAAAAAGAAACGATTCAACTGGGCAAAAAAACACAAAGACTGATCTGAAGATGATTGGAGCCGTGTCTTCTTTTCAGACGAAAGTCATTTTTTTGTTCATGGATTCAATCCAAAATTTGTTCACTGTTCACCCAACGAGAAGCTGCGTGAAGAAAATTTTGTGCAAACGGTGAAGTACCCCGACAAAAAGATGTCCTGGGGTTGCTTTTCTATTAACGGACCAGGATCGCTTGTACAGGTCGAAGGCATGATAAACAGCAAAGCTTATTTGCAAATCATTGAAAGAAAAGTCTGCAGAGAATTGTCTGACCTCCACCCACGTGCAATTTTTCAACAAGAATCTGCTTCCTGCTACAAGGCTAAAATGATAACAAATTGCTTCAAAAAATGAAAATAACAGTATTGGTTTGGCCAGGAAACTCGCTAGATTTAAATCCAATCAAAAATTTGTGGTCCATTGTTAAAAATTGCCTGAAAAAGATGGATTGCACCGATAAAATCAAGCTCATTCAGCCTGTAATACATGTATGGTTCCATGATGAGGAAATCAAACAAATCTGCAAAAATTAATTTTATCTATGAAACAACGAGTGAAATCAGTGCTAGAGAATAAAGGTGGACATATTAGCTATTGATTGTTTCGTAGTTTTTAAAATAAAAGCTGAAACTTTGAGAATTGACTTTTTTTGCAAGTGTTCAGATTGATTTGCAAAAGGGTATATCTTATTCGTATCGCACGAACACGAGAATTTATAAACGACATTTGAGCAAAGAGCCACAGGAATTTTGGATTTTAACTGGAAATAATTGACTACTTTAAAAGTTTTATAGATGGGAGATATTTTAAAATTGTACCTGTTTTTTATTAATGTGTTTTATTAATTATTTTTTTATTTTTTATTTTTAATTTGTTTCTTAACTTATGTCAATTTGCGTATTATTTTTATTTTGAGGTCCAGTAACTAAATGATCGGCTTTGGTCTTTTTACTGGACCATGGCTCCTTGATTTGTTTTGTGTTTTCTTTTCCCGATTTATTGTTTTGTGAAAAGCCTAAATAAATAAATTGAATTGAAATTGAAAAAAAATAATGCAGAAGGACGATTTGCAAAATAATGTGATTCCTTACCCAAATACGGTATACAAAAACAATTTTCGAAGCTAATGTTTTGGGATTCTTAAGAGAAATTTGTTAGAAGATTGAAAGCTCGTAAGAATTTTATCAAAAACGATGAAGGATAACCATTATTCAAAAACATTTTTTTAACTTACTAACTTCTTTATCAAACAAAAAATCGGAGGAACAAATACGCTTGGCTCGATTTAAAAAACATAAAATTAATCCAGAGTTCATTTAGTGGGACACAACGCGTTAAAATTCGAAATTAAATTGGTGTTTGTAGGTTTTCTGTATACCCAAGTATCAATTCCTGTTTCATTAAGCCTAATTTCAACATCAAAAAATGGTATGGTGTCAGAAGGGAGTTCCACTTTGAATTTAAAATTATTATGTTGAGGTGGAACCAGGAAGTACAAGAGAAGCTAAAGGATAAGAAAAAAGCTAAAAAGGCATGGGATACCATCAGAGATGATGCAAGCAAGTTGGCATATAAAACTGCAATAAAGCAAGCTAAGAGAGAAGTGGCAAAGGCAAGAAACAAGGCATATGAGGAACTGTATGAAAAACTGGAAACAAAGGAGGGGGAAAATGAGGTGTTCAAAATAGCAAAGCAGAAAAACAGACAAAGCAAGGATGTTCAACAAGTAAGAGTAATCAAGAGTAAAACTGGGGAGATTCTGATGGAAGAAGAGAAAGTGAAACAGAGATGGAAGGAGTATTTCGACAACTTACTCAACCATGAAAACCCTAGAGAAAGAAGAGAAACGAGAACAGAAGAGAGAGAAAGGGACGTGGAAGATATCTCTGGAGAAGAAGTCAGGACTGGGTTGAGGAGGATGAAGAAGGGAAAGGCTCAAGGACCTGATGACATACCAATGGAAGCATGGATTGCTCTAGGCAATAAAGGTGTGGAGTTTTTAGTGAAGTTTTTCAACAGACTCTTGCGAGGAGAGAAGATGCCAGATGAATGGAGGAGGAGCGTGCTTGTACCTTTGTACAAAGGTAAAGGAGACATCAAAGAATGTGGAAACTACCGGGGGATCAAGTTGATGAGCCACACTATGAAATTGTGGGAGAGGATAATAGAAGCAAGGATAAGGAAGGAGGTGACAATTGCTGAGCAACAATTTGGGTTCATGCCAGGAAGGAGTACCACCGATGCAATCTTTTGTCTAAGGATGCTGTTGGAAAAATGGACTGAAGGGCAGAAGGCAGTGCACTGTGCCTTTATTGACCTGGAGAAAGCATACGACAGGGTACCCAGAGAAGAACTGTGGGAATGCTTGCGGTTAGCTGAAACATCAGAGTGCTACATAAGGATTATCCAGGATATGTACGACGGAGCGACAACAACTGTGAGAAGTGCAGCAGGGTTGACTGAAGAATTTAAGGTAGGTGTTGGACTCCACCAAGGTTCAGCACTCAGCCCATTTCTTTTTGTTGTCATTATGGACAGGCTGACGGAGAACATCAGGAAGGACGCACCATGGGATATGCTGTTTGCAGATGACATAGTTCTGTGTAGCCAAAATCATAGGGAGCTAGAGGAGGACCTGGAGATTTGGAGAAATGCACTGGAGAGAAGAGGCCTGAAAGTGAGCTGGAGCAAGACAGAATATATGAGGGTTGGGGGTGTGGATGATGGAGAAGAGTTGAAGTTGCAAGAAGAAAAGGTAAAGAAAGCCAAAAACTTCAAATACCTGGGGTCAACAGTTAGTAATGATGGAAGATGTGAAGAAGAAGTAAGGAGAAGGATCCAAGCAGGATGGATGAGTTGGAGGAAGGTATCTGGAGTTCTGTGCGACAGGAAGTTATCAGCAAAGGTTAAGGGTAAAATATACAAGAGTGTTGTTAGACCAGCCATGCTTTATGGAATGGAAACGGTGGCAGTGACTGAACGGCAAATGGGAAAAATGGAAGTTGCAGAGTTGAAAATGGTGAGATGGGCACTGGGAGTGACAAGAAAGGACAAGATAAGAAATGAATATGTGAGAGGGACTGCAAAAATTGCAAAGCTGGGAGAAAAACTTCGGAATGTGAGGCTACGTTGGTATGGACATGTAAAAAGGAGAGAAGAAGACTACGTGGGGAAAAGGATGATGGAGATGGCGGTGCCAGGCAGAAGGAAAAGAGGAAGGCCAAGGAGAAGGTGGATGGATTTGGTGAGAGAAGACATGGAAAGGGTTGGAGCTAGGGAAGGAGATGAAGTAGACCGAGTGAAATGGAGATTACTATCGCGCTGTGGCGACCCCGAGTAGGGAGAAGCCGAAAGAAGAAGAAGAAGATGTTGAGAAGCAATAAGCAAATCGAGAAATTTAGTACGGTAACCAGAATTATCAAATAAAGCAAATATGTCATCAACGTATCTTGAATACAATTTTGGATGAAAGTCTGATTGTTTTCCTAATAATTATTTTCTATGTGAGCAAGAAAAAAGTTGGCTAAAGTCGGAGAATCATCATGTTGTTGATACAATTTGTCTTTATAACTTATAAAAGTATTTCTTGGTTGGCCAAACGCAGCAGTTTTATAAATACTTCTTTTTTCATTAAAGGTGTATTGTATTTAATTTGGTTATCTTTTGAGTCGATGTAGTCAGCAATGATATTAATGGTTTCATCCAAAGGAGCATTTGTGAAAAGAGATTGAACGTCAAAGCTAACAAGTTTGTGATCTGCTTTAAATTTGAAGTTATTTATTTCATCAAGAAAGTGATCAGGAGAATGTAACATGTATGAATCTGGTATGTAATTTTTGATTATTGAATCAAGAAATTTGGCAAGTCGATATTCTGGGGTGCCAATCATCGATATAACTGGTCTGGCTGGGTTATTATTTTTGTGGACTTTGATGAGACCGTACATTTTTCCTCGACTGCTGCCTTTTGGAACGAGGTTTTTTACTGTTTCACTTCCATATGACTTTAGCTATTTGTTGACATAATAATTAATGGACTTTTCTTTTTTAATTATTGCATGAACTTTGGTGTCTTGATTAATTTCATGAAATTTTGAGCTGTCATTGATTACGCAATCCAGTTTTGCGTAGTAGTCATGGCTGTCCAAAATAACTACACCTTTCTCTTTATCGAATTTACAAACTTTAATTCTGGAATCATCGTCAAGTTTTTTTAAGGTACTGTCAAGAGCTGTGTTTTTGGGGTGAGCACAAACTCTCTTACCGGCATTAGTTCTAGTCATAAAAAAATTAAATCCAAAATTAAATCGACAAATGTACGCAAATGGAGCTTCATGTTTATTGAATATATTTTGATTGTAATATTTTTTCTTTTTTTTTTCTTCGATGACATCATAGTCTGGAATTTAATTTGTAACTGATTAATTTAGTCTTTCACTCGTTTTGATTTAAAATTAGCCGAGTTCGTCAAAAGTACCGCCTATGTTTTAAAAATATACATTGTATTTTGCTGCTGTTGTTGTTTTTTATGTGTGTGTGTAAATTTAAAGTTAATTAACATTGCTAAAATTGTAGAAACCTGATGAGGGGTGAAGTAAGCCGAAAACGTTTGTCTTTATAAATAATTTTTAATGTTTGTGTAATAAAATGAAGAATGCTGAATCCATTATGGCTGCTTTTCACAATATTCTTTATAGTCAGAAACTGTGTTTTTTTCTGTTTCCAGAGAAAAGTTTTTCAGCGAATCCATTCGTACTCATAGCCAAAACTAACTGTTTCAAGAATTTCAGTCTCGCGGTAGACTATTTTTAGAGCCGACGTAAATAAAGATAAACACAGTTTTACTTCAGCGCAGGTGTTTGGCTTACTTAGTTCAATTGGTCCTTTCGGATTCCCGATAAAAGTTGTGACAATGAAGAACTGCAATGTAAACAACTTTTTTTATTTGAAACAACAGAATTCGTCACCATAAACATTATACGCAAAATTTCAGTGCCATCAGCTAACAAATGCTAATGTGGGATATTTTTTCTTTATTCTTAACAAGCTACCGCAGGCGGACAGGCAGTATATAGGCCTATATGAGGAAATGTAGAAAAATATCTGTCTTTTTGCACTACAATAAATTTTAACTCATGCTACAATAAAAATTATTTTTATAAACATTTGGTGGTACAGAATTTGAAGATTGCTTGAAGTAAAAGATTTTTCTTCCCAAAGCTTTTCATCTGACACTCTTCAGGGGAAATCGTCAGAATGAAGTAGAATTGAAACCGAACTAATTTATAAAGGAAGAAAGTAGAGTTCTCATTGGCTGAAAGAGTCAACCAATGAGAGAAAGGTTAAGAAATTTTGAGAGAGTATACGAATTCTTTTTGCTTGCACAGAAAAGGATTGAGAGATTTAATGAAAGTCGCTTCAAGAGCAGAAAGGTGAAAGGAAGAGCGACCTCGAGCGAGAATAGAAAATTTTTCGTTGCTGTAATGGAGGGCACATTGGGCGTTGTCAAGAAGATGTTGACCAATAGCAGATTCGTGAAATTGTTGTGGGCGTATGTTGTTTTTGCAAGAGCGGGAAAGACTTTGGCGGTTGGCCGAGGTACGAGGATTGGTGATGGATTTAGGAACGTGTTGTTTAATTCGCTCTTCTAGCCGTTGAGACGTGCGACCAACGTACCGACTATCGCAGTGGCACAAAAATTGGTAAATAACATTGCTGTGATGATGGGAAGGTAGCACGTCTTTCTTAATCGCTGGAAGGAGCTGTCGGGTGTTGAAAATAACACGTGGTTTGACGGAGAAAAAGCAGCGTTTCACAGCAGACGTAATCTGCTTTTCGAACCTCATCGAAACGTTTCCAATCCATGGGATGTGTAGGTAGACAGGGCACTTTTTTACTGTGTGGACCAGGTTAGAATTTATTTGTTGAAGTTTTCGCTTGAAAGCCGAATTGATTACACGTTCCGGGTAGCCATTTTCCAAAAGAATTGAACGAATTTTGCCAAGTTCTTGGTCCAGTTTGCTTTTAGAACAAATCATAAAAGCTCTGTGAACGAGAGTACCAATTAGATTGATTTTCCGTTTCTGTGGACTAAAAGAGTTCCAACGTAGATATTGGCCAGTGAAGGTAGGTTTCCTGTATACTGAAGTAAGAAATTCTGAATCATGCCTTTCTACTAACACGTCAAGGAAAGGGAGAGAGTGATTAGATTCCTTTTCATAGGTGAAGCGAAGTGAGGGATGGAGAGAGTTGAGCTGGATGAAGAAATTGTTGCAGTCTTCTTCATTGTTGAATACGGCGAAAGTATCATCAACGTACCGGAAGTAAACCAACGGTCTTTTGGCGATGTTGAAAAGTTTCGTTTCTTGGTAGCCAACAAAAATGTTTGCTAAAGCTGGACCAAGCGGTGAGCCCATAGCGACGCCGTCGATTTGTCGATGCATGTTGTTATTAAAGCTAAATTCCACAGAGGAGGTGGCTAGCTGCATTAGTTCGACAAAGATGTTGCGTGGAAAGGATGGCGCCGTTGAGTCGTCATTGTAAAGGGCATCAGCGCAGATTTCTATGGTTTCAGCAAGCGGAACATTAGTGAAGAGACTGGAAATATCAAAGGAACAAAGAAAGACAGAGGAAGGAGAAAAGGTAAATTTTCTGACTTCTTTTACAAAAGTGAAAGAATCAGACAAACAATTAGAGGAAAAGTTTTCGAGAACAGGTTGAAGAAGAGAAGTAAGCCATTTAGCTAGCTGATGTTGGGCCGATCCGGTCATGGACAAAATCGGACGTAAGGGTACGTCCTTTTTGTGTATTTTCGGAAGACCATACATGCGCGGTCGCTGAGAGCCAGTGGGTCGGATTGCTTCATAAACTTGCTTTGAAATTAGGTACTCTTTCCTCAGCTGAAGTAATCGTCGTTGTATCCGTGATTCAATTTTAGCAGTGTTGTCGTTGTTCGTGACTGGTCCAAGATCAAGAAATTTGGTCGTGTCATTAAGAATCGTCTTCATCTTGTCGTTGTAATCGTTTTTGTTAAGAATGACAACGCCAGCACCTTTATCAGGCTTTGTTATAAGAATTTCTTCATTCATCCGAAGGGACTTGATGGCCTGAAAACACTCTTTTGTCATGAGGAAATCACCCAAGTCAATGGGGCTTCCACAATAAGCGTGAGCTAAGTCACTCAACCTGGCCTTTAAAGCAGCAAGCTGCTCTTCAGACGAAGGTTTGTGATGGACGAGTTGAGCGTAGAGTACTTCAAAGTCTGCTAGTATTTCTTCACGTTTGACACTAGTGGGCGGTAAGCAAAAAGAAAGTCCATGGGACAATACAAACCGTTCAGTGTCTGAAAGTTTGTAATCGGACAAGTTTACGATGTTGTTCTGCTTAAAACTTGTCTGGTTGCCAAAACGATGTTGAAAAAGAAGACGTAGGTTGTTGTTGTTCTTCTTTTGGTTGATGGCTTCTTTTTGTTCATCTATGACTGACAGGTAACGACAGAATCGTACAAGGTCGAAGAAAGACAAAAACTGTCTAGCTTCTTGCCACAGTAAGCGACATTTAGTTCTGAGAAAAGTAGCCATTGACTGGTTTTTCTCAATTTCATCATGCATGAAAGCTCGCTCGATGTTCGGGCTTACGGTAGCGTGCGACTTTTCTACGCGAAATCTAACCGACTTCGGTAAAGTTCGCTGAGAAATGTTAGCCTTAAGAAAGGCTGTTTTAGAGAGAAGAGTTCGGATTCTTCCACGTGTTTTGATCAACTTGTTCAAGAATTTGAGCTGCTGATCACTGTACCGTTGACGGAAATATTTGAATAAACATTTGGTGGTACAGAATTTGAAGATTGCTTGAAGTAAAAGATTTTTCTTCCCAAAGCTTTTCATCTGACACTCTTCAGGGGAAATCGTCAGAATGAAGTAGAATTGAAACCGAACTAATTTATAAAGGAAGAAAGTAGAGTTCTCATTGGC
The DNA here is from genome assembly GCA_963680785.1 of Diplosoma virens. Classification (NCBI taxonomy): domain Eukaryota; kingdom Metazoa; phylum Chordata; class Ascidiacea; order Aplousobranchia; family Didemnidae; genus Diplosoma; species Diplosoma virens. The sequence goes on from OY796890.1 coordinate 21,708,019, forward strand.
TGAAAGAGTCAACCAATGAGAGAAAGGTTAAGAAATTTTGAGAGAGTATACGAATTCTTTTTTGCTTGCACAGAAAAGGATTGAGAGATTTAATGAAAGTCGCTTCAAGAGCAGAAAGGTGAAAGGAAGAGCGACCTCGAGCGAGAATAGAAAATTTTTCGTTGCTGTAATGGAGGGCACATTGGGCGTTGTCAAGAAGATGTTGACCAATAGCAGATTCGTGAAATTGTTGTGGGCGTATGTTGTTTTTGCAAGAGCGGGAAAGACTTTGGCGGTTGGCCGAGGTACGAGGATTGGTGATGGATTTAGGAACGTGTTGTTTAATTCGCTCTTCTAGCCGTTGAGACGTGCGACCAACGTACCGACTATCGCAGTGGCACAAAAATTGGTAAATAACATTGCTGTGATGATGGGAAGGTAGCACGTCTTTCTTAATCGCTGGAAGGAGCTGTCGGGTGTTGAAAATAACACGTGGTTTGACGGAGAAAAAGCAGCGTTTCACAGCAGACGTAATCTGCTTTTCGAACCTCATCGAAACGTTTCCAATCCATGGGATGTGTAGGTAGACAGGGCACTTTTTTACTGTGTGGACCAGGTTAGAATTTATTTGTTGAAGTTTTCGCTTGAAAGCCGAATTGATTACACGTTCCGGGTAGCCATTTTCCAAAAGAATTGAACGAATTTTGCCAAGTTCTTGGTCCAGTTTGCTTTTAGAACAAATCATAAAAGCTCTGTGAACGAGAGTACCAATTAGATTGATTTTCCGTTTCTGTGGACTAAAAGAGTTCCAACGTAGATATTGGCCAGTGAAGGTAGGTTTCCTGTATACTGAAGTAAGAAATTCTGAATCATGCCTTTCTACTAACACGTCAAGGAAAGGGAGAGAGTGATTAGATTCCTTTTCATAGGTGAAGCGAAGTGAGGGATGGAGAGAGTTGAGCTGGATGAAGAAATTGTTGCAGTCTTCTTCATTGTTGAATACGGCGAAAGTATCATCAACGTACCGGAAGTAAACCAACGGTCTTTTGGCGATGTTGAAAAGTTTCGTTTCTTGGTAGCCAACAAAAATGTTTGCTAAAGCTGGACCAAGCGGTGAGCCCATAGCGACGCCGTCGATTTGTCGATGCATGTTGTTATTAAAGCTAAATTCCACAGAGGAGGTGGCTAGCTGCATTAGTTCGACAAAGATGTTGCGTGGAAAGGATGGCGCCGTTGAGTCGTCATTGTAAAGGGCATCAGCGCAGATTTCTATGGTTTCAGCAAGCGGAACATTAGTGAAGAGACTGGAAATATCAAAGGAACAAAGAAAGACAGAGGAAGGAGAAAAGGTAAATTTTCTGACTTCTTTTACAAAAGTGAAAGAATCAGACAAACAATTAGAGGAAAAGTTTTCGAGAACAGGTTGAAGAAGAGAAGTAAGCCATTTAGCTAGCTGATGTTGGGCCGATCCGGTCATGGACAAAATCGGACGTAAGGGTACGTCCTTTTTGTGTATTTTCGGAAGACCATACATGCGCGGTCGCTGAGAGCCAGTGGGTCGGATTGCTTCATAAACTTGCTTTGAAATTAGGTACTCTTTCCTCAGCTGAAGTAATCGTCGTTGTATCCGTGATTCAATTTTAGCAGTGTTGTCGTTGTTCGTGACTGGTCCAAGATCAAGAAATTTGGTCGTGTCATTAAGAATCGTCTTCATCTTGTCGTTGTAATCGTTTTTGTTAAGAATGACAACGCCAGCACCTTTATCAGGCTTTGTTATAAGAATTTCTTCATTCATCCGAAGGGACTTGATGGCCTGAAAACACTCTTTTGTCATGAGGAAATCACCCAAGTCAATGGGGCTTCCACAATAAGCGTGAGCTAAGTCACTCAACCTGGCCTTTAAAGCAG